>CP092730.1:5185000-5487500 GCA_030273425.1 Microplitis manilae | reverse complement strand
CTACACCCGTGGATACTCATTGGGTCCACCATCTGATCGGAAGTATTCGATCACCCACTTACTCTACATGGAGGATCTGAAGGTGTATGCTCCTGATGAGGAACACTTTCAGACAGCCTTGAATATCGTAGGGGAGTATATACGGGATGTTGGCATGGCTTTTGGGTTGGACAAGTGCGCGGTCGTTAATCTGGTGAAGGGTAAGTGTTGCGATGTGCGTGAAGATATCGAGTTAGCAAATGGGAGCGTCATAGACCATCTTGACGCCGGAGAGTCGTACAAAAATCTAGGGATTGACGGGAGTCCTATGCAGGACGTCTCGAAAATCAAAACGATTCTCTGCAGCGAGTATGTGTGGAGGCTCCGGAAAATCTGGTCTTCAGAACTTTCCGAAAAAAACAAAGTCTCTGCAACAGACATGCTTGCTGTCCCGGTACTTCTGTACTCGTTCTGTGTCCTTAAATGGGCCCAAAAAGAGCTCAGAGATCTCGATATCAATGCACGCAAAGCCATGAATATACATCGGAGCATGCAGCCTAAGTCCTCAGTGACCAGATTATACCTTTCCCGGCACATCGGAGGGAGAGGTCTACAGAGCTTGGAGTGTCTACATGATCGTTTGGTTTTGGGTATAACATACGAGGTTGTCAATTTCACAGCAGATGAAGACGACTTTCTTATGCAAATCGTTCATAGTCATGAGAATAGGCATAAGGGAGCGTTTTTATATAAAGCAGCAATTTACGCGGAAAAAATCCCTCGGTCTTGGAAGAGTTAACCCGCTTATTGGACTCCCTAAGGAGGAATTTAAGACGGTCGTCAGGAACGCTGAGCAGCAAAAACTGCTCAGCACATATATGGACAAGTCCATGCATAGTGTGTTCTTTAAACACGTGCATGATCATGGCTTGTCCACACAGCTGACGTTTTCCTTCCTCAAGTCAGCTGGCCTGATGTCCGAGACCGAAGAATATATTTTTGCCTGCCAAGATGGTGTTATTGACACTCTCAAATACCGTGCTAAAGTGCTCCAGACGCAGCTACCCGACACTTTGTGTAGGGTTTGTAAACAGCATCCAGAGACGCTTATGCATCTTTTGTCAGCATGTCCTGTGCTGGCAACAAATGCATACATCCAGCGCCATAATGCTGCTCTGCGAGTACTTTATTACCATCTTAGACACACGCACGGTATCGACAAAACACCAGTGCTGCCTTATCTGCCAGGAGATATTCCGCAAGTTGTTGAGAATGACCGTTGCCGTATTTATTGGAACGTGCCATTCGCAACAACGCGGAAAATCGACCATAATAAACCTGATATTGTGCTCTTCGATAAAACCGCTCGTGACATTTATGTTATTGAGTTCTCAGCTCCGGCTGAGTATAACATCACGGTAAAAGAGGAGCACAAACACGAGATATATCAGGATCTCCTGTTTGAAATTGGCAAACTTTACCCAGGCTACCGTGTCAAGCTTGTCGTACTTATTGTTGGCGTCCTAGAAGGGATGAAACAGTCTTTTGTGTCTGCATTGGCTAAAATCCCAACTTGTTTATCGCAAGTTGAGTGTTTGGCATCCCGGATGCAAAAGCCTGTAATTCTCGGATTCTTCCGTCTCCTAAGGCAACGAAACTTGGCCTGCTGCGCATGCTAATCATCTTGTTGATGATGCATCGCAGCAGTAACAATTTGGCGCTCAGGCGAGGCCCTCGGTAGAATCGGACTACCGGGGATAGCCCCCTGAGTATTTAACAAAAAAAAAAAAAAAAAAAAAAAAAGTAATAATAATTTTATCAGACATATAACTGGAACAAAATTTGTCTTATTTTTTTGATAATATCGATACTAGTAATAAAAAGAAAAGCAATCAGTGATAAACAGCAATCTCCTTTTCAATTCTCAGAATTTTGACATTCCAAGCATTGACTTGAATTGTTACTCTATCGCCGTTTCAAATTAAAAATTTCAAAATATATTCATCGTCACCGACAGATTTTACAGATTCGAGGCTATCGACATAACCAAGAATGTGAGTAATTTTTATTTTCCAATTTTATTCCATTACAAAGCCAAAAAAAAAACTTATTATTAATGGCAAATATATATACATATATATATATATATATATACAATACATGTATTGTATATATACATATACATATATATACATAATATATATATACATGTATATATTAGGGTGCTTCGTTTGAAACGACTATTTTTTTTTTTTCGCTCCCATCCCGAAATTTTGTTGGAAATACCCCCAAAAAAATTCCCTGAGAGTTTGAGCCCTTAATATTAATATTAAGTACTTTCCCAGAGCAGGTGAAGATTTCCCATTTAAAATACACGTAAACTTGGGTTTTTATTTTTTAAACTTCTATAACTCCGCGGCATTTTATGATATCATCTCGCCCAAAGTCGGGATTTTCTCAGAATTAAATGTACTACAAAAGTGTCCGTTGTCACGAAGTCGTAACTCATACGGATGGGGTAGTACGGACTGCTAAACCGAGTTTTTTCATAGAATTCTTGTTTTTTCTCTCATTATCTCATAAACAACAAGACCTACAGAAAAAATGCAAATGACAATTTTATAGGAAATTTAATTTCCTACAAAAAAGGTCCTTAGCACCGAATCACTCAGATTGATATTTTTTGAGATATTAACTATTAAAGTTTAAGTAGCATTGAATTCCCATAAAATGTCAAATCAAATCTTAGAAAATATTGATTTTTTATTTGACTAATATCTCAGAAAATATCAATCTGAGTGATTCGGTGCTAAGGACCTTTTTTGTAGGGAATTAAATTTCCTATAAAATTGTCATTTGCATTTTTTATGTAGGTCTTGTTGTTTATGAGATAATGAGAGAAAAACAAGAATTCTATGAAAAAACTCGGTTTAGCAGTCCGTACTACCCCATCCGTATGAGTTACGACTTCGTGACAACGGACACTTTTGTAGTACATTCGATTCTGAGAAAATCCCGACTTTGGGCGAGATGATATCATAAAATGCCGCGGAGTTATAGAAGTTTAAAAAATAAAAACCCCAGTTTACGTGTATTTTAAATGGGAAATCTTCACCTGCTCTGGGAAAGTACTTAATATTAATATTAAGGGCTCAAACTCTCAGGGAATTTTTTTGGGGGTATTTCCAACAAAATTTCGGGATGGGAGCGAAAAAAAAAAAATAGTCGTTTCAAACGAAGCACCCTAGTATATATACATGTATATATATATATATACAATATGTGTGTGTACATATCAACAGAAAAATAAATTCAGAATAAAATTTATATTGGAAATTACTTTCAGAAAAGTTATCTACTTTTGTTATGTCCGGCTATTATTTTTTTAATGATTTAGTTGCGTGGATTAGGGGTTCGAACTAACCAATGCAATTTTCGACTCGAATGTTTAGTTCAAGCTTTAATTTATTTAATTCTTGGGATACGTTTCGATGTGGACTTTCTTTAATTTCTTTATTTCTAATTAAACTAGAGATAGTTTTACAGTAGATGAATATATGATTTTGATAATCAATACATACGATTTAAAATTAATAGCATCTTTATTCACTCTTAAGATTTTTGAGACTGATTAGAAGAATTGTTAAAATTAGTAGAAATAAAAGGGGTCAATTGTATTGGTCTCACTTTTGCACTGCTAGTAAATGTATGTATTTGTATAGTTTTTTTTCCTGGCGATGGTACTCGCGTCGTAGATCCTTGGATTGCTTCTAACCCACGATGAAGACAATCTCCGGGTGAGGAATGAGGTGGTGATTTATTATGTAGCTTATTTTATGAATAATACTAACACAGTTATCGTCACTTATGCTTTTCTTTATTTTTAAAGTTAAATTCAAAATGGATAATAAAGATTCCTTTAATTTTCTTTAGAGAAAATAGAGGTGATACTCTTTAAAGGAATATCTTTATGATTTTAATCATTAATTAATTATACTCGAAAATGTTTACAAAGCTTTACACTGATTATTATTTTAGATATAAGTTTTTGAATTTTTTAGAATATAATTATTCTCATAAATTTATATTAGCACTTAACTTTTCACTCACAACTGATAACGCTTTTATCTTTCTTTTATGAATTAGTCTCCGCTGATATTTCCTTTATTTTCCTGTTCAGGAAATAGAGATAAAACTCTTAAAAGGAAAATATTCTTAATTTTTATGTTAAACATTTGCTTAATATTACTCTCGATTATATTCTTTTCTGCGGTACGATTTGATATTTGTTTGATTTAACTGATACCCAGAGGTATATGTATGCATATTTTTATATATATTAAGATATATTCTTCACCGTTATATTATTACTTTCACGATGCGATTTACTAATGATTTATTTTATTAATTTGTATTGAATTATAAAAGCGACCCGGTCGGTTTTATTTATTTTTACATATATGAAAGGGTTTAAGGATACTGCTGTACCTAAGAATTGACTCTTTGCTGAGGGGTAACTCAGCTACAAACCGCAATGCAAACTGGTGCTCGGTAGAGTGATCTTGCACTTCAAAATTTTGAACGTCACAACCATGGGGTCCGAGTTTAGGGGAAGGGGAAATTTTAAGTAAGTTGCATCTTGAGATGTCCCGTTGACGGAACTTAGTTTAAGTCAATGCTAATTGTGCGCATTAGAGCGATCTTAGCTGATGATAAGTGGGGACTTACGAATAAGAGAATGAGAGACAGACAAAGAAAGAAGTGAGTAGAACAGTTTTGTTACACTTCATTGAACCCATCCTTGTTTCTCTTAGAGAAAATGGAATATCTATTCCTAGGGAGTGTTCAACATGAATGACTGTAGGAAGAAGTTTGCAAAGTCGGACATAACACTTTCATTCGAGAGAGTAAGAATGACTTCAATTTAAGTCGGCAGAGGAACAATCCATTGAATTATTTCAATGAAACTGCCAAGATATTGGCCGATCGATTAATAAATGAACGGTATGTAAATAAGCATTGTTATAATCACTTTTATTATCATTGATTTTATATGTTTATAAATTAATTATTTTATACTTACAGCTGCTCACTGCTTGATTTTTTGGAAATCGTTGGTATCACCAGGGCGAGGATTTACAACATGTTAGATGTAGCAGTGGAAAGGTGACAGTGTAAGTTAATTAAAGATTAAATTTTTAGTATTCATATAATAATATGTCATTAATTTTTTTTTTTTTTTTCCAGTCTTATATGATGACTTAACGGATGGCGGAACAACCCACGTCAACCTTTTAGGCACCTGAAACCCTCAACACTTACCTGACAATATGGACGCACTCCCGAATCCAGAAATACAACAGCCAGAAGTACAGCAAGGCGAAGAACAAAATCTTGAAGGTCTACCAGTTGAACAAGCTCGAGACGTCGAAAATGCAGACGTTAATATCTATTATGGTAAAAATAATTAATTTTTACAATTTGTCAACTGAAACAAAAACCCTAAAATTTTTAATTAAAATTATTATTTTGTTATAGCTGATGAAATTGAATTATCGGACGAGCGTGTGGAGCCTTCGTGGATCCACGATCTCACTCGGGGGATGAACTTCGAGGATGAAATCGCAGACAATAACGAGGAAGCGTGCCGTTCGTGTCACACCAACAAATCAAAAGTTGCTTTTTGTCCCTGTGGGCATAAATCGTCATGCTTGGAGTGTAAATTTAAAACAGAAGCTCAAGCTGAGAGGGAAAACGGCCATCGTCAGGACTATCAAATCCCATGCATAATTTGCAGAAAACCAAGTATAGGTTTGATAATTATATGCGGCTGAGGAACAATAAATTAAAATTTTACTTTTACAAAAATATAAAATGTTTTTATAATAATATTTTATAAAATATTTTTATAATAATTTTTATAATAATAATCGTATGATACTTCACTAAAAAAAAAACGAAAAAAAATTATCAAGTCATTTTCAGACAGGGGCCTTCACTTTTTTTCAAATATTGAATAACTTTCAATTGTAATAATGAACTATTAAAATTTTAATAATTAATTAAAATAAAATTAAGACACAAATTGAAAAAAGGCCATTCGGTAGCCGAAATGGAAGGTAGATTTTTCAATTAATCAATATAAAAAGTTAGTTTTATACATACATATCTTGTGATATATGTTAGTGCATAGTCATGTCATAAATTAAACTCATTTTCCAAGAGTTAGGGTAAAAAAGGACAACGATTATTTTCGATAGAGAACTTCAGATAGTTGATTTGACATAACATTATATAGGTCATAAACGTTGTACCAAACTAACCTTCACATAAATAAAAAATATTGAAAATTTAATTAGTATTAGATCATAATTGTAATCGCTGTTACAATGGCAAGATCAGTTATAATTATAGGACGTACAGGTACCATTGGAACATCATAAATAATAAGATAAATACTTTTAAAATATGAAATAGCTGTGAAATTTACAGGTTATTTGGTTCACAATAAAATGCACGTAACAAAATTGTTTTATAATGAGGAAAGCATAAGTTATCTGGTATGGAAACCATATTTTCAACATTTTTTGATTCCATTAAAATTTTCAAGGCTATCAAATTATTGGAAGAAATAGTCAAAACATGAAGCTTGGAATCATAAATTAAAGATTATTAGACGAGTTTTCAGATACTTTTTACGGAAATCGTCTATGAATATTAGTTTTGAAGTTATATAAGCTTTAGTAGTGATTAATAACTGATTTTTACGAAAAATCATGAAAATTTCAAACAGCCATAATTTCAAAACTATCTGAACGATTCAGCCCATCTTTGAACTTGATCGAGGTAGTCACCTATAGAATAAGTGTGGTAAATTTCATTAAAGTCCGATAAGAAGTGTGGGCGCTATCGTAATGACAAGACCAGTGATAATCATTGGGATGAGAGGTACATTTGATACATCATAAATAATAAAAGAAACACATTTAAAATACAAAATAGCAGTGAAATTTACAGGTTATTTTGTGCACAATAAAATACACCTGACGAAACTGGATTTTAATGAGACAAACATAATTTATGTGGAATGAAAGCCATATTTATAACATTTTTTGATTCCGTTAAAATTTTCAAGGCTATAAAATTATTGGAAGAAATGGTCTAAATATAAAGTTTAAGGTCACAAATTGAAGCTTATTAGTCAAGCTTTAAAATACTTTTTACAGAAATTATCTATAAGTTTTAGTTTTAAAGTTATATGGACTTTAAAAGTGATTAAATACTGATTTTTTCGAAAAATCGTTAAAATTTCTAACAGCTATAACTTCTAAACTAATCGACCGATTCAACCCATCTTCGAACTTAACCGTGATAATTACACATAAAATAAGTGTAGAAAGTTTCATTAAGATCGGATAAGAACTGTAGACGCAATCGTGTCCTCAAAAGTCGGTTCTATTACATAAATATATATATATATATATATATATATATATATATATATATATATATATATATATATATATATATATATATACATACATATATAAATTTTTTAACGAATAGTATTTTTGAACTCTACTCAACTAATTATGATAGTTTATGACAAAATTCCTTGTAAAATCGACCATGAGGACAAATACAATAGTTAGATTTTTAAAGAAATCTACCTAAAAAGGGCTACGTACTTACAATTGTGTCGAGACATAGATTTTTAAAGAAGCTTTTATCAGTTGATATCAATTAGGAGCGAAACGAAATTTGTTCGATTAATTTCTGTAAAATCTTTAGTGAATATTATAATTTTTAATAACAAATTTTTTATGAGGCTAAAATGTATTTAGTAAATTCTTTTTTTTTAATTCCTAATTGAAAACAACTATGAGTAGTTTTTTTAAAAATCTATATCTCGGTGAAATTAAAAATGCGTTATCCTTTTTTAAATTAATGCTGTAATTTTTTTTTAATTAATATATAAAATTTTAATACAGTTGTAACAGTTCAAGGTCATTAAATATTTCTAAAAAGTAAGTTTAACTATTTTATATAAAATTATTATATAAATGTTTATAATGATTTTAATCAATATACTTCATCAGTAGAGATTAAGAAAAAAATGTTCATTAGAGGAAAAGCTTTTATATTTTTTACTGATTATTTTTTTTTCTTTTTTTTATAAAAATATAAACATAGAGAAAAGTGTTAGTATAAATTTGAAGCATCAAAGAAGAAATTTACTTTTAATAAACAACGCGCCGTTAATTTGTTCATGTCAGGCAGAATGTATAGCATTAATGGAAATTTATGATTGAGAGAAAAAAAATAGTTTTCAAAAAATAAAATATATTAACCAGTAAGCGCATAGAAAAAGGAATGTTATTTCAAGAAAGAAGTCTTTAAAGAATAACTTTTTTACATAAAAATAAATTAACAAAATTATATTTTTTTGACTTGAGTTAATTAAGTAAATTATGTAATCAAAAAAATGTATTAATTAGACTTGATTATAAAAAAAAAATTGCTTTCAACGAATATAAAAAAATACATAAACGACAAATTATTAAGAATAAAATGTTAATTTAAGGAAGGAGTAATCAAAATTTTATTTATTTACATAAAAATAAAATTACAATAATAAATTTATTTGACATAAGTGCATTTTTATTTTTCTCTTCATAAAATCTGTTTCTCATTTAAGGTACGTGAAATTAAATTTAAAACGTAGAGATAACGAGCCGAAGGTAAAAGTGATAATATTGTAGGTGGGGATAAGCCTAGAGTTTAAGCCTAATTAATTTTGAATTCATAAACATTATGATCTATTATGAAACAATTGTGAATTGTTTGCGTGTCTGGTCATTTCCTCTGTAAAAATAATGTTTTGTTAATTTGAATTATCTGCACACACTTTTAATTCTTTTCATATAAGTGCTTTAAATTGTAAATTATGTGAATTCTATATGCGGATAAGATTGTTTGCATTTTTTTACTTTCCATTCATTATATATATACTTTGATAAATTTGGCGACTTTATACATACAATGTAAACTGATTTTATTCTTCTAAATCCAATAAAAAATGATTATTGATTTTTTCATAAATTTATTACATAAATTGAGGTAATACACGTATGTTATTTAAATAGCTTAAGGTTGATGTTCAACTTCTTGTTAGATGTCCTATCAAATTAATCATGAGTGTTCAAAAGTGCAGATGAGAGGTATTGTAATAAAGGTTTTTATTTAGTTTTTTTACACAGTATAATTATCTTGTCAAAACATCAGGATTTATCTGTGATCTCTTTAGTTAGTTCTTCAGTAAGGCATTGGGATAACCCGATGTCTCTTTAGTTGATTCTGTAAATGTTATAAAAAAAATCAAAACATTATTATGTATTATTTAAAGAAATTATATTATTTATTAAAAAAACTTTGATTTGAAAGAGAGTGAATTTAAAAATAATTTTAAATTCAAATATTTTGATATTACCACACGTTTTTGCCCTTTTGATAACCTCCCTTCCACTATCATCAACATTCGCATTTACAGAAGCCATCTGTACTTATACCGGAATACAGATGGCTTGGAATGAAGTTTTCATTGAATAAACATGACACAGATTGGTAACGATCCCTAATATTATGGAGTAAAGTTGTAATTAAGTACAGTAGGACCTGGTTATAAGACTATTAGTTTCTCTCTCAAACTATCGCGATACCTGATTTATAAAAAAGACAGCAATATAGTCTTATAAGGAGGTCCGACTGTATAATAGTCACTGAGTAAAGATGTCATCATGTTGCCTGAGTAAAGAAATTTCGAGTATAGCTGTGTTTGTGCCGTTCGGACTCGACGTATGATTCCGTTGGTAGTAAAAAAGAAAATGACAGTAAATTAGTGAATAATGTAAGTTACAATTATAAATACGAGCTTTGAAAAAACAAAAGGAGTAATAATAATTTCCCACGTGCTGAACACATATATGAAATTATATTTAAAAGAATTTAGAGGATTGAAAATCAAATTATTTTCAATAATTTAAAATGTTTTTGATTAATCAAGAAGTGTAATTAATCGTTATAGATTATATAATGAATTAAGAATCCTATTATATTTTATCTCGTGTAGATCTATCATTCCCAGCGAATGATTGGGTGATTGGTACACGGATAGAACAAAATTATTGATTAGAGTATAAAAATCCTTTATCAGAAACAAAAAAATTGTTATTTTGTTATATCTATTCCGTGTAGTCCAAAGATGAGCAATGTTCTTCTGATTTTTTAATCTTTTCGAATTTATTGTCAGAATTTCATGGAACTCGACAAAGTTGTTGTCGTGGATAACATTATTAATGAGCTATCAATGGAGCCCGTTGGTGAGATGAATCTAAATACTGATTACTATGGATCGGGTTCCGCTAATATAATGATCAACCAGGTGATTAAACTGATGTTGTAAATACTTGTGGACGGATTTAAATTTTGTGTAATGCAAGCCTGATAAAAAAATTTCATGTCAGATTATGATTAAATAATTTGGTTAGAAAATTGAAAATAGCTGGTCCACCATTTGTCGGTCAAGTTGTTAAAAAAGAAACTCGTTAAAGAGTTTGCTCGTTGCATGCTCAAGATCTGCTCAATACCCATTTTTATATACGACTATATAATACGTCTTTGACAAGTCTTGAGTATTCCATGAGTACATATCTGCTGTAAGTTTCACGGCATAAGTTTTCTGTAAAAAATACATAGAAAACTTATTCATTAGATATTAGCTGTCTCAGATATTTTTACTATTCTTGAATACGATATTATAAATGAGTCATACTGAATTCTTTACATAAGCTTTTGGCTAAAATATTTAGTAAAAGACTCATACATACATTAGACTAAGCGAAGAATTGATTTTTTTTTTTTTTTTTTTTTTAATAAATTAAAAATAGTATTCGGAGTAAAAAAAAAAAAAATTCATGAAAATTTTAGCTCTTAATATTAATATTAAGAGTGATTAACATTGAAACTGAGTTTCTTGGAGTCAAGCGAAAAAATTCTTGAACTAAGAGAAATTTACTTAAACCAAGGATAATTCCTCGGCTCAAGAATTTGTTATCTTGACTTTAGGAAATCATTTTCTTTAAAAAAGTTTTTTTGGTTCAAGATTTTTTTTTCTTTGATCAAATTAACTTTTTCATCGCAGTCTATAGACACTCGCAGCTGTTAATATTTCACAAAAAAATTTTATTCTAGATTAACACAAGGCTACTGCAAGATGGGATGTGTATAAATAATCTTGTTCAAGTCTATTTAATATTGTCTCTTATATGGTTTTAGTACGTGTCAATACCGAATATTGCTTTCTATAATTTTTACTTGGATAAGATTGACACATGCATCTATTAATAATTCACATTTCTATTTATATAATTTAAATTTATAGGATAACATCGAAAGCAAAGAGATTTCTACTTTGAATATTCAATGAAGTACGGTTATTGTTAATGAAGCAAACAAAGGCGATACCGGTGAACAAATAAAAAAGTCAAAAAACTTAAGGTCAACCCGGAACAACAAATTGACGACTGAAGACTACATTGAAATTTTATTTACACTAGCAATCAAATTACGGGATAATCTAACTTATATAGCTGCTCTACATGTCGCGCAAGTGTTGAATGTATTTACTTGTACACCCAGCAGAGCTTGTTCCAAATACTACTGGATTGAAATTTGTATTGAATATTCTCTGCATCTATCTACTCATGCATTGGTTGCGTTGGATATCTTGGAGTTGGCACGAAAAAAAATCTCAAATGTGACAAATGTTTATAACGAATGAAATGTGAGTCGTCAAATAGCTCATTCTTATATTTATCAATAACTGATCAATTACGTGACATTTTTGAAACTTCCGACGCACATAATCTTTACTCATTAAGCCGTCAAAAAATTAATAACTTCGCGATAGAGGATATTTATGATGGTGATTTTTATAAAAAAGTAATGAAAGACTCTACTAATACTATTAGTTTAAATTTTAGTGTTGATGGAACGTCAATTCTTGATAATTTAAAAAATTCTGCATACCCAGTATTATGCACAATCAATGAATTATCACCGGCTGAGCGTAAAAATCACGTACTTCTCGCTAGCATATGGTATGGAAGTAGTAAGCCAAAAAATATGAATTGATACTTAACACTTTTTGTTAACGACGCTGTCACGATATTTTCATATCGCGGCCGTCTCGCATCAGGTCGGTGAGCAACAGAGAGCAGCACACGCTGCTCACACGTCTCATCCGACCCATTGTTATTATAAGTATTTTGTTTATTTATAAGATTTTGTTTAATTACGGCGTTAATAATCTTTTATTGACTTTAGGTGTAAATTGTATTTAACTCAGCAAATTTTACTGAGTAATTTGAGTATGAATTTGAATTTTGTAGCGCTGGGAGAATAGTTACGCATTTTATTTATCTGCTTATTATTATTATGATTATTTTGATTGGTAGGCGCATGCGCGTCAACGCAATAGTTGGCATCAGTAAATTTATTTATTATAAATAAATTTACTAAATTTATGAAGAAAGCATTGGTTGATTTATTGGTAAACCATATCAAGAATTACTTATGAAAGATGCAATTGATCATTGAACGTTGGGAACTGGATGAATTACACGGCCAAAGTTATGTATTATGTTCGTGGTCCTGTAAAGGAATAACATGCGACAGTTATACATCTCCATTGGGTGAAGTGAGATGTATGACAAAATGGCGTCGGCCTAGGTGTCGGCGTGAGATTCACGTGCTGCCATGGTCAGACGTGAGGTCGTCTCTGTAAGAGTAGCGTGTGTGCTCTGTTACATTATAATAATTATAAATTTGTCGCCATTTGGTATTTCAATGAGAATATAAAGCCATTGGCATTTTTTGAGTTTTGGTAATAGCATAGAGGAAAAATACATTTACCGTATTAGAGTGCAACCAAGGTGGTTGAATAATACGTAATCTGTAAGTACTTTTTTGGCTAATACATTGGCGTGCAATTTTGTTCCCGCGTTGGTGATCATTTGTTATCTCATAA
This sequence comes from Microplitis manilae, assembly GCA_030273425.1. NCBI lineage: Eukaryota > Metazoa > Arthropoda > Insecta > Hymenoptera > Braconidae > Microplitis > Microplitis manilae. Next base: position 5,474,434 of record CP092730.1, on the reverse strand, counting down.
GAGTAAGAGAGATAGTGAATATTGAGAATTAATATTTTATATAAGCATATGATGGAATGCGTGAATATTGTGCCCAGTAGGTAATAATACAATCAGTAAAAATATTCAGTAGTATTTCATCATTTCCAAATATTGAGTGTGATAAAGAGTTAGTTATTTTCTTTGTTATTTACTGCTATAATTATTAGTTATTGCGTTATTATTATTATTTTTACTATCACGTGTGAGTGATAAAAGAATTTCTGGATATTATTCATGTAATTATTATTAATTTTGAGTATTATTATTATATTATTTTTTGCGATTATTATGTTTTGTGAATAGTGTATAATATTCACCAGTGGTTTAATATTTATTTAAAATATTCAAAGATTATCTTGAGATTATGGTATTAGCTCTTGAATATCACGTGCGAGTGATATCATTAGTTACATGCGAGAAATTATTTTGTGTTTAAGATATTTATTGGCTATTCTTTATTATTATTATTTTTATTTGTATACGCATACCGGTATTATTTTGTAAGTGAATTACTAGTATTTATTTTGATATTGTTATTTTGGATATGCGATACAATTGAATATTAATTTATTATTTAAAATATAATTTGAAAAACAAATGATCGTCAACCCGGTGGTTCTTTAGATTTTATTTATTTACATTACTACTATCTTTTTCTTGCTTCCTCTTCCTAAAATCTGAAATCGTTACCCTGTCATTTATTCTATTTTCATTTCTCCGTTGGTTTTATTTTGGTTTTGAATTTTGTTCGTGGGGCACACGAACTGGCACCCAACTAGGTTTTCCTAACCCAGCCTGAGCAGAGCTGCGGGTCCAGGGAGATTCGGGACATCTCCAGGTGGGACATTTCTCGTTTATCATTTTATTTTCAGGGTTTTCATCCAACGGAGAACCATAACGGCTATTGAGTGCTGACCACACGCCGCCGTGGGACGCGTAAAAGAGAGGAGAACGTTATATGAGCTCTGATGGGGGAAGTGTTTCATCCCCACCAGGGTTATATGACAAAATTCAAATTCATACTCAAATTTCTCAGTAAAATCTACTGAGTTAAATACAATTCATACCTAAAATCAATAAAAGATTATTAACGCCGTAATTAAACAAAATCTTATAAATAAACAAAATACTTATAATAACAATGGGTCGGATGAGACGTGTGAGCAGCGTGTGCTGCTCTCTGTTGCTCACCGACCTGATGCGAGACTGCCGCGATATGAAAATATCGTGACAAAGCAAAGAAGTTGTCTACCGAAGGGTTCGATTATTGTTATCAAGGTCAAAAATATAATAAAAAAGTGATTGTTTTGATGGGTGTTTGTGATTCTGTTGCGTGGCCACAGGTATTATGCTCTACTCAGTTTAACGGGGAATATGGCTGTGGACTTTGTCTCAATCCTGGTAAAGAAGTTGCGAAAGGTAATGGTCACACTAGAATTTATCTATTGGAGGGTACCAATGCTTTTGCCGAAGGACTGAGAAATCATAAAGAAACATCAATACATATCGAAAAAAAAGAAATAGGAATGAAAAAGAAATCGATTTTGTGTGAGCTTTCGAACTATGACATAATTAATAATTTAGATGTAGACTGGATGCACTGCGTAGCATTAGGAGTTTGTCGGCAGTTCTGTACTTTGTGGTTTTCTTCCTCTAACAAAGATCAGGAATACTACTTTGGTTCTTTCTTGGATGATAATGACGAACATCTTTTATCTTACACTCCAACCATTGAAATTTCACGGACACCTCGGAAAATGAGTGATAAAGTGCATTGAAAAGCTCATGAGTGGGTTATGTTTCTATTATGCTACAGTCTACCAACTTTAAAGAAATTATTTCCCAAAAAGTTTGTGGATTATTGGGCTTTGTTTGTCGATGGGCTTTCCATTTTGGTAAAAGCATCTATATTGCCGTCAGACATAATCTATGCGGAACAATGCTCAATTAATTTTATAAAGGGTGTATCAGTATTGTATGGCGAAAAACATCTGAGTTTCAATGTACATCTTCTTGCAAATTTGCCACATAATGTGAAAAACTGGGGTCCGCTTGATGCTCTTAGTGCTTTCTTATATAAAGTTCTGAATCAAGAAATAAAATTCAGTTAAAAGTTCCAATGGTGTCGCAGTGCAAATCAGTAATTCTTTCAGGCTCAAATGTGCGATTCATAAATTGAAGCTTTTACATGACAAGAATTTAACTACTGAGCAAAGAAAATGTTTAAATTTAATTCTCAATCGACAAACTACCCCTCGACCTCGGTTGCAAATTGATATTTTAGGTGTTTTAGGGAAGTTTCGGTTTTCGAACGAATTACCAAGAAGCATAATCTTGACATTACTGAGAATTCATGTAGTTGTGCAAGATAATTATATTTTTTTTTAATACAAGCGTTGCTTATTCAATAACAGATTTTTTCACAGTACTGCATATCAATGCACCAGTAAACGAATCGATTTTAATGTTATTTTACATTCTGAAGAAGTTTGAAATTAATTAATTTGTAACAATCAAAAAATAAAATTATTTTGAACATCATTTAATTGGAAAATATTATGAACGATGTAAAAAAGTTTTTCTATGTGATCGGAAATTGAGCCATCTAATCCAACTTGAAAAAAAACTAGAAGATTTAGCTGCTGTATCTATCGATAAAGTTAGAGGAAAGGTCATAATTATTAATATGAAACAAAAAAATTATCATTTAGCATATCAGCATCCTTGTTACCACGACTTTTTGTATTGATGAACTGTTTTAATCAGAGTAACGAGAGAAATTTATTTTTTGATCTATATTTCTTTTGTTTTTAACTTATGTATTGTGTAAAAAAGTTATTGTTTGTTAATAAATAATTTTTTCACGCTGAAAAATCTATTAATAAAATAATTCCGTAATGAACTCGTTCTAAATATAATCTGTTACCATTTTGAGTAGAGAGATGCTGACAACGAGGCTAGTTTTGTCAAAATCAGGCGGGTCTTTCTTTCTTGTCATATTAAATTTAGTAGTCCAAGATCTACTCAAGACCTACTAATAAGATTTTTTTTTTGCCATTCTTCATCTAAGAATTACTCAACATCTGCTGATCAGGTCTTGTTTTGCCATTATTAGTACAAAATTCACTGAAAAATCTTATTTTATCACTTAAAATTACAATTACATCTGTTTCTCCCTTGTAGAAAAAAATTAATCAGCCCTAATGAGAAACTCAAATGCTCGAGTTTTTTCACACACTAATGGTTTAGTGTCATTAGTGCGTTTAGTGTCATTATTGCGTTTATGATCATTAGTGTGTTCAGTATTATTAATTTGAATTTCACAGTAGAGTAGTACCGACTATTAGAATTACTAATTAACACTATTAAAACCTACCTAGCACTTATGACTCCCAGTAGTATTATAAGATTTACTAATCAGAATACTAATGATCACAAATAAAACGTTATTCAGCACTCATCACTTCCAATAATGCTCCGAGACTCAGTATTTGAAGTACTTATTATCACAAATACAACATTAATCGCTTCCTACAATGTTGCAAGATTTATTAGCCAGAGTACTAATGAACACTGATAGAACATTATTTAAATTGAACCATTTGCAATAGTACTACAAGATTCATTAGCCGAAATACTAATGAATACTATTACAACACTATCCTACACTAATCACGTCCAATAGTGTTGTAAGATTCATTATAGTCAGAGTACTAATGGTCACTAATAATCACTAATAAAACACTTATCGACACTAGTGAATTTTCAATAGTGTTCATTAGTTTTTTCCGTAAGGGTCTGTAGAGCTTTTCGCATTAATTATTCGTTTTTGCACAATGCTAATAGTCAACTCTGGAAGATAATAACATTCTGATACTCTCACCAACTTAGGCCACGGACCAGCCCTTTGTTAAACTTGGGCTATCGTCATTTTTTAAATGCTATATTCCATGAAGTGGGATTTTTTTTAGCAATAACAATTTTGTGCTTTGAAAAATATTCAGCTTCATGAATGCACTTTCGGTATCCCCCAAAACTTATCTTATTTTAAGTAACTATTTTTTTAAAGTAAAGATTATTCATATACATGGAAATTTGAAGTTATAACGACTCTCTCTACAAACTTCCTTTCAAGTTTCATCTACATACTTAATTTACTCGAATAAAATATATTCTTATTAATACTCACAATCATCGTAAAACTGAAAGTCTTTATTTTTCATATTTTATTTTATATTTTTGGATATATGATGTACAATATAATACAGCATACAATTTGATATATTGACATTTTCCAACGTCAATTATATACAAAAATATATTTAACAATGTAATATTTAATATATAAAAAAATATATTCTATTATATATCATTCCAATAGATGGAAATTTATAATGAATTTTATAAGTTAAAAATTATATTTTGAAATTATATTACATATTATAAAAATATGTACATATTATTTTATAATTTAAATTATAAAGCAAAGTATAATTTTGAATTTATATGAATATTATATTTTATTACACATACATTTTTGCCGTTTTATAAAATTATATATTTACGATATATTTTTTATATATTACCAAAATATATGTTATATTCATGCCGGAATTGACAAAATTTGTCTTCTGTCTCCTCTTGCATTTGTCCGTACGACATGAATGGTCCATTTTCCTCTTAAGTCCGGGTCATTACTTATCTCTTTCCAAACAGGCGAAGACCATTTGGGTAGTTCATCAGTAATAAAATGGTAAATACATTTTTTTAAGACTTTAACTGCTGATTGTACAGATACCGCTGATGATAGCGGCATCATTAAATCATGGAATATATTCTAAAAATCAAAGAAAGAATAAATAATAATGATGTCATCAACTAAAAATGCTTTATATTACTAATAATACGTACTTATATATATGATAACACAAAAACTGTTCAATTGCACTATATATTTATTTATTAATCTGTCATTTGTTTTAACTGTCGCATTTATAAAAGTGGATATATATGGGTCATCCCATGTCAAATCGACAAATTTTTTACTTGACCCCCTTTGATTTTGCTGAAAATTTTCTATCTTTTTCTACCCCCCGAAAGTTATTTTTAAAAATTTTTTTTCCAGACTCAAAAAAGTTTATGAATTTTTGAAAAAAACCGATCATTTTTTTTTTAATTGGCAGAACTTTTTCAAAAATTGACCGTTTGGGAACTTTTTTTTTTCAAAATTTTTTGATTAAATATAGCTTTCGAAAAAAAATATGAAAAAATTTTTAGAATCCCAGATATATGAAATATTTTAGTTTTTTTGAAAAAACCGTAATTTACTCAAAGTCCAACCGTTTTTTTTGCTCTGAAAATACTTCAACTAATTCCGCAATGATCCTCGTCAATCAAAAAATGTGACGACAATCGATTCTAATTTTTTTTCTTGATTATAAAAAAATTGTTGTTGAATTTTTGCTGATTTTATATAACTTTGTTATGAAATTATTTTTAGTTCGTCGTGAAACCTCAAATGTTGAAAAAATAAAATTATATTGGAGAATTCCAAGTGATGACTGTCCAAGAAATTGTAATTTTTATAAAAAAATAATTTTTTTCTCTCAATGACGTTATTTTTTACTCTTATGGACCCTTTTTTTTGCTACTGAAATATGACAACTCCAAAAATACAATGAGTTTAAAAGTCACCTCCAGTTGATACAATGTAATAATTTAAGAGCTATCGATTGTCGGTAAAAAAGATATCATCTACATTTCATTTAAATAATATGGAGGGTATGTTTTTAGAACAATTACATTGTTGTTGTGTTCAACGTGTCACGTAGGCTTACTATTGCTAAATAAAGTACCCATTCTTTATCGTAATTTGAACACATACAAAAAAATGTTTTTAATTTATTTAAAGATGTTATGATTTAAAGTCATCTAAATCAATTACAATTTTATCATGTTCAATCAAATCTTTTATCCATAACTTTTTCTCATAACCCTTCACGTAAATATATTTATAATAACGTGTTACATAATTAATTACTCCATTCAGATTATAATATGATGAATTTCCAGCATTCCAGTTAATTCCATGATAATAATGTGTTACCCAAGTATTTATACCTTGATATTGATGTGATAATGATTTCCAGGGATAAGGTGGCATGAATAATGTACATGATAACTCTTCAATATCATCAATTACAAGTTGAATTGTAATTGTAACGAGTACTTTCACGATAAACTGATTATCGGGACCTCTGAATCCCTGTACATCCAGTATCATTTCCATTTTTATAGCTTGTATCTCGACAATAGTCAACAATGAACTGAAGTATTAAAAAATTCAGCTCAGCTATTTTTTTATTATCCCCCCACCACTCTATTTTTCAATCAATTTGATTGGCTTAAAAAATTCCTTTGTTCTATTTTTTAACTGCGCAGTAAATGTTTATTTCTAACTGCGTAGTTGAATTTTCTAGAATATTTATTTTTAGATGATAACGTCATCTAACAGGTCTAAATTCGTTCTTTACTTTGTTCTTTTTTAACTGCGTAGTAGAATGTTTATTTTTAGATGATGACTCACTCGATTCTATTTTGAGACTATGACTCATCTAGTTAAATTTTTAACTGCGTAATAGATGACGTCAAACTTTCCGTCGTGCCATCTAGATTTTAGATTATGTTGATGCAACCTAGGGAATTTTGTTCCTTTCTAGAGAATTATTATCATTTTCCAGGGGTTTTTTTCAAGTTTCTGGTGATTTTATTTTATAAGGTTGGTACTTTTGAAAATTAGAAACTTTCTACTGCGCAATTGGTACCTACCCGTGTAAAAAAAAAAGTTCGAAAAAGTTCGATAAAGTTCGAAAAAGTTCGACAAAGTTCGAAAAAGTTCGACAAAGTTCGAAATTCGTTACAAAACTGAACTTTTTTGCGAACTTTTTCGAACTTTTGTGAGACCATACAAATAGCATAACAAACTAATATCTTGGTTGCCTTTTAACCTTTAAGGGTAAAATGGACCGCCAAAATTTTTTGGATGAAAAGTGGAGAAAAAGGGGGTGGGGGCAAAATGACCCCATAGGGTAAAATAGACCCGCAAAGGCAAAATGATGCCCCCAAATTTTAAACATTGAAAAAGTTGAGGGGGGGGGGGATTAGGGCAAAAATGTCCCCGAGGGACAAAAAAGTATCTCTAAAATTCGTGACATAAAAAGTGGGAGGAGGGATGGGTTTGGGTAGAGGGGGTAATGGGCCATCGGGTCAAAATGATCCCCCTTAAATTTTTAACATTATATAAGTTGGGGAGGGGGAGGGGCATTAATGTCAAATTGTCCCCGAGGGACAAAAAAGTATCTCCAAAATTCGTGACATGAAAAGTGGGAGGAGGGGTAGGTTTGGGGGGAGGGGGGTTTACTGGGTCAAATTGTTCAACTTAAATTTTTAACTTTTTCGATTATTTTTATCACCGAAGTTCGATAATTTGAGAACTTTTTTAATACTTTATATCACCCAAGTTCGAAAATTTCCGAACTTTTTTGATATTTTTTATCAGCGAAGTTCGATAATTTCAGAACTTTTTCGATAATTTTCAAGAGTAAAAATTCTAAAAAGTTCGATAATTTCAGAACTTTTTCGATTATTTTTATCACTGAAGTTTGAAACTTTCAGAACTTTTTCGATTATTTTTATCACTGAAGTTCGAAACTTTCAGAACTTTTTCGATAATTTTAAAGAGTAAAAATTCTAAAAAAGTTCGATATTTCCAGAACTTTTTCAATAATTCTCATCATCGAAGTTCGAAAATATCAGAACTTTTTTAGAATTTTTACTCTTGAAAATTATCGAAAAAGTTCTGAAGATATCGAACTTTTGTAGAGCTTCTACTTTTGAAAATTATCGAAAAAGTTCTGAAATTTTCGAACTTCTGTGATACAAAATATCGAAAAAGTTCTGAAATAATCGAACTTTTTTGAATTTTTACTCTTGAAAAATATCGAAAAAGTTCTGAAATTTTCAAACTTCGGTGATAAAAATAATCGAAAAAGCTCTGAAATTTTCGAACTTCTGTGATACAAAATATCAAAAAAAATCTGAAATTATCGAACTTTTTAGAATTTTTACTCTTGAAAATTATCGAAAATGTTCTGAAATTTTCGAACTTCTGTGATAAAAAATATCGAAAAAGTTCTGAAATTCCCGAACTTCGGTGATAAAAAATATCGAAAAAGTTCTGAAATTATCGAACTTCGCTGATAAAAATATCGAAAAAGTTCTCAAATTTAAGTTGAACATTGTGACCCAGTAACACCCCTCCCCCCGAACCCACCCCTCCTCCCACTTTTCATGTCACGAATTATAGAGATACTTTTTTGTCCCTCGGGGACATTTTCGCCCTAATGCCCCCCCCCTCAACTATTTTAATGTTAAAAATTTGGGGGCATCATTTTGCCTTTGCGGGTCTATTTTACGGATTCACTGAAAAAATAGACCGGAATAAATAGATTCGGAAAAAATAGACCTGGAAATGATAGACCCGGAAAAAATAGACGCACATAAAAATAGACCCGGAAAAAATAGTCTTCCGAAAAAATAGACCTGGAAAAAAAAAATTTACAACATGTAAATACTATAAAGTTTACATCTGATTGGCAAATAAAGACAAGAGTCAGAACTAAAAGTGTATATATGAAACAAGGTAAAAGTATGTGAAATACTAAAGTAGCAAAATAAACCGAATAATATATTTTTCATTATTTTTTAATTTCTAGAGAAAATATAATTTAAATACAAATTTAAAATATTTTACTTTATTTTACTTATTTTTTTTTTTTTTTTAAATAAATCTGTATATTAAAGCTAGTTTATCTATCAACGTATCAGCGTAAAATACATGACTTACAACGCCATCTGTATTAATTTTACGAACTAATCTACAAATAATCATAGATCGAAAAATATATCCACAATTCCATATATACATAAAATTGATCCGCCATCAAGATTTTCTTCTAACCTAAAACATTATATTTTCACTATTCAATACTTTATTAATAATTAATACATTTAAAATGTCCAAGTCGTTAGATAACAAAAAACTAGTTGGTCTTAAAACAAACAAAGATAACACAAAAATTGACTACAAAGGTTTTATGTATGTTAAAAAAAAAATTGCAATGAACATATTTCATGGAGTTGCTGTAAATTTGGAAAACCAAATGGGGTGAGTTATTATATTTAACTTAAATTGATTTTTATCAATTTTATATAATAAAAAAATATCAAACGTGTTGTAAACTCAAAAACAACTGTTTTCAGTGTCCAGCAACACTCACAACTACATTGACAATTAAACAACCAAAACTTAAGGCTATTGAACACAACCACGTAGCTGATTCAAACAATGTTGATGCTAGTAAAGCATATTCAAGAATGAAAAAAACAGCCTCGGCTTCAACAACCAAACCATCACAAATATTCAGTAGTTTATCCACTAAATTATCAAGTCTAGTACAACAACTACCTCAAGAAGAATCTGTTAAAAGAACCCTCCGAAATCATCGAAATAAAAATAATGTTACACCTAATAATAACATAAAAAATCTAACATTAAAAGATACACGACATTAATATTACTATTTACAAATTAACCAACTAATTACTGTACTGTACATAACTTCTACGATTACAACACAAATTTTATTATAGGACCTTGGATAACAACACAAGAACCGGGCAAGAATGCCAATCGACGTTTTTTATTACATGATAACAATGATAATACTAACAGGATGATAATATTTGCAACTGACCAAGGTTTACAGCACTTAAGCAATTCCGACGAATGGTATATGGATGGAAACTTCAAACTAGCACCACCTCAATTCATGCAATTATATGTAATTCGCGTAATAGTTAATGACATTGCAATCACTCCAGTCTTCGTAATTCTACAAAAAAAAACTAGAGCAACCTACGAAGAAATGTTTACTATATTAAAAGATGAATGCACTTCACGTGATATTGAATTAGCACCAAGTAGTATTCATCTAGACTTTGAACAAGCAGTGATTACGGCTATTCGTAATGTTTTTCTTCATGACATTACAATTCGTAGATGCTTATATCACTTATGCCAATCAACCCATCGTAAAATTCAAAACTTAGGTCTAGGAACAGAATATATAAATAATGAAGAATTTAATAAATTTTGTGGTCAAATCGATAGTTTGGTATATCTTCCGGTGAATGATGTTAAAGATGGTCTAGATCATTTAAAAACCATAGCTCCTGAAAACGCTTGTAAACTTCTACAATTTTTCGAAGAAACATATGTTAGTGGTAGATCTGTTTCCCGTAAAAACTCAAAAAAAAAAACTTATACTAAACCATTGTTTTCCCCTGATACTTGGAATGCTCATGAATCAGTATTAAATGGCGGTAGTGATACAAATAACTTAGTTGAGGGATGGAATAACAGGTTTTCAAATATTGTAGGACTTAATCACCCAAGTTTGTTCACATTAATTACAAAGATGCGTGAAGAAAATGCGACAGACAAAGTGAAATTATCCCAGCGTAAAACAGGCATTATACCTACTAAAAAAAAATGTACCTTAGCTGAGAAAAGACGTAAGTAAATATATATTTTATGTAAAGATTATTCAAAGAATAAGTTAAGCATAGCTGAATTTTTTAAATCTATGTCTCTGGTTATTCGAAATAGATCAATTTAGAAATTAAGATTTCGAATTTACAATTTATAAAATATTGAATTTACATGTACAAGGTTAATAACATTTTTTTTTTGTCCAAGTAAGGAATCTATCTGATAATTTATAATATAGTTTTTTTTATTCGGTGATGACACAAGTATTACTTAATTTAATAATAATAAAATCATTTAATTTAATAAAAAAAAAAAAATAACTTATGATAAACAACGTTGTATATTCAATAAAATAAGAAAAATGTTGAAATTTACTGGATATTTTACTTCATCTGAGTCTAATTTTTCTGAATTAATTTTTTCTGGGTCTATTTTTTCCAGAGTCGATTTTTTCTGGGTCTATTTTTTCCGAACCTATTTATTCCGGTCTATTTTTTCCGCTTACCATTTTACGCTATAGGGTCATTTTGCCCCCCACCCCCTTCTTCTCCACTTTTCATCCAAAAAATTTTGGCGGTCCATTTTACCCTTAAAGTTTCAAAGGCATCCAAGATATTAGTTTGTTATGCTATTTGTATGGTCTCACAAAAGTTCGAAAAAGTTCGCAAAAAAGTTCGGTTTTGTAACAAATTTCGAACTTTGTCGAACTTTTTCGAACTTTGTCGAACTTTTTCGAACTTTTTTTTATACAGGTATAAAAAGACGCGCGTAAAAACATACTTCTTTACAAAGAAGTACGTTCCATCAATGAAGTACGAATCTCTGCTCAAAATATCTCCAACGATTTGAAGGTCTTTGTGTGTACGTTTTGAAATTTTTTTTTCTAAAATTTTTTTATAACAAAAAAATTTTTAATAAACACTTTTTCAAGTGATTATTTGAACAATATATAAACAATTTTTCAAGTGATTATTTAAACGATATATAAATAATTTTAGTCACAAAATTTTTAAATGAACAATCGTAGTGATTTGTTTAATAATTTATTAATTTATATATATAATCCTAGTGTAGTGATAAACAATTTCTAAGTTGTTATTTGAACAGTATACACTAGTCCCAAAAATTAAGGATAGAAAAAAAATTCGAAATTTTTAGGTGATTTTCAACATGCTGTAACTCGGTAAAAAATGATCGTAGAGTAAAAATAAAAAAAGCAAATTGTAGCCTCAAGTTTCTAGTTTTCATATCTGAACCTCGGATATTTTTATTATGCTTAATTCCGGAGTAATCTTAAGAAAACTGACGAAAAAAAAATTTTCAAAATTTTGGCTCGTCTATCAACAAGTCTGTGGGCTTCAATAAAATTTTTTGGATAATTTGATCTTTTGACTCTTCTAGGGAATTTTATGCCCTTCAATTTGGTGGGCTCAAAAAGTCTCTACGACAAGTTGGCGCCGAGTTATCATTGATCAAAGCAAAAAAGTCCATTTTGGCTTTGATAATCAATAACTCCGAACGTATTGGTCGTACAGAGAATGAAAATAGGGTTTTGAAAACTGGAAAACATTCTCTATAAGACAAAATTAGTTGCTTTTAATAAAAAAATTTTTTTTGAAGCGATAATATTTATTAAAAAATAGGTCTAAATTCGCATATTTAAGGATATTCGGAAATCTTGCTATAACTTTGGATATAATGGATGAACGAAGGATATCGTCGTTTTTTTTCAACCTCGAAGTGTCCTGAAAAAACCCTGACAATTTCAAAGCGCTGCGATTTTCCTTTCTTAGTGTCCCGAAGCTTTAAATTTATCGATTTTGCCAAAAAACTCCATAATTGGTAGTTTCTCGGTTTTTGGTCATTTTTTCGATTTCCAAATGTTTTTTTCACCAGAAATCTTGATTTCTTTGATCAAAAAGATTGATTATCGAAAAAAATCGAAAAAAAAAAATTTTTTTTTAAAATTTTTTTTTTTTCAAAAATTTTTTTTTTCAACAATTTTTTTTTCCAAAACTTTTTTTTTCGTTGTATTCGCAATGATTTATCATTGTCAAATAGAAATTCCTCAATTTTTTTTTACTGCCGGTATGTGTGTAAAAAGCGTAAATTCGACCGTGCAATGTCCACGTGGTACGCTTTGGAAAACGCTAGTGCGGGCGGTCAAAAAAAATTGAGGAATTTTTTTTGACAATGATAAATCATTGCGAATACAACGAAAAAAAAAAATTTTTGAAAAAAAAAATTTTTGAAAAAAAAAAAATTTTTTGTTAAATTTTTTTTTTCGATTTTTTCCGATAATCACTCTTTTTGATCAAAGAAATCAAGATTTCTGGTGAAAAAAACATTTGGAAATCGAAAAAATGACCAAAAACCGAGAAACTACCAATTATGGAGTTTTTTGGCAAAATCGATAAATTTAAAGCTTCGGGACACTAAGAAAGGAAAATCGCAGCGCTTTGAAATTTTTAGGGTTTTTTCAGGACACTTTGAGGTTGGAAAAAAACGACGATATCCTTTGTTCATTCATTATATCCAAAGTTATAGCAAGATTTCCGAATATCCTTAAATATGTGAATTTAGACCTATTTTTTAATGAACATTATCGCTTCAAAAAAAATTTTTTTATTAAAAGCAACTAATTTTGTCTTATAGAGAATGTTTTCCAGTTTTCAAAACCCTATTTTCATTCTCTGTACGACCAATACGTTCGGAGTTATTGATTATCAAAGCCAAAATGGACTTTTTTACTTTGATCAATGATAACTCGGCGCCAACTTGTCGTAGAGACTTTTTGAGCCCACCAAATTGAAGGGCATAAAATTCCCTGAAAGATTCATAAGATCAAATTATTCAAAAAAATTTATTAAAGCCCATAGACTTGTTAAAAGACGAGCCAAAATTTTGAAAATTTTTTTTTCGTCAGTTTTCTTAAGATTACTCCGGAACCAAGCATGATAAAAATATTTGAGGTCCAGATACAAAAACTAAAAACTTGAGGCTACAATTTGCTTTTTTTATTTTTACTCTACGATTATTTTTCACCGAGTCACAGCATGTTGAAAGTCACCCAAAAAATTCGAATTTTTTTTCTATCCTTTAATTTTTGGGGCTAGTGTATAAATAGTTTTTGTGTTTTAGTGATAAATTTTTAAATGAACAATCTTAGTGATTTCTAAAAAATTTATCTTTCACTAAACTGAATAATTTTTATAAAAATTACTTGTATTGTATTGTATTGTTTTTATTCAAGCGTCTTAGGTACATAGTCCCATCGCAGGGGGGATAACAATAGAAATAAATCAAAAACATTCAACATGCAATTAATTACTCTTAATACAATAAATGGTCATTAATTTTTAATTTCTAAAACTTTAAAATTTCATTCCTTTTGTTAATGATATTACTCATAAAATAATAAAGAGATTTACACTCAAGGGAGTTCAATTAGCTAGATAGCTATTAAAAACTACTAAATAAACAATTCCAAGTGCAAATATAAACAGTGATAAACTTTTAAAAAAAAAATTTTTTAAGAACTTTTGAAAAAATGGCACAAAACGATTTTATTGCGGCGCTTTAGCGTCCAGTAGATTCAATAATTAAATCATTTAATGATTTACATGATTAGCCATTAGCTAAAGAACATTGTCGAAAGTGTTATCAAGTGTGCGCTGATACAATTAATTACTTCAACGAGATTTTTCTAGATCCACAAATAAATGTTTAAGCTAGATGAAGTGTACGAGCAAATATTGTACTTCTTTACTGGTATTCAGATCAATTTGCACAATTGAGTAGAGAAGTAACTGGTGGTGACTTACGTGCAAACCGACGTCTCATCAAGTAGCAAGATCTTGAAAACGCATTTTCTAATAACATTAGATCAGGATGTGTGATAAATCAAGCTCATACTGATCTTCGTGCTTTTCTTGATGATGCTGAAGACGTTATCATTGAAAAAGTTAAGAATTTGCTCAGAAATGTTGCTGGGCTTAAAGTAAATGTTGAATTGATTTGCAAATTTCGAAATGTAAAAGCTGAAAATGTCATCGAAGAAACAAAGTCATTCAACACAAAAAGTCGAGACATTTTACCCGCAACATCTCTTGCTACTTGGTATCAGGATCATGTCAATGATAAATAATTGAAGAAAGCCGAGGAATTCAATCAAAAAGATTCTGGGTGTAGTTTAACTGAAATCCACAGTTTGATAATTACAATGTCGAGATATGCACCTCTTCAAGCTGGAGATTCAACGTTTGTGAAACTACCCAGGGACATTCAAGCAAAAAAAAGCAGTTTTGAACATTGAAAATTTTGATGAACACTGTTTTCTATAGAGCGTTGTAGGAGCATTACATCCTGCGACTGAAGGACATCCTGAGAGAAAAATATCATATCCTTACTTCAGCTCAATATTAAAATATGAAGGTATGAAATTTCCAATCACTTTAAATGACATCCCCGAATTTTAAAAATTAAATAATTTATCAATTAATGTCTACGGTATCGAGTCGGAATTTTGCAATAAAAATCCGACGAAAGTACAATAATTCCTTTAGATCTAAGTAAGCTCATAAAGTCTGATAAAAAAGTTATTCATCTCTTAATGGTACAGCAAAATGTTAAATTAAATATATCAGATTTTGATATTAAAAATTTTCAACCTAAATTTCAGTTTGCTTTGATCAAAGATCTTTCAAGACTAGTCAAATCACAAGTTTCCAAGGCAAACAGGAAATTATTTTTTTTCTGATAGATGCTTGAATCATTTCAAATATTATTATTCGTATGAAAATCACAAAGCTGATTGTTCTCAGATGGATAAAGTCCATTTGGCGTTTCCACAAGAAAAAGATCAAATTTTAAAATTTGTCACGTAGCGATTTAAACGTGAATCGCTGCGCGCGCTTTTCAGTTTAACAACACCTCCTAGCTCAAATTAAGCGCATTAATTTATTATAATTTATTATTATTTAAATATTTATATTATTTTATTGGATTATTTTATTATGATTTAATTATTTGTTTATTGATATTATTGTTTATAATATTTATATTTATATTTTGAGAATTATTTTGAATATTATGTACTTAATCGATATTTTCATTCCAGTCAGTAGCACACGTGTTGTAGAGCGTACATAAAAATATCGACCGAAGGGAGAGTAAGTCGATATAGTGGGGATAAAAATCGATATTTTTCTCCAGTCACGTGGTGCACTGAAATAATTATTATTTTATTGTTTAAAGGATTAATAATCATTATGTTTATGTTTATATATAGAAAATATTATTTAATTTATTATTATGATATAACTCAGGTCGTTTAACGAATTTAAATACTTTATTGTTTGGTTGTCATTCCACTTGGTGCATACATTCTCGCTCAAGATTCTGTCCCGTGATCTCTCCCCTGAAGAATTATTATTTTTGTCCGTTTTGTCAAAACGGAATGGCGCCCTCGTGCACTTACCCAGCCTGAGGAGCTGGTCCAGGCATAATTTTATTTTATTTATAATTATTTATTATTTTGAGTTATATTTATAATTTTTATTTATAATTTTTAACACACTTGGGTGGCCACATACGACTCCGGATTTTTATCCGCGTCTCCGTCGTGAAAAGAAAAACAGTTTACGTTATAAATTCAAAAACTACCGATATGAAGACACGGTTCCGTTTGTTGTATATGCAGACTTGGAATGTACACTAGAAAAGACTCAAGGAGATGATGAAACTCAAAAGCATATTCGACACAGTGTAGCATTCTATCAGCATTGCAGTTATGATAATAAATTATCTAAATTTGAATTAAATCGCTCAAAATTTTGTATTGATTGGTTTATTTCAAAGTTGGAAAAATTAGCTATCGAGTATGAAGGATATTTAAAAAATCTCATACCAATGAAGCCGCTTACTAAACAGCAGCAAGAGACTCATGGTCAGGCAACTGTTTGTCATATTTGCGAAAAAATAATTACAACAAATACAGATAAGTGTTATGATCACTGTCATTTCACTGGTAATTATCGCGGTCCAGCTCATATGTCTTGTAATGTTAATTATCCAAAGTCTCACGTTATCCCCATAGTTTTTCACAATTTATCCGGTTATGATTTACACTTTTTAATTAAAAGTTTAGCAACATTAAGTAAAGGTGGTGTAACTTTACTACTAATTAATAAAGAAAAATATATATCTTTCACAAAATCGATTGAAAATAGTTCAGTGACATTGCGTTTCATAGATTCATTCAGATTTATGGCATCCAGCCTTGAAAAATTAGCTTCATATCTTGGTGATGATGAAAAGCTTACAACGAAACTTCATTATCCTGATCCAGATGAATTAAAATTAGTCACGCGCAAAGGTATATTTCCATATAAATATATTTCAAGCATTGATAAACTTAATGACAAACAATTGCCTGATCAAGTATCATTCTCCTCAAAGCTAACAAATGAAAGTGTCTCTGATGAGGATTATTTTTTTGCTCAGCTAGTCTGGAATAAATTTAACATCAAAACACTGGGAGAGTACTCAGATTTATATCTTAAAACTGATGTACTTCTTCTAGCAGATGTGTTTGAAAATTTTAGACATAGCTGCTTCAAAACTTATAATCTAGATCCATTACACTACTATACTGCTCCCGGTTTGTCTAATGATGCAATGTTAAAATACACTGGTGTGGAACTTCAGCTTTTAGCTACGATTTTCATTATAATTACGTAAAAAAGAACTTTAAAAACGATGAGTCGAAATTAATGTACACATACATAGACAGTCTCATCTATAATTTTACTGTACCAGATATCTATAAAATCATCAAACGTGATATCTCAAGGTTCGACACCTCTGACTGCCCTGAAGATAATGTATATAATATGCCATTGGCTAATAAAAAAGTTCTAGGTCTAATGAAGGATGAAAATAATGGTGATATCCTGACTGAATTCACTGGACTCAGGGCTAAATTATATGCATTTAAAACATATAAAAACAAGAAAGCTAAAAAACGTGCAAAGGGAGTCAAGGGTCCTACTTTGAGGACAATCACGTTTGATGATTTTATGGAATATTTAAATAAATATGTGACTTTAACAAAAAAACAATATTCAATAAAATCAAAAAAACATAATGTAAAGACCATTATGCAAAATAAAATTGCATTGAGCTGGTCTGATGATATGCGCCAGCTCATTGACGGCAGTCATGACACCCTACCATGAGGCTATAAAAATAATAATAAAATTATTGTAGATGAAGACGATGATGATGATGAGATAATAATTAAAAAAAGAAAACTTTTGTTAATTAAAAAAAGAGAACTTATTTAAATGAAAAATGTAAATATTATTTTTAAAGTTTTTTGTAAAATTAGTTTAAAGGTTTGAAAATAAAAGAAAAATGTGTATACAATTAGAAATTTTGTTTTTATTTATTAGAATATAAGTTTTACAGGTCTGATTTATCAATCCAGGTATTGTGAGAGCTGTCGAAGCCGAGCAACTTCACATATAATTTATTTCCACGTTTTCTTATAATTTTTTCTATTAGATAGACATCCGGATGCTTGACTTTGCTAGGTTCTTCAACATAAAATCCACCTTCAATTGGCTTATCCTGATAGTCTACAAGTTTGTATGTTGTTGGATTTGTATTCTGCACTGTCTTGATTGTAAAAATTTCAGTGGTCCAGTTGGGTGTGTAGCCTTTTTCAAACACATGTTTGTACTTGCTGATTCGAACTTTATCTTCAACTTTGAATTTTTTTTCGTGCCTGTCGCTGAGCTTGAAGAGGTTTGTTTATTTTTTCAAATATCTGCTTTTCATTTTCAGCAGTTACATCAATAGGTTCCAGTTAAATAGTTCGATAATTTCTAGTATTATACTTGTGTAATAAATCTTCCAATATATCAATCCACTTATAATTGCCACGAGCGGTGAATTGACGCCACATGTTAGTCTCAAGTGTTCGATTAAAACGTTCACATATTGATGCCTTTAAGTTGCTGAATGCTGAGTACATTATGATATTTTTACGTTTCATAAGTTCTTGAAATCCTTTGTTATAAAATTCTTTGCCTTGGTCAACATGCAGATTGTTTGGTACACGTCCTTGTTGAAATATAGATTTCACTGCACTAGTGACATTACTGCCACTTTTATTTTTAATCTGTACATCCCAAGCATACTTTTAAAAAATATCTATGACAGTTAGCAGATATTTGTTTCCTTTTTTTGCTGTTGCATAAGGAATCATTTCAACTAGATCAGCTTGCCAAGTTTCATCAAGTGCTCGTATGTCAACATGACGACGTTGGTAATTTCTGCGTGCTGGTTTATGCAGCTCATACGCTATTACTGAGTTTTTGTCCGCCATTGTCAACAAAAATTCTAGCTTCCAGTTCTTTTATTCGCTGTGTATTTCTATCAATTAATTCTTTTCGTGACTTTATACGTTTTATTATATTTTTTAATTCTTGATTTTCTTTTTTTAAAAGCGTCAAAGCAGAGTCCAGTATCACCACTTGAGAGTGCAAATGTGAAATGATCTCTGACTGATCATTCCTCATACTATCATACAATAGAGACAGCTCTTTGTACATAAGATCACGTGTAAATTTTACAGTTGCTGCATCACTGTCTTCAGCTGGTTTACCAACATGACACAGTCTCTTGTTCTCAACATCATACTGTCCATCAATAGTTATTTGAAATCCTCGTCCAGGTGGTCCTGGTGGTCCACTGATTGCAGCACCAGTTGGTAGTGACCATCCAAAAATATCGATACTCATTTTTGCTCTTTTCACTTCAACAGTTGGCATGTAAATGACATAAATTTGACGCAGTGGTTGCTAATAAATAATTCCTGCTTCTCGTAGCTCTTCGATAATTGATATGATTTCATTGGTGTGACTTGGATTTTCAGCTGCTTGAGATGCCATAAGTAAACGAAGACGGTCGACTAGCTCATTTGGATCATCCCAGTAGACCGTATAATCCATACGGTGACCGGTCAGAATATCCATCATAACAATATCCAACGCAAAAATATCCATGAAAAATATCCAATGCAATAATATCCATTGAAGAAATTATCCATTCATAAACATATCCAAATGAAAATAATCAATAGTCAAAAATATCCGAAATAGCAATTATTAGAAATATTTTCGCTATAATGTTAATGATTATGAATCATGGTTAAGGAATGTATAATTCTTTAAATCTAAATAATTATTTTTCTTATGACTCATTACCTAAAGGGAAAGGGAAAGCCCACGTTAGACGTAGTTATTCCGTACTGTATATACCAGTTAGTTGTTGTCCTGCATGTGATCCATGAGCTAACAATGGGCCTCAAATTTGTTATCAGCCAAAAAGGCAAGAAACAGCTTATATCAAATGGATATATTTACTCACTTCACTCCAATTCAAAAAACGTTCATTGGCGATGTTGTAAATATAAAAAACTAGGATGTAAAGCATGGTGTATAACTACGTCTGACGCGCGTACAGGTATGTATATACTAGAATAAAATTAATTCTATAAATTAGAATTAATTTACGTATTAATATGTGTAGGATCGATAATTAAGGAAGATGAACATCCTAATCACGCACCTGATTGTACCGATATCGAAGTCCGAAAAGTAGTTAGTAGAATCAAGAAAAAAGCTAAGAAATGTAATACAGCCATGAATCAGATTGTTGCTGATGTTGTAGGAAACCTATCTTCGCCAGTTGCAGCTAAGCCTCCTGATATTTCATATTTAGCCTGTGCTGGACGTCGAATACGAAGAGAATTGAATCCTGTTCCTGAGAACCCTTCTAATCTAAGTGATTTTGTCATTCCAGAAGCGTATACTGTTACGTTGAAGAATGATAAATTTTTGCTTTATGATTCTGGTGGTAAAAAACGGATACTTATTTATTCCACTGTCAAAAATTTACAAGTATTAATGTCGTGTGACCAGTGGTACGCTGACGGGACGTCTAAAGTAGTGCCGAATGTATTTTACCAACTTTACACTATACATGGTAATCATAAAGGGAAAATTATCCCATTAATATTTATGTTGTTGCCGAATAAGCAAAAAAAAAACATACAAGCGTTGCTTAGATGCATTGAAAGATTTGGGATTAAATCGTGGACCGATTCGATTGATGGTTGACTTTGAGAATGCATTTATTAACGCATTTAAGGAAGTATATTCCGAGACTGAGGTCAATGGATGTATGTTCCACTTTTGTCAATGTATGAGGCGTCATGTCCAGCAGTGTGGACTTCAGAAAGCGTATAGTGAAGATATAAAATTAGCCGCTGCTATCAGATCATTAACTGCATTAGCTTTTGTTCCTACTGACAATGTTATACAGGCATACGAGCTACTCATTAAGTCACCATATTTTGTAGATAACGACGATAAATTAAATGGAATATTAGGTTATTTCGAGGAGAATTGGATTGGTGTGTTACAGCGTAATGGTGGGAGAAAAAAACCTATGTATAATGTGGAGCTATGGAATGTTTACGAATTAGTGTTACAATCACTTGCTCGCACCAATAACTCTGTTGAAGGCTGGCATAATGGATTTAGTGGCCGTGCTCAAGCTAATCATTTGAATTTATGGTTATTTATTGAATTATTAAAAAAAGAACAAGGTATAATTGAATTAAAAATAGAACAAGTAAATGCTGGTGGTGGTGCAGCTGTAGTTCGTAAGAAGAAATATCGCGATGTTGATAATCGTATTTTAAAGATCGTACAATTATATTCAAAAACTGATACCTTGGAATATTTAAAGACTATTGCGAATAATATTACTTTTTAGGATTATTACGATTATTGTAAAATTATATATTTTTTATTGAAGTGAATGAAGATAATTTTAGAATATTTATACATTTAATAATAATAAAACAAAAGTGTTGTAATTTTTAGAATATAGGGTAGTTCAAAAACTGATACCTTGGAATATTTAAAGACAATTGCGAATAATATTACTTTTTAGGATTATTACGATTATTGTAAAATTATATATTTTTTATTGAAGTGAATGAAGATAATTTTAGAATATTTATACATTTAATAATAATAAAACAAAAGTGTTGTAATTTTTAGAATATAGGGTATTTTTTTATAATTGCCCATGAAATAGATATGGAACATTTTAATAATATGATATTTTTTATGGAATATTATAATTTGGATGTATTTAATGTATGACTGATAATAAATATGTTAATTAGTAAATACCGTTTGGCAAAGCGGTTATGGATAATTTTGAATACCGATTTATTTCAAGTGGAAATTATTAATTATGGATACTTTTAATATTGGATATTTTTCCATTGGATATTTTTCATGGTTATTTTTGCACTGGATCTTTTTACATTGGATATTCTGGCCTAGAACCAATCCATACGTGCTTTTTTCTTTTTCGCAATCATAAAATCAGGTAATCCTTTACCTCTTGATAAGTTTGCATTTTTAGCAAGAAAATCAGCAATATAATTATTATACTTGATTGTTGAGTCTTCAAAAAAACTACCATCTGGCTTATAATTTTTTCTATGAGCATTTGTCATCTTTATAATTTCAAGACATTTATTTTTATCATTCTGTGTGACTTTCGAATCATCAGGTGATTTCTTAAATAATAATTCCAATAAACCAGGAGTCAGTAAAAAATTTTTATTTTTTATATTAATCACAGTATCATCAAAAGCTATTTCAGAATCACCAATGTAAAAATCATTGTAACATCGACGGACACCATATCTCATATGCATATCTCTATTTTTTTTATACACTTTAGATAAATAAGACTTTATTTCACTGCTAGCTGGTTTAGCAGGGGTACTTGATGCAGCAGAAGATATTTGTGTATCTTCCAGAGTTCTATGTTCAGAGATAATACTATCATAATTACTTGCATCATCAAGTTCTGTATCATTATTCACAGTTGAATATTAAAGTTGCATACAAGAAAAATAATGATAAAGTTATTCATTTTAACAGTTTTGGTAATTTACAACCACCGCAAGATCTTATGGAGTATCTCGATGTTGGTAGCGTAAAATATAATCACAAAAGATATCAAGATTTTGATACAATTATATGTGGACATTTGTGTCTTAAATTTCTCACTGGACAACTATAAATTGATGTGACTCTGTGTACAACACATCAGTCATGTCTGAGTCATTCACATTAACGCTAACAGGATCCACATCCGAGTTGGAGGCTTACTACTTCCCTCCAATAGAATCATCACCAACTAAAAATTATGTTCTGGGACTTGTGGAGTTATTAACATTTAACTCAATACCCAATATTGATGTTGGTGCTAATAAATTTTATGTCTCTTATCCTGTGGATAATATTGATATCGAAAAAATTGATACAAATAATATTGATGAGAAAAAAGTAGTCTAGAAAAAAAGAGCTAAAAGAAATGTGGCAATAATTACAAAATTTCATGACAATGTCTCAGTAACTGAATATGACTCAGTGAGTGAAAATATAGAAGCTGGAAAATATGAAACTGTTGAAGAGAGAGTCTTGACAATACCAACAGGAAGTTACGAAATCACTGACATTGAAAAATACCTTCAAAAGAAATTACAAAGACTCAGCATCAGCATAAGAGCCAATGATAATGAATTGAGAAGTGGAGTTAAGTGTAATCAATTTGTGAATTTTACACCTCAAGATTCTGTTGGTGGACTACTGGGATTTACAAATCGAAAGCTGGCACCACATAAAACTCACTCATCAGAATTACCAGTGAAGATTTTCAAACTCAGTGCTCTTAGGGTCGAGTTTAACATAACATCAGGTGCTTACATAAATGAGCACAAAGTTCACACTATTCATAAATTTTTTCCAAGTGTACCACCAGGATATAAGATTGTTGAATTGCCATCTCATGTCATTTATCTGCCGATCGCCGTACAAGCAATACAAAATCTTAGACTGAGAATTGTTGATCAAGACGGAAAACTGGCTAATTTTAGAGGTGAGACGATAACCATAAGACTGCATATAAAGTCTATAAAATAATGGGTATCGTGTATGAGACAAAAAGTGGTGCTGGGTATACAACGACAGCAACATGGTCGAGCAACATCAGTCACCGAGTACCTCACAAGGTGTTAACACATCAGAACGCTCAGTTTCTTTAAAGCCTAGGACTAAAATTACGTGGAAAATGAAGAAAATAAAAATTTATTTTTGTTGTTTAACGTGTACACGACCATGGCGGCAGAAATCTTAAATATTCAAAGACAAATCATTTTTAATGAGTTGATTACACACTATGAAGCACATGCTCATCTCCCGTATGCTTCATCAACATTCAACAACAGCGATGAAATAATAATTGCCGTTCAACATCAAGATTTATGTCTACTTCCAAGTAAAAATACACTGCATGTGCATGAAAAATTTACAAAATCTGATGGTACAGCTGTAAGTGCGACTACTCACATGGTAAACATGACAGTATGTTATATGTTTGAAGAAATACGCTACAAGCTCAATGGTGTAGAGATTGATCGTAATAAAAATGACGGCATCACAAGTCTCATGAAAGGATATACATCACTGAGTCCAGCTCAGCAAAATACTCTCAAGAACTCAGGCTGGATTATGGATAAAGCTGTTAACAAATTGCATAATGACAATAGCTACTTTGATGTATCTATACAATTGAGTCTTTTGCTTGGATTTGCTGAAGATTACCATAAAGTTGTCATCAACGCAAAGCACGAATTGATTTTAATAAGATCAAATTCCGATTTGAATGCATACATTATGGCTGCAACTGCTGCTGCGGCTCATGCTGAAGCTGTTAAAATTACGCTGCAACAAATCGAGTGGATTGTACCATATGTGACTATGGCTGATAAACAAAAAATTGAAGCTCTGAATTATATTACAAGTGATCCAGCTATCTCAATCAGTTTCCGAGCTTGGGAGCTGTACAAGTATCCACTATTACCTAATACTTCGAAGCACATTTGGGTAGTTAAAACATCTACGCCGCTTGAGAAACCACGTTTTGTAATCCTTGGATTTAAATCAGCAAGAAAAAATGACGCAACTAAAAATGCCAGCGTGTTTGATCATTGCAACATCAGAGACAGATAATTATTTTTAAACTCTCAGAGTTATCCTTATGGGAATTAAAACCTCAACATTGCAAACAATCAATATGCTCTGTTGTATGATATGTATATAAATTTCCGAATTTCATACTACAACAAAGAACCTGAGCCACTGTTGACGAAGAAAAAATTTTTGGAACAAGCACCACTGTATGTTATCGATTTCTCGAAACAAAACGAATCGATAAAATCTGGACCAGTGAACATTCGCCTAGAATTAGAATTTACAAATCGATTTCCTGGGCAGACATCAGCTTATTGTCTCATTAAAGATGATCGCATAGTCGAGTATAATCCTATAAGCAGCATCGTACGAAAACGAATATAAAGACTGTTGAATTTAACCCAACGCCAATCATACATTACATGTATGTATGGAAATTTACACACGAGCAAGCAAGAAGAGGCTAATGGGAACAAGCAGCAAGAGATCGAGATTGATTTAAACAAAGAATTAATAAATTAAATATAATTATTGAACCTGTATGGATTAAAAGACTTACATTTATAAGTGAGTAAATTTTTTTTATATTGATATATATTGTTTTTTATTACTTATAACCTAAAAATACATTTAAGTCTTACATAACCTTAAATATTACTCATAACCTCAAATACAATAAAATATTTTTATTAACCTAAAAATATACAGTTAGAGCAATCTTTTTTGAATGGATATGCAAAGCTGTCAGGAATATCATCACGGAAAATATAATGATCCCGACACCTTTGATAGCCAATCAATTTTTCATTATTTTTTAATTCTTCTGGTAGTTTGTGCCAAACGAAATCGATCTGCTGAGTTGCATTTTCAAGGATAAATGTATCATCAAAGCATGCGATATCTCGATCATCCATACAAAGTAGATTCTGCAATTGATTGAAGATCTGAACTGACTTCTCGTAGGTTGGTTGAATTCCATAAAAATGCCAGAACCATCTCTTGAACTCTTGGACATTTTGAAATGCACATGAAGTATCCAATTTCTTCAAGTGATAAGCATAATATGGGCATTGATATTTCAAGAAATCGTTCTTTTGATAGAGTGAGAAAAATTCAATTTTTTCTAAATCAATAATTGGTACAGCAGTGTCAATTAGATCTTCAAGCCATTTCTTCTTCTGTTCACCTTGTACGTAAAAGTATCGTGTGTGTTTGACCATAATTTCAATAATTTCTTTTAATAATTCATATGGTAGCAATCCAGCTACTCATGATATTGAATGGTGATGCTTATGGTGATCAACACTTTCTGTATAACAGCAACATCAACTTTATCCAAAGGTGGTTCAAACAACCAATGTTCACATCGCGCAATTCCATATGTACCCACTTTCTCATAAATATCAGTAGCACAAAGTTCTTTTATTACAAATCTACCATCAGGCATCTCGAAACCCACAAAATCAATAATTAAGTCCATTATTGTGGTTTGTTTGCTTTAAACAATAACTTAGTTAACATAAATGTGACTTTATGACGCGCTTGTTTATAATTTTTGCGATCTTTGAAGTTTAACAATAATTCTTTCCAGTGCAAAATTTGTAAATCGAATTCTTGCTGTCGAATAGCTAATTCTTTGGTTTTTTCCTCATTCGCGTATCTATAATAATAGGAATTTAGAATAGCGATGTCCTCAAAAATATCACTTTCTTCGCTTATGTCTTCGTACTCAATTTGGGCCTCATGGTCACATTCATCCGTGCATACGTGACGTCTATATAAAAAAGTTGATAATTAATTAAATATTCATAGCTGAATTAATGAAACATTTAATAAATCTTTACATACCTTGAACCTTGACGAGCCATTTTTATGACTTTCCAAGCATGCGTAATTGCAGTTTTTCCGTTTTTTCACTAATTTCATACAGATTATTTGCCAACCTTCTTTTTTCAGCACAGCCTGGACACGATACTTCTCACGCACTTTCAATAATTTCAGTATTTTTTGCAAACGCAATTATATCGTTGACAAATTTACCAATTTTCTCAGGAGGTACGTCACCAAATAATGATTTATGACAGTGTTTTGCTTGCCAAGTCTGGTCACACCTAGTATTATAGACGAATATTAGGGCGCCACTGGAAGATGGACTCGGCCTTCCAGAACCGGATGTTGTAGGATTTTGTTTTAATTAATTAATTTTGATTGAAATATTTCTCAGAGTCGTTTGTATTATTTTGTGAGAGAGGTGAGGAATGGAAAAATAACTGAACTAAAGTTAATCGAAATTTTATTATTTTAAGCACCTTGCTTTATTTAATTAACCAATAATTTCTTATGACAAACTAATAGACTTATGACAAACTAATAATCTCATGACAAACTAAATTCCTCGTCCCCTGGACGGTTTCTAATGGCAAACTAAATATCTCGTTCCCTGGACGGTTTCTTATGGCAAACTAAATATCTCGTCCCTGGACGGTTTCACACACCCACAATTAATAACTTCGTCCCCTGAACGGAAAACCTTAAAATAGTCTTCTGGACATTAACCTTAACCTATAACCTCGTCCCCTGGACGGTAAACCTTAATATTAATTCAAAAGCATCCCCTGGATGTATATTTGCTTATAACTAAGATGTCCCCTGGACTTATCACAGACACAGTTAAAATTTACTTAAATTTACTTGACTCTACTTTGTACTCAAATTTTATTTTTTTCTCAATGACATTATTATTTTTACTTAATACTCAACTTAATTTCTCAATACAATATTTCAATACTGAATTTTTAATTCTTATTACTTGCCACTGACTTATTTAATTAATTCACTTTATATCATTAATTAATTAATTTTGGTTTATATTAATTATTAATTAATTAATTTATCCACTGATAAATCTTATTCACATTTGTCTTCAAAATTTTATATAATTAATTTATTCATTTTCATAATTATGATTATCACATATTTTAACACTCAATTTAATTTACTGGCAAAATAATCCGTTCTCACTTTTATTCTACACAATTTTACAGTAATTTTTCTAGCGTCTTTTATTCTGACCTTACGATTTATTAATTTATACTTATTTTAAAATTACTTAAAAATTATTTTAAGACTAAATTTACGACTAGAATTACGTTTAGAATTGACTAGAACATTCGGCCCTGGAAATGGCGTCACGAGGCCTGAATTTACGATTTTTAAGACACGGATGAATTACTCAAAGTGGCTGACAGGCCTGGGATACTTTAGTAATTTACTGGATTTGAATTTAATTTATTTATCGGGCAATTAACACGAAAATTTATTTTATTCCAGCTGAGAGGCCTCGAATATAGTAAATTGAGAGTAACAACAAAATGGCGATTGCGCGGCAAAAGATGCGATGGAAAATTCGAGACGCGAGGATATACCCCAGCCGACAGACCTAGAGCTACTAATATAATTTTACTGAACCCGCAAAAAGATGCTAAGTAATTTATTTATAATTAATTCGGCCCTCTAATATTGTGAGGCCTTGATTAATTATAAATTTACCTTGAGGAAATTCTTCCAGCAACTACTTCAGGATCAGTGAATAGTGTCCAGACGTCCGGCTTCACTCCAAAACAGAAGAGTTTTCCTTGGTCAAAATTCTCACCGCTCCCTCCTTCGACTCCACGAACTTTTGCAAATTATAGCCTGAATATTTTACGTCCGACTGTTGCTGTCGTCTGGGCAACTCTTAACTCGCAACTCTCAACTCTCGATTTCACGGTCCGCAGTCCCTTATATTGCTTCACTCCCGTTCACTAGTCCAGAAACCTATTCCCACTATCTTAGACTAAGGAAATGACGAACGGGCGGGCCTTAGTGATCCATGCGCCACCCGGTGACTAGTCGCAACACTAACTCGCAACTAACGAGGTCATTGGCCGGTTATCAGCGGGAACGAAATTCAAATCCAAATTAATTAATTGTTTTATGTTCATTAATTCACCCTGTTACAAATTTAATAATATCATCCAGGTTATCAGTGTATGGCCGGTTGTGACGGAGAAAATTTTTTTCACTTTCAATGAACTTATCCATTATTACAGACTGTTAACCAGAACGTTTCTCGATGTAGACTAACTGCTGTGAGCTCTTGAGCTCAGCCCTCAGCTCAGTACCCCCCCCCCCCACTATAGCTCAAAAACCGGTTCAGACTTGTCGGATGACGTCATCATCTAGAAAATTGTATTGCGCAGTCGAAAAATGTTACTACGCAGTTAGAAATAGAACAAAGGAAAAACCAGTTTAGACTTGTGAGATGACGTCATAATCTTGAACATTCTATTGCGCAGTTAAAAAATTATACTACGCAGTTAGAAAAAATCAGTTCAGACTCGCCTGATGACGTCATCTATTACGCAGTTAGAAATAGAACAAAGGAAAGAAGAGGGGATAGAAACTATACCACTAGATGGCATGCTCTTGTATGCTTCTCGCATGTACCCTTACATAACCCAGTTTCAATATATACAACTTCAAATCATACATTTACGTGTACAGATTGCATCAATCAGAGTAGGCAACGCTAGTGTCAGCCCTGGGGTTAAGCACAAACATGATGCCAGAACCTGTAACCTGATAGGCATTCCCGTGAAAAATGAATCATACATGGCCATGCATGAATGCTTCATGCATGCCCATGTATGAAAATTGGCCAGACATGGCCATGTATGACCATGTCTGGCCATGTATGACCTTGCATGGCCATGTATGACTATACATAGCTTGATACGGCCATACATGACTTGATATGACTAGGTATAGAAATTTTAACTAAATAAAAAAAAATTTTTTTAATTTTTTTCTTTTTTTTTAATTATTTTGGCGACGCAGAGATTATCAGATATGCGAATAATTGAATTCCTAATCGAATTGGAAATTTTTAATTCAGAGAAAAAACGCTAGACTTATTAATAACACCACCCGCTTTAGTAGGATTCGAACCCGGGACCTTCCGTACGAGAGACCGACGCTTTGTTGACTAAGCTATGCGACCAACAGTTACAACGAAGTTTACTTGTGCTACGTAAGATTGAAAGGATATAATCACTTTCGAAAAAGCAAAATATAATCATCAATATGCTGTTAGTGATATCAAAGAAATTTTCTATTTTTTTTCACTACAACATTCTGTTTATAAGTAATTGTAATAGTCAGCTCAAATTTTTTATATCCGTGAAAAATGAATCATACATGGCCATGCATGGCCATATATGAATCATACAAGGCCATGTATGGTCATGCATGGTCATGTAAGTAGTATGGTGCAACTATAGCGCCCCCCACCACAAAGTGGTGGTAGAGCCCAGAGCGTGGTGGGGTCGGCCGCGAGTCCGCCGGTCGTTGCGGACAGTACAGAAGAATGTGTATATGTGTATATATATATATATATATATATATATATATATATATATATATATATATGTATATATATATATATATATATATATATATATATATATATATATATATATATTATATATATATATATTATATGTATTATATATATATATATATATATATATATATATATATGTATATGCTTACGTAGCGAAGTATCAGATATTAACATATGAGCGTCGCACTTACCTTGCCATTAAATAATATTAATAGAAATTATTAAAATACTATAAATAACTTAAGGAAATAATCTTAAATTAAATAAATGAGTAAGGGTTTATGAAAAAATGACAACATAAATTATTTTATTTATATTATTTTATATAGATTACCAAAATACATAAGCCCCTTATAGAGATGTTTTTATTTTATTATATAATGATATCTTTACGTCTAAATACATGATTGAATATTATTATTATTCACAGCTATGCCGTGGGGTACAAAATTATAGCAATATTTGTTTCGATTTAAATTCATGAATGATTTATAATATTCGTTTACAATTTCATCATTTCTGTTACATCGTTCGTCAAAGATAGATATAAACCTGTCAATTGAATGATCAGTAGACATAAAATGCAAAAACATGATACAATATTGGCCGCATACTTGAGAATTTTCCTGTTGCAACTGCTTGTCGTTATATTTGAACCATCTGCAATTGTGTTTGAGCCGTTTAAGGTGTTGAGGAATGAGTGGTGGTAATCCATAGCTGTCAAAGTACCATCCATTTCCATGTCTATCGACGTACATGGCAACCCAGTGCTGTCCTGGCTTATTGTGTCCATCTGTATTAACAACAAAGGCTGTCGGCCTCGTCCAAATTTTCGGGATTCTGTCCGCTGGATATACTCCAACTGTGTGGTATGGTATAAACTGTATAGCTCTCAATATTTGCACCGTGTTCATTACAAGCCTGACACTTCCAAGGACAAGCTATTGTGTTATCGTTGTTTTTAGCAAGCTCAGCTGTATGATGTGTATCTATTGAAGAATCTTGATTACGCGCCTTGCTATTTAACCACTGCTTTATTAAATCTGCACACGATAAAGCACATTGGTTATATGCTAAACTTCTATTTCGTCTCGCCTCTAATACACTGTGTAGAGCACAAGTTAACCGTGGCTGTTGCAAGGCTGCTACTGATGGGCTGTTTGGTAAATCTTCTATATTTATGACAGGACGACAAAGTAGGCCCTCTAAGTATGTTTTCTGCAGTTTTCCTTTTGTAAAAATTCTCATAGCACATTGGCAAAAAAAGCGGAGCTGTATGTGTACGTATTTTATCATTGCCTCACCATCGTACCATTCAAGACCATGTTTTCTTGTTAAATCATTATTTTCAACTTGCCGTTCTTCTGACAACAGCGTAAATGAAAATTCAGGAGCTAAAATCCAGTGCGCTGTATCACCATTAGTTAGAGAAGTAACACCGATTTCTTTAGGTAAAAATTCTCGTGCGTTGTTAATAAACCCTTGAATATATATTACAAGTGCCATAATGTTCTTCACTATAAGGCAGACTCACAGTTACTGAAGCGTTTTATTTTTAATTTCGAACCAAATAGCTTATTTTGCTTAGCCAGCAAAATCTATAGTAACTTGCCTGGAGGAGTCTATTTCTAATACGCTCTCATATTCAGCATACACTATACAGTTTACGGTTGATTCTAAACCTTTATCAAACCTAACCTCTATCCGTACAGTACCATGACGAATCAGATTCCAATGAGTGTTACTATTAGCTGATAAATCAGGCGTTAGGTCAAAAGTGTATAAACAAAAACCATTAGGATAATCAAATCGATCTATTGTATTTCCTTCATTTAAAAAATGAATCCCTGTGCCCGAAAATAATGTGTGATAAGCATCCACATACAGCTTACTATTTGAAAAATCAGGTTGTAATGGTTTTGATGGAACTTGTCGGCCGTCTACATATAGCGATAAATAGTTAATACCAAAATGTTGAAAATTGAAGGGATTCATTGCACGATCTCCGTTAAAGGCTTTATTATCAACAAAGCCTATGATTAAACGTCTAGGTATCTGGCCTAAAATAACGTTGTCAATAGTTTCACCATGTACACCTGCAGGTATCGATACAGCTTTCACTTCAACACGGGTTAACGGATATTTCACTGTAGTTTTTGCCAGCATGCGGGCATGTGCTAACAGAATACCCGGTGAAATTTTAGCTCTTCTTACTATTAAGCTAGCTTCAGTAATAGCGAAATTACAGCCATTAGGCGATGCGTCCATGAGACAAAAAGTTTCACGTGCCCGTGTGAGACGTAAGCGCATTTCAACGCCATTTATAAGAAATCTTTCTTGATTAAAAATGTCACAATGTAAATGGCCTATAAAATCGGCTGATTTTTCACATGTTAATAAATCACGACGTTTCTTCAAGCCTAGATTATCATCATCAACACTATCCATTTTACCAGGGGTATCACAAGACCATCCAACTGTACTTAAGTGTGACTTTTTAGCATCCAAACCATAGTTTAGCAGGGTTTCTATATATGCTCTATACGCATATAAATTATTGGGTGTTGATACGGGCTTTTGATTAAACAACACGTCTACCTGATTAAATATTGAATGCATAAAATTGTTGATAGGACCCACTTTAGGCGGTGTACTACTAGCAGCGACAGGCGCTTTACGTGTAATACTTACACGTAAACTTAGCATAGTATGAGCAAGATCAATATATTCATCACCTTGCCCCTGTACGACGAATTCTATCGGTGAGTTATCAGTCAACGATGAAATTGGCTTATAATGGACCCACTGAGAGCTTTCGATTGTTGTTTGAGTAGGAGGCAATGAGAATAATTCGAGTTCTGTTTTAGCACATTCGCAAGAATGCACGTGTAAAAACGACATTTTGAAAATAACGATTTAAGAAAAAATATCATTCACTGTACGCAGCTTTTTCTTTTTCTTATTTGTTTTCTTGCTATTTTTCCTATTATTTTTCTTATTATTTTTCTTTTTTATTGTTTTGCGTTTATTTTTTTTCCGAACTGTTTTTATCACTCGTCTTCTCTTATTAGAACGCCTTCCTGTTAGGCCAATGGTGTTATTCATACCACTAGCAATAGCCAACTGACCAGGCACGTACCCTGATCCGCTCATAAGACTGTCGATTTTTTGCTGAGCTTTTCGTTTTAAATTATTACCTGATTCACGTGCTCTGACACTTAACGCCTCTTTGACTGGTACGTTGTGATCCAAAACATCTGTAGCAATATTTATACCGGATTTTAAAGCTTCCTTACCGAGCGCTTTTG
This sequence comes from Microplitis manilae, assembly GCA_030273425.1. Lineage (NCBI taxonomy): Eukaryota > Metazoa > Arthropoda > Insecta > Hymenoptera > Braconidae > Microplitis > Microplitis manilae. The sequence continues at coordinate 5,440,918 of CP092730.1, read as the reverse complement.
CACCACTTTTTAGAAATGGTAATACACGTCTAAACAAGCCCCCAAGGAAGCTACCAATACCATGACCTCTTTGATTTGGTGAACCTATGTAAACTTGACTTATGCCGTTAAAATCACGAGCTCCGTCACCGTACTGTATTATTTCAAACCCGGCCATTTTGTTATACTTAAATTCTTCTCCTGAAATGTAATGTCACGGTCAGCGTACCGTATTCAAATGGTATAGGATTCCCAAACTCGTCTCTTATATCAATTTCGATAGTGTTCATGGTTCTGCGTAATAAGGGTATATAACGTCCCGGTGAAAAAGTCTTTATTTTAGTTGAACCATAGACGTAATGATCGGTATCAACAGGTACGACACGTAGCAGAGGTGATTGTACGTCTCCTGTTATATAACCTTCACAAATATCACTGTACACAAATATTTTTCCAGGCACTGCATTAGCTAACGATGCAGGGGTTGCCCCTTTGCATTCGTTCTTTTCTGAGATAGACCTAGGTAAATAGTCTACGCTAAATCCTAGTATCTTTTCAAGTATTTCATTTAACTTCAGTGTATGGATAGCTACGCAATCACATATTTTATGAACTGATATATAGCCACCGGCGTCATGTACAAAATTTATATGCTTAGATAATGCAGGAAGTGCATTCATACATTGCACCAAAGAGGTAATATTTTGATATTGACCATAAGGTACATTTCCATAGTAAATATCAACTATACTTTCTACTTCTTTGTTTTCTTCAGTAGCAGTTTTTCCTTCTTCAGTATTTATAGGTATGTCGGCTGTGCCTATGATAATAGCCGTAGATTCTTTTGGTATATGTAGTATGGTCATAGGAGTTTGTATTTCTACTAACGCAACTTCCCATTCGCCGCTTAATTCCAACGCTTGAGGTAACTGTGTTATAAAACGCGTTGTCGTGTTATTGGGGAAATATTTCATACTACTGTTACTAGGTAATACAATATAAAAATTATCTCTAATTAAAGCCATTTTATTTAACTAGAGATAATTCTTCCTCATAAAATACACCGTCAATGGGTTCGTTTTGTAAATCAGATAATAAATAAACCAGTGGCTGACGAAACATTGAAATTTTAGAAATTTTAAAAATTTCGTTACTCCAACCGCTTTCGTATCCTTTCACAAACGCTGCTTTAGTCTTACTGATGCGTACCATGTCACCAACACTATATTTAGGTTTACGTTTTTTCATAAGTCTATAACGTTTATTATTTTCATAACGTTTCTTAAGGTTATAAATTGCTGCAGTATAATTATCTTCGTTGACATTTACAGGAGCCATTTTTATACCACTATGCTGTGTATGATTGTAAGCGTTGATAATATTCTGCAATACGTCTATATATCTTTTTGACCGTCTATACGTAAAATAGCGCCACATTCTTTCCTTGATCGTTCTATTTAAACGTTCGACGACAGCTGCTTTTACATCAGGATTTCGTACAGTTCTAAATTGTATTTCTTTTTTCTTCAAAAATTCTTGAAAAGAAGCGCCAAGAAACTCTTTGCCACTATCCGTTTGTATTAAACGAGGTAATCTTTTGCTGCTGCGTAGTAGTATTTTTTAAAACCTTGTGTCACAGATATACTAGTTTTATTAAATAGAGGCTCAGCCCACGCAAATTTACTCAACACGTCAATTACCATTAAAATGTATTTATACCCGTCGTTGTACGTTGATATACTTCTCAAGTCTACCAAATCGGCTTCCCATACATCATCAATTACTTCTACGTTGTAAGTACGTCTGATAAAATATTTTCTATTTAGTCGATGCTTTGTAAAAGTTTCTTGTTTATTAAGCCAGTTTTCAATCATGTCTTTTGATAACTTTGAATCATCTTTATCAGCTAATTTTAAAAGATTTCTAGCACCCGAAAAACTGGCCGCGTGTGAAGGGTTATAATATATGGCTTTTAGCCTTTCATCGGTCTGAACTTCGTCCATGACAATTTTTTAGTTTTTGATTTTATAGATATAGAACCTTTGCCTTTTTGAGCTACTCTAGTTCCTTCGTCATCACCGGTCATAAACTCATCTGAAGAAGCAAGATCTTCGCGAATAATTGGTATGCTGATACTAGCTCGTGAACTTGTAGGTGTAGAAGATAATACTGTGCTATTGAAAAAATTTTGGTTACCTATATATTCACGAGGGATATTTGAGGCTTGTAACACTTGTGCGAATTGACGCCTTCCTATAGCTTTGACCGATTTTCTCCTTCTCATAGCGTCGTTCAGAAGATCCGTTATATTTGAGCCTGGTATTTTTTTACCATGAAGTGTTACAACCCCATGGCTATCCCACGTTATCGTTGAGCTAGGTAAATTTTTTAGACGTTTTAACAACAATCGGGCTTTATTTTTGAATTTTTTCGGAATACTGTCTATAATTGAATTATCAATACCGACCTCATATGAAGTATTATGTATTGTCGTTGCAGACGAGTTTATACTAGATTCCGACGTTTTAGGAACAGTGTCAAAAGAAGAACCAGAAAAATTTATATTCTCGTTTGTGTTCGATTCGGTAAATGTATTTTCCAAAGGTTTTTTTTCATATTCTAGTAAACGTAAATAACGTTCAAGGATTTGCAAGTACGCCTGACATTTTTCACGATCAGAATTATACTTATTAGAGTTTAGAATCTCGTGCATTTCATTGTCGAGTCGTGATAGAGTTGTGCCTGAAGTCTGTATAGTTTTATTTTTTAATTTATCTTCATTTTGGTCTGTATTACCATCCGCTTGTAGTTTATCTTTTGGTACTAATACCATTTTGCGAGCGTATTCCATGTTAATTAATGCGCAACTATTGTTGACAGTAACACGCCTAGTAATGGCGCTAGAAATGCCGGTAGAAAACCACCTTTCTGTACAATTATCTTTTTCTTCTTATTTAAACTGCCTTGAGCCGATAATTTTCTTAAAAACGGTGCATAACGTTTTAATTTTTTGCGATCTTTTGATGATAACAACACATTACCACGTAATATATTGAGAGCACACTCGCAAATACACCGTACTAAAGCTGCGTCAGCCTTGCGTAGTATAGCTTGTCTTTGTTCGTTATTTAAATAACAGAGGGCCTGGAGTATAGCAAGCTGTTTCTTTTTAATTGGTCCGCGCTGCGCCATTATCGGTGGTATACTGGAACATTGTAACTTTTAGATCTATTATTTATACTTTTCTTGGTTATATAAACGAATTGATGTTGATCATCTGGGAAAATACAGCTACGAAACCGACAATTTTCAGGTGTTGATTGTTTTAAATCTAGTAGTAAATAGCCGTGGGGGACAGATGTCGCATCATAGTATATTTCTTGTAAAAAACGTGTATTTTCAGGATAAACTTGTCTTGCAAGGTGTTGTATTTGCGATCTATCTCGTGGATTTTTGAAAATTACGATATAGTTTGCGTTTAAGGATATATCTCTTTGACCGTGTCCTTGATGAAAAATATTTTGGGTAATAAAAATTACACTTAGGTTCCTATGATGACTGCCCTTCGTGAATAAATCTACGACGCTATTATTTGAGGCCTCGCGCATCAGATCATCGATAATAAGCAATTTTGGACGTGTATCGTTAGTGTAATCTTCACTGCGTGGTAAACCTTCACGAAACTCAATATTTTTATAATTAGAATATTCCGCATAAGAAGACTGCCATTCAGCGTAATAAAATATTATTCTCGAGAAATTCGTATCACTCATATGAGGTAAATATTTAATGAACCTTTTTACAAATACTGTCTTACCACAACCCGTGGGACCGCAAATAATTGACGTCCAAGGGTGTTTCCACCGTGGATCCATTGTTCGAACTAAAATAAGTGAGTGATGTATATCTTATATATTTACACAGAAACAAAACAAATTTACCGATAACTTATGGATAAGTAGTTATTATTAAAATATGGTATGTTAAATATAATAAAAATACATGAATTCAAATTTGGTACAGTTAAAAATACATGAATACAATTGCAATAGACAGATTAGTAAATTTTATGTATTTTAACATTATTCTGTTTTGTCTTCTACTATCTTAGAGGTGTTTTCACTCGAGTTATTGCGGATCGAGTTCCATCGTTGCGTGAGAGGCTGCTGAATCAGCTCTGGTGCTGACAGCATAGCTAGCTCAAATATGTCGCGGGGCATACCCAAAAAAAACTGAAATAATAATTAGAATATATTCAGATAAGTTTTATAATAGCGAAAATAATAATAATATAAAATTAAACCTACATCAAGAAAAGTTGGTGAATTTCTTACAGCACGAGTAACAGCGCTTAACCATACGATACTCTCAACATTTAAGCGTGTTGGTAGAATTCTGAATAAAGGATCGTGTGGCCAATATGTTCTAAATGTGTCCAGATCGTGTTCAGTCACATTAATTTCGTTTCCTGGATCTTCTTCTTCCTGTTCTGCACGAATCTCATCACACTTATTAAATTTTGTGTAACACATTATTATGACACTCTTGAACTACCGTTTGAAACTGAGACTCGTTGTAGTTTTAATCTGCTTGTCTTTTTAAATGCTGACTCTGCGTAAAATGCAATCGTCAGCTGTGTATATTATCAGTTGTTATTAAAGAGACATATGAAAATTTAAAGTTTTAAAATTCATAAGAATTTGAACGTTCTTTTAAAATCCACTTTTGTAGGCAAAGAGCGTTGTTTAAAGCACATCTCAAATTTTGATCAGGATTGTAAATTTTTAATGCACCATGTAACGTACATAAAGTGTTTGTAGTTCTCAAATCATCAAATTTATTAGGGGTCTTGTCGATATCTTCTTCTTCTAAATTAATAACTTCCTTTTGTAGTAATTTTTCAAGATATTTAAATTTTATATCACCACGTACATATACACACCGAGCTTTTTCAGAATAAAATTTGATAATAGGTGTCAAATTTGAGAGTGCAATAAAACCGTCAAACCACTTTAAACCGTGTTTGTTTATTGTAAGCCAGTTATTTTTTTGACGTGTTGAGGATAATAATTTATTATATGAAAATGGGGGTTTGATTAACCAATGACCTTGTATAGAAGATTCTAAATCTACTAGCGCTACTTCTTTAGGTAAAAAATTTCCATAATTATCGAAGAAGCCCTGAATATCTATTATAATATCCATTTAAATTTAGTTTTAACGCTTAGGTAGACTGTCTTTGACGAACTGAAGAAAATAAACTTAAGTAAATAACTAAATAAATAAAAATTACTTACGCTGGTAAATGAAAGAGGGGGAAAATAAAACATAGAAGAAGCGAGTATATTTTATACATTTATTATAAGTTATTACAGTGTTAATTTAAATACAATTAATAAACTCTGTACCCAAACGGTAATGTTGAATATTTATTTCTAAAACGTCTTTTTTTATATTGTGGAAATGTTGTTTTCGTTTCCTTTTTTGTTACAATAGCATGAAAACATGTTCTACGTATAGCATCAAATTTTATTATAATAGGCTCTGTTTTTTCACCAGTTACAAGTGCTCTAACTGTATTATAATTAATTTTAAGACTATTAGAAAAATTTAAAGTTATACCTTTTACTTTACATACCTCGGCGATCGTATTATCAGGTTTACGTATAGTATAAGCATAAAATTTTGGGCCACCTGTTACAAAAGATGTAATATAACTTCCTAGACCGTACCCTTCTAATTCATCAGTTAATTCTCCTAAAAATTTACCTGTTGGTGGTTCATATTTTCCTTCTACAGAAACGTAAATACAAGAATCGGTATCGCAGTATAAAGCCCTAGTACCTAAGTTTTCTAAGTAAGTGTATAATTTAAGACGTGCCTGGGCCGTTGTATACGCTGCGATAACAACATTTGTTGTGCGGGAAGGCTTTATAGCATCCTTACTATTAACAAAATTTATATATAATGTATTATCGTTAACTGGTAAAAAGCCACATATTTCAATTTGACTATCGGTCAACATTTCCATTAAACGCGCTCGTGTTGTAACAATTTCAGTTTGTGTTAAATTTTCCCGCTGACCAAATTTTCCCCAAAGAGAATTTAAACTAAGTTTTGCTACAGCTCGTAACCCTGCGTTAAATTCAATTTTTTCTTTATCTAATTTTATACCTTCAGCATACTCATAATCTTCAATATATTTATCTTTTTGCTCGTCAGTTTTACAATCTTTAGGGTATCCACTAGCTTCAGTTTTAATTTTTAAAAAAGTGTTAATGTCTTCCGTAAATATCCCTTGAGACCCTGTTTTGGGGTTATACTGAGCTATTTTATACTGCCAAATTTCAAATACTTTTATGATAATGTAACCTTTTTCAACGGCTTTCCTAATCTCATCTACCACCCATGTACCTGTTAAAGCGCGGTCTGTAGGCCTATGATTACAATCTACCTGTCTTAATTCTTGAGCGCAAGAACGACACAGTGCAAAGAGTAGCCTATCATGAACTCTACATGGTAATACCGGATGATAAAGCTTTTTTGGTGGAAGAACAGTACATTTCACCAAACCTTCCACAAGTGCTAAATTATTATTTTCACCTATCAAAGTATGGCATTCATCACCTATAAAAATTTCGGGATGACCTATCGGAAATTTACCAGTTTTACAAATATAAGGGTACAGCGAACATACATCTACATATTTAATTTTTTCATGGCTTTTTATATCGTATAACGTAACAAAGCTTTCTGTACGACCGCCAAAAAAAGCATCTCTAGGATTCAGCGGCTCAGTACAAAGTAAGGGGTGATCGCGTAATTCAGCTGCAACTTCAGGGTTTCTAGATAAAAATAAATCGAAATCACATTCCCACTCTTCAGTAAGAGTATAACCTAATCTGCGGATTTTTTCTGATGTAGCTATAGTACAGTCATACCTTACATCCATACTATCGCCAATATTGAGTATTCTATCGCGGTTTACTCTGTAACATTTAGGACAACCATGCCAGTAACACCCATGAAATTGTAATACATGTTCTTCACCGGTTCTATTATTTTTATAATAACCATCAACGAGTATTCCTGAAGGCAAACGATATTCTTTACCGCGCGCAGCATGTGTAACTCTAAAACCATGTACTCGTTCTTTGAAAATAAGCCATTGAATTGCTTTGTGTGATTGATTTGATGACCATCGATAAGTACCACTGGCTGGCAAAATGCCTATCGTGTCAGGTTTAAGAAAATTACGTCTGTAAATTTTTGAGCAGGCTGATGCTATAGTGGTACATTCCGAAAAGGGGCATACGTTACCACATTTTATAAACATTTCACGAAATAACATACAGGCTCTTCTTAAAACAGTTACATCATTCTGACAATAAAATTTAATTTCATTTTGAAAATTAAAAATATAACCTTCTTGTACTTTATTATTATACCATTCCATAAATTGCTTGCGTTCTTGAGCAAACATAGTATCAGGTGAAAAATATTTTACATCAGGCATAAATCCTATATAATTTTTATTAGCGGGAGTGTTAAATAAGTACGGAAAATAGCCTTTTGATGCTTCATCAGCGAATCCAAACGCTTTGGGAAGTTCTCTCAAAGGCATATGCAAATAATTAAGACTATCTAAAAAAACTGTTTTACCTACGCGCATCACAATTATTTTTGTACCATTTAAAATTAGATCAGGTAATCGTGTTTTCTTTTTCTCAATCATACATTTTAAAACAAATTGCGCATCGAAACTACTAGCGTTGTGTGCAATACATATTATTTTCGAGAATTTAGAATTATTTTGTAAAGCCAAATCAATAAATTTTTCGACAGGTTTTTCTTCAAAAATATATTCGTGTTGACCGCATTCAATGCAATTTTCAGAGACGTTCTTACTATCCCAACAATAGAGACATGTTTTTTGAACAACACACAAATTAGGTACGTGTATTTTTGTAGACTTATCACCTTTTAAATGTTTATTTTGGCGCGTTTCAAAGTCATAAAATAAAAATAAAACTTTTGGAAGCTCTTTTTGTTTAAGAGGGACCATAAAACAATAATGATTAAGTGGTCTTTCACAGCAACAAATCTGACAGTAATTTATGTTACACTTATGCTCTAGATTATGATATATGTATCTACAACATGCAGCGCATAATTTCAAAGCATCACACACTGTAAGAGCCTTATTTTTCCCGCGTAAATTAGCTGAAGCTAATTTTAAATGATTCTTATAACATTCAATATTTGAAAACCAGCGATTACATAAAATACACGTTTTTTTAGCTACATATTTACATACAGCCGAGGTATTACAACGCGGACATTTTTTAGAACATCTATGGTCACGACTAGACTCATAACCTTTATTACATTGATCGCAAAATGAACGACTTCCTAAAGCACCAGCTAAATTTGTTATGGGCTGATAATGATTAGTATCTTGATAATATAATAAATGTATTAAATGACAAATCGACCCAAACGTTTCTTGAACCATTACGCGGCCGTCAAAAAGCGGTTGAGCTCCTTTTCCAAATGTTAAAAATTCATACACAACTATTGCTATACCTTTATGTATAAAATAACGTTGAAAAGCTAGTATTTCGTTAATACCGCATCCGTGTCTAGGAATCACAACGCCGCTAGTTTGTAATAATTTAAGAGCTTCTTTTTGTTGTGTATCTCGCCTGTTGTCTATTATATTTTTCCACTTGCGCTGTAAAGAACCCGAGCGAACCTCGCCTCTTTCAATATACATTATTGCAATAACTAACGATCGCGGCAAACATAAATTATCCTTATTATTAATAGTTATTATTGATCGTTTAAAAAGCGTTTCGTGAGTCAAAACTACTTTACCGCGACCTTCAATACCTGAGACAACAGCTGATGTGATAATAAGTCTATCGTCAGTAGTCAGGCCGCCTGCGCTTTGAGCAACATTACTTAATAAACGCCATAAATCATTCACTGTGATACTGTTTGCTCTTGTAAATTTCGCCCAAATAGCCCCAGCTGTGAGTCTTTCATAATTAATAGTAAAACCTACGTGATCGTAAGGTCTGCACGACGCTGTAATATACGTGAGAATATCGCTTAAAGCACCTTCAACCCATCGCATATGATTAGATTCTGCAGTAGGTGGAAGGATTCTGATTGTAGTCTCTTTACCTTTAGCTTGAAACTGTCTATATTTTTTAACTATTTGCCGCTCGACTATAAATCTTTGACCGGGGGGTTGTACGTTAATGTGGCCATCTACGTTTTCATCATTTTCACTATTGCTATTATCATTATTATTATTGTTATCATCAGCGTCAAACTGTGTTGATGTTGACGGCAAAGAGGCGTGTTCCTTTTTTGCTTTTGATCTTGTTGTTATACCACCTGATTGTACACCTAAAAATATAATTTTTAAATATTTAAAACTTACAGGTTACAAAATTTAGCTTACTTTTTAACTGGTACTACAGTAGCCAAAATTCTATTATAATTATTAAGCCGCTGACGGTGTATAAAAGGTATGCTGTTTAGCGTTGTGTAAAATACCTAAAAGTTTACGTTGTATAAAATGTCTTGACTCATCACCGTCATCGTCATCATCAGAAATGTATGTATGTTGCAGATTATCTTCTTCTTCTTCTTCTTCTTCTTCTTCTTCTTCTTCTTCTTCTTCTTCTTCTTCTTCATCTTCGTCGGAGTCACAATTATTATAATATTGTTGAGTTCTTTCAACTATCAGTTCCTCTTCAGAATCAAATTTACCAGGGTCGTCCAATTCTTCGTTATCTGTTGGAAACGAAACGTACGAATCGTCAGAGGTAGTAGACAAATTACGCTCACGCTGAACCCCTGTGAAATGATCTATTCTTATCGTTTCGCAACCTGGATAATAACCAACCCATGGGCTAACCGTTTGCGTAACATCCTAGGTGATAAAAGTATAAAACAAATTAAAATATTCAAACAAATTAAAATAATGAACCAAATTAATATATTTCACAAAAATTTAAAACTCACGTCAACGGTTTCGATATTGCTATTAGAGCTATCGTCTAACTGCAATAGCTTATCACGACTGTATCGTTCTAAAATAGAATTTTTACATACTTGATAAATTAAGAAATTAAATTTATCATAAGAGGTATGTATACACTTACCGTAGGCCGCCAACAAATCCTGTAAGCAATTAGCGTCCGCTTTTCGAGTTTGAACAATTGTTGACACTACTGTACGTAAAACAACTGTATTGGTAGTTAGCAGCCCTCTTTTATAACTCCTTGCTAATAAACGACATGATGAAAACATCACAAGGCGGCGTAATAATCTTATTAAGCATTCCCGCGACAATTGCCACCATTTTTCAAGTCTTGTTTCTGTATAGACAGCCCTTGCACGTGGTGATCTTTCCTTTACATAACGTACCAATTCTAAAAGGGCCGTAATGAAAGGTTTCTGATAGCGTAAATTATCAGAATTCATCTTACTATGTAAGTTGTACAACGCTAGGTATCTCGTAATAAACTAAATAATTATTGAATACCCTCCAGTTGCAAATAAAATCATACTAAAGAGTAAGACACGTTGTGCTGATGATGCTGTTTTACGCCTCACGTGTTGTTATGACTACCTTTTTATGTAAAGCTGTATTATTTCATTTTTACCATTATTACGTGAATATAATTTTCAAGGTCTTGTAAAATTATTGTTAAAAAGAAATTTCAAATGTGTAGGTATTTTGACATGATCCCTTATAATGCCTTTACAAACGTGATAGAAAACTCATGACGTCATAGAAAATTTTAGATAAATCAGCATAAGTTATCCCAAAATAACAATGTATATTTTATTTATTAATTTATTTATCAACCTATATATACATATATACCATGAAGCTGCGATCATTTTTAAACTAATATAGACGCTTAAATTAAAAATGCATAGTTTGCATTTATATGTGGTGGGGCAATTAACGTGTTAAAAGTTGAAACTTTTATAATCTGCAACAGTTCTCTCCTAAAGCTTGTGACTAAAACATATCACGCTGCTTTTACAATGTCATTATCTAAAAAACGATCTTTTAACGAAATGGCTGAGCCAACTACCTCGCAACAAGACAACCGTGTGCTTCAGTCTTGGGAGAAATTTGATTTTTTATTGACCAGTTCATATAAATTAAACGAGTCTCGTACAAAATCTATAATTGTAGGACTCAAATTGGATACTGAAACGTACAAGTTTGTGCCGTGTATTGCCGTAGTTGATGAAAAATCATGCGGTATAGTGTGTTCATCAGAAAAGTGGCAACAATTTACAACTGTGCTAAAAAAACTCGCTAAAAATTTCAATTTGCCTGATGCTCAATATAGAAAGCTGCCTAATGATGCATCATCACTCGAGGGGTACATTTTTCAATATTCGTCGTTGGGGTCTACCTATGGAAAAGCAAAATTGTTAACGATTATGGATGTCACCAGTCAACAGCCTGGTACAATGCCTAAATATGTAAGAAAAGTGACAATGCGTCAAAACACAGTGCAGAATATTTATGAACTTGAAGATCTAATAAATAGTCGTCTGAAGTATCTTCAAAAATTATGTGCCCCGTGTAATGAGTGTTTAAATCAGTTAATAACACCTGTTCAGGAGATAATACCTCGTATACGTCAAAATTTTGGAGATATCGACCTATCTGAGGAAATCATTGCTAAATTTGTGACTGCTGGTTTGAAAAACGCCTCTGTAAATGAAAAAATCAAAAATAGCTTGGAAGCTACGTACAGCTGGTTTACCAGTGATTATATGGAGCTAGTTATGCTCGAATTAATATTATTTTTCACTAAGGACATTATTATCAAAGTGATGGTTTAAAGTTATGTATACAATTGTTCATAATACCAATTATAATTAGAAAACTTTATATACCTATAAATACCTATAAAATATATATCAACATTGTCATGGTATGACTTGTATAAAATCTTTGTATTGCTAATGTAAAATCTTATCATTATAAGTTTAAATAAACAACTCTTAACCTTACATAAATATATTATTTATAAAGCTAGTTATAATTATGTATTATTTTAGAATATTTTATCTGAATATAATAATTCGGTTCATAAAATGCTTTAAATAACACAGGTAAAAAATGATAACTTTAAATTTACATTTTATAAAGTACGGTAAGTTACTTTGAATATTATGAATTATAATTATAATAAGTAAAAATAAAAATGAGAAATAATTATTATTTTATAATCTTAATTTGATAATACGTATGCCTAAAATGAATTAAAATAATACAGGTATGTAGCTTTAATTGAATTTACATTTTAAAACCCACAGTAAGTTACTTTGAGTATTATGAATTATAATTATAATAAATAGAGTAATGAGAAATAATTATTATTTTATAATCTTAATTTAACAATATGGATGCCTAAAACGAATTAAAATAATAATTTTAAGTATTCAAATAATACAGGTATGAAGTTTTAATTAAATTTACATTTTAGAAACCACGGTTAGTTATTTTGAATATTTTTCCTAAAAATATTATGAATTATAATTATATTTTAAATATATAGAAATAAAAACAGGAAATAATACTTAAAATTGGTTTGACGCTATTACTATATCTATATACGTAGTTCGTTATGACAGCTCTCTTAATAACTACCGCTTAATTGATGTATAATTCTTATACTGTGGTAATTTTTCGACTTATGATAAATAAGTACATTACTACCTTACCGATGTAAGGGTAAATTCTTTTTACAGTTTAAAAGTATTTTTTAAAAATTTTAATAATTTAAAGCTTTTAAGAAATTACCCAATATTTGAAATAATATTCAAATAACCATACAGTTACACATAATTAATATATTTATTATTTACCGACGTGTGATTGAATTTTTGTCTGTTCAAATTTATTAATAATTGAAATAATATTCAAATATTATAGATCTATAATTAAATCTAACTAAACTTATTAATTAATTAATTTCTAAATTTTGTATGTAAATAAATAAATATATTTAATCTAAAAAGCAGTTATAAAATAATTTAAAAGTATAATAGCATGCAACTTACGAGCCATAAATCTTTTATATGTGTCTAATGAGATATAACTTCATGATGCTGTGAAATACGATACATGCAAATCATACATACTTTGTATTTTATAAGTAAGTTACTCAGTGTGTATCTTACATTTGCACTAGAACGACTTAAAATCTGTTCAAAAATTAAAAGTGATTCTTAAAATGCTTGTGTTTATAGGCCTACACTATTTTAATTTGGTTATTCTAAACCTTGAAACTAGGGTAAGCGCAATTTAAAAATTTATAAATAAAATTTTTTGAATTCTAAAAATATTATTACTTAATTATACAATTATTTCATATATATAGGTACTTGTAAAAGTACATGAGCTACTGGAGGAGCTGTATCATGGCGTGTATTCGCCCTTGGAAGGGCTAGACATGATGGCTGAAATTGAAAGGCTAACCAAGTCGCGATTACCAATTACACAGAAGCACCTATATTTAACTTTGGAGGCTATAAATGAAGCACGTCTTCAGCAATATAAAAGAAATCAAATATCATACGAATTATATTCCAGACCTCATGTATATACAGGCGACATGAGCGGTCTACTTGAGTTATGCGAGCATGTATCAATGATGATCTCTTGAGCATAAATGTAATATATGCACGTATAATATATAACATTTAAAAATATATACACGTTTTAGATCATTTACCTTTTACTATATATAAGGTAAGTATAAATTTGATAATTTTTCGACATATAGACAATATCATGATTGCTATTATTGTTATTATAATTAATTATCTATATATATATATATATATATATATATATATATATATATATATATATATATATATATATATATATATATATATCCGCAACACCCGGCGGACTCGCGGCCGACCCCACCACGCTCTGGGCTCTACCACCACTTTGTGGTGGGGGGCGCTATAGTTGCACCATACTACTCATGTATAGTTATATAAGCCAGTGATTAGTTGGACATATATGGCCATGCATGACTATTCAAAAAGTTCGTATGCCCATGTATGGCCATGTATGAACCATATACGGCCATGCATGGCCATATATGTTCAATTAATCACTGACATATATAGTCATACATGTCCATGCATGGCCATATATGGCCTTGTATGATTCATGTATGGCCATACATGCTCCATGTATGCTCCATGCATGAACCATATATGGCCATGCATGGCCATGTATGATTCATTTTTCACGGGTTCCGAGAAGTCATTCTAGTCATTAATGAAATTGTACATAATTTTGCATAAATTGTACATTATTAAAAATCGTATATATATTTTTCAAAATTTCCCCCTCGAAATATACACAAGGCGCCATCTATCATAACACAAGCTCAAAATGGTGGACCCGAGCTCAAAAAGGCCCTAGATAAGCTCAAAAATGAGCTCAGACGGTAAAAAGACTGCCAAATAACGTCAATTAGCATCAAAATAATGTCGAAGAGGCCCCAGATAAGCTCGAAAATGAGCTTACACGGTGAAAAGATTGCCAAACAACATCACTTATCATCAAAATAATGTCAAAAAGGCCCCAGATAAGCTCAAAAATGAGCTCAGACGGTGAAAAGACTGCCAAATAACGTCAGTTATCATCAAAATGATGTCAAAAAGGCCGCAGATAGGTACCCGAACAGCCAACAAGCTATTGTCAATCGTTAACTTACCCTCAGTCGATACAACAGATCGTATCCATTCTGATGCTAATTGGGACAGAACTTCCTCTGCCTATCTACTGAGATCATATTCCACATTTAACTTTAATTAAATTAACACTTGATGGTATCAAATAATTGACACAAAATAATTAACGATTAAATTTTAATACCCAAGAACACAAAATTTTCAACTATATAGTGTACATCAATACATAAAAACCTCAAATTATTAATACTTTCTTTCGATATTAATACACCAAACGCATTTGTCATTTTGTTAGGTGTAACTACTGAATTAATTTCTGATTCCGTTTTTAGAAATCCAAAATGAAAGGAACTAGCGTTACTGTTACTATTTTGTCCGGTTATTATTTCATGCTCTCCGACATTTGCGGACGCAGTTTCCTTCTTCTCTTAGCTAGCCCATTTTTTTAAGTTTCTCGAATTTATGACTTAACAACTTTGTTTTGTTTTGACAGTAGATGAAAACTCGTATACAACTTCCTGACTACTTTCCTCCGCAATATTGGTTTTTACGGGCACGCAAGTTGGTACCGGGATAGAATGAGCTATAAGTTCAGTTATTTGCACTGGTTAAGAAGAAGCTAGAATTTGAGAAGGTAGTACTGAGCCAGAAATTCAGTAGATTGTATTGGTTTAGATGAAGCTAAAAGTTGAGAAGTTTGTAGTGGGTTAGAATAATTCTGAAATTGAGTTAATGAAGGGTCAAAAGAAGTCAAACGTTGGAAAATTGGTAAGAAGTCAGAAGTGGTCAATGAACTTGATGAATTATTAGATTCATTCAAAAGCTGATTTTCATAACCAAATGAAATAATTTCGTTCAGAACAGGCTTTTGGCTCATAATTTTTTTCTCAATTTTTTCTTAGCTATTGCATAGCTTTTATCGTGGGCTTTGAGCGTGGCAACCAAATCAAGAAATTTCGTAACCAAAATAAAACCTAACACCCCCCACTCCGCCTACCGTGTAGCTCGACCGAGCGTTCGCTTAACGTGTATGTATATGGTACGACTGTACGATGCTGTTTGTGAGAAAGTACATCGCGTGCCAAAAGGTAAAAGGGCGCATAAATTTTTTTTTCATCGCCAATTGATTAGTAAACATTTTTTAAGGCTTAAAAATTCAACATTGTTTTCCCAAGGCCAAAAAAGTCTTTAATTATGCGCCCTTTTAGCTTCACGAACTTGAAAATTCTGTGATCAAAAGCTAAAAGGGCGTATAAATTTTTTTTCTGAAGAATTCATTAGGAAGCTTAGCTGAAGTCTCAAAATGAAGAAAAAAAAAATGCTGCAGTCTTAAAGGTATATTCTAACTAATACTTTCTTTCAATGTTAAAGTTAAAAATATGTCTACACAAAAAAAAAGATTTCTTGGGGCAAAATTTTTTCTAGTAAAATTTTTACTTGACCCAAGAAATTTAATGTATTATGAAGTCAAATCAAAAATTTTCTTGGTGTAAGAAAAAATTTTCTTGAAACAAGAAAAAAAATTTTCAGGCGAGAAAAAATATTCTTGAGCCAAGAACAATTTTTTCTTTAATTCATAATACAAAATATTTCTTGTGCCAAAAAAATTT
This sequence comes from Microplitis manilae, assembly GCA_030273425.1. Taxonomy (NCBI): domain Eukaryota; kingdom Metazoa; phylum Arthropoda; class Insecta; order Hymenoptera; family Braconidae; genus Microplitis; species Microplitis manilae. The sequence goes on along the minus strand of CP092730.1, from coordinate 5,424,560 downwards.
TTTTTTTCTGTGTAGAGAAATAATTATTTCTTTATTATTAAGTATCTTGGAATTTTGTTTTTTTTTTTTTTTTTTTTTTTCATGTTATTCTGATTTATGACGAATCCATAATCCAAAACACTAATTGAAAAATAAATCAGTAAATTTTTATTTTTTATAATCGTTATGAAAATTTTTTATTCAAATAAAAATTTGATATCTTCAGTTTTTTTTTTTTTTTTTCAATAATTTTATTTTTGATAAATTTTGAAAAAAAAAAAATAAAAGTGTAGTCGACTGTTTTTTTCAACTAATATGTCTTGTAAAACTATTTGTCAGGTTTTGTATTAAAACTTGAATTTTTTTCATGCGCCCTTTTAGCTATAGGCACTACTTTTCAAAAACTACATGGGTGTATGTCTTTAGGTACGCCTTTTTAGCTCAAAGATGCTAAAATTTTTTTTTGCAGATCTTGGCATTTCGAAAAATTTCAAAGCTAATGGCAAAAAAAAAAATTTTTATGCGCCCTTTTCCCGATAAAAAAAGTTTGGATCCAACCAGACATGTCTGGATCTCAATATATCTGTTTATATCCAAATACATCCAAATATTTGATCTTGCTAGATATAAGCATATATAATTATATCTGCTCAGATCTAATCATAGATAAACAGATCTAGAGATGTATTAAGAATGATATCCAAGTAGATATACGTATATCCGAGCATATATAAGTATATCTGCTGAGATCCACCTTTATATAAGCAGTTATAAAAATGATATTCATGCAGAAATGCTTATATCTAATCTTAAGCATATACAAGTATATATAATTACATCTGCTCAGATCCAACTACACTTATCCAAAAAATTAAAGGAACAAGAAAATTTTATAAGATTTTTAGCAATTTTGAGAAGTTTGTATTTTCGCAAAAAATTGATCGTATCGAAAAAATAAAAAAAGCAAATAGAAGCTTAGAATCTCTAGTTTGAAGATCTTTGTTCAGTCACGAGCTTAGACAATTTGAAAAGCTTCGTGCACTTCCGCTACAGCCGTGAGTTGCCGAACTCTCTACTGACATAGTATAATGCCGGGTCACTCGCTATTTGGGCCCGGTACATACAAATTCTAGCTCATGGCCGAGTCAAGTTGGCATGAGAGCCCCGCTCCCAGCCGACCAATCAGGAAATTCGCTTTACACATCGAAGCTGCCACGTCACCATTAAGCGGCGACGTCGTCTCCAACTACATTTTCTTTAGGTCTTTTTCGCTCTTGAATTCAAGAGTACAACCTCGTACTCTAAAACCGCTCCGCTTTATTATAATTCTTAGTTGCATTCGCTGACGCGTATACTTTTTATTGCATTCGCTTTTTCATATTATCTTTTCTTAGTTTTAAGTGTAAATAGTGTTAATAAATATATAATTTATTTGGTATAATAATTTGTGTAATTCTTTAGTTGTTAAGATTACATCACACCTAAACCAGATCCTTTTTGCGCATTCACTCACTTTACAATCTTCCACCCAAATAATTTTCTGAGCTATGGTTTTTGCGGCATCATAAGAAATAGGCCGAAACAAAATTTTTCTAAATTTTTCGGTTTTGTTTTTTAGGTCTACGGCACCGGGAAAATTTTTTTCGAAAAAACCAATTCATGGCTCGTTTAGGAAATGTATTCAGCTACAATTTTCTTCTTTTTGTTTCTCTGTACAATAATTTGCTGCGAAGATATCAACCTTCAAATGAAAAAGGATCCTCTTGTCTTTGATTATCGATATCTTAGCAACTAATGGCCGCACAGTAATTTAAAGGGCAGTTTGAGAAACTTAAGTAGATGTCCGACAAGCTCTATTTTCGATTTTTTTGAAAAAAAATTTTTCTTCAACCTTAATATCAATCTGAAAAACCCACAAAAAATGGCCATTTTATGGTTTTCTAGTCAACTCTTCGGTACTTCGTAAATATCGATACAAAAAATAATGTTGCCAGGTGATTTCACAGTTTAATGTACCTCCAAAAACCCTGGAAATTTTCAGATTGATCCATCGAACTGTTTGTCCAGACCGATTGATCAAAGTTTTATAAAACAATTAAAGGAACAAGTTTGCCTCGTTAATTTGTGTAATGATTACCAAAATGAAAAAATTAATTTTTTTACGGATTTTCTTCCATTTTCACGTTAGGTATTCGGTAAATGTAAAGTAAAGAGAAAAAAAAAAATTTTTTCCAAAAAACGAAAAAAAAAATAAAAAAACCGAATGAAATGTAAAAAAAAAAATGTAAAAAAAAACTCGTGTTTTATCGCGTTTTTTGAAAAAAAATTTTTTTTTCTCTTCACTTCACATTTACCGAATAACTAACGTGAAAATGAAAGAAAATCCGAAATAAATTAACTCTTTTATTATGGTAATAATTACACAAATTGAGGAGGAAAACTTGTTCCTTTAATTGTTTTATCAAACTTTAATCAATCAGTCCGGACAAACGGTTCGATGGATTAATCTGAAAATTTCCAGGGTTTTTGTGGGGTACATTAAGCTATAAAATCACGTGGCAACATTATTTTTTTTATCGATATTTACAAAGTAGCGAAGAGTTGACTAAAAAACCAGAAAATGACCATTTTTTGTGGGTTTTTCAGATTGATATTAAGAATAAAGACAAATTTTTTTTCAAAAAAATCGAAAATAGAGCTTGTAGGGCATTTACTCAAGTTTCTCAAACTGCCCTTTAAATTACTGTGCGACCATTAGTTGCTGAGATATCGATAATCAAAGACAAAAGGATCCTTTTTCATTTGAAGGCTGATATCTCAGCAGCAAATTATCGTACAGAGAAAGGAAAAAAAGCAAATTGTAGGTGAATAAAAATTCCAAACGAGCCATAAATTGGTTTTTTTGAAAAAATTTTCCCGGCCCCGTAAACCTAAAAAACAAGACCGGAAAATTTAAAGAAATTTTGTTTCGGCCTATTTCTTATGATTCGGCAAAAACCATAGCTCAAAAAATTATTTGGCTGAAAGATCTTTAAACTAGCGATTCTAAGCTTCAATTTGCTTTCTTTTATTTATTCGGTACGATCATTTTTCACGAAAATACCGACTTCCAAAAGTTGCTAAAAATTTTATAAAGTTCTCCTGTTTCTTCAATTTTTTGGATAAGTGTATATATAAGCAGATATAAAAATTCATATCCAAGCAGATATACTTATATCCAAGCACAGATAAGCACATAGAGTTATATCTGCTCCGACCCAATTGTATATATGTGGGTATATAGATGCAAAAATAATTCTAATTATTCTCTATAATTCTAAATAAGATACAAAAATAAATCTAAGCAGATATACGTAGGAGAGAGTGGGGTCAATTGAACCAAAAATACTCTGACATTTTTTTTTTATATGAATAAAAGCAAAATGATAACTTTTGTTTTTACAAAATTATTATTTATTATATAGACTATCATTTCTCATAAGCACATAACTTAACAAATGATGAAAATTTTCAATAAATACGAAATTGTGCAACTGCATCAAATGGTTCAGTCGTCCTCTTTGCGGGGACAATTGAACCACTAATCGGGGACAATTGAACCAAGAGTATTAGAATCACTAATGAATGACTTTCATGAATATTTTACTATTCATTACAGCTTAAAACTAAAATTACAACACTTCTAATAATATTTATTATTTTATATAACATTATATGTTATAACAATCACTTTTAAAACTTCTGTCAGTATAATTATTTTTTTCTTGGTTGGTTTAGCTTGTTTTCACATTCTGTCAAGATGCGCGCGCATATCTGATGCTCACAGTGTGATTCGTGTGGTTCAACCGTCCCCGAGAGTACTGGTTCAATTGACCCTATGAATGTAAGAATATATGATTTTATTGAAATAATTAGTTTAAAAAAATATATTCTAGAACTATTTTACGAGAAGTAAAGCTAAAAATTCATGACTAATGTATGTAAGAAGGTATTACAAAAAAATTTTAAGATTTCGTTTGAAAATTAAAAAGTTATTAAACAATTTGCCAAGAGGTGAAATCAAGGTTTAGATACCTAAAAACACAAAAACTTGAATTTTTCAAAATTAAATCATCATATTGGTTCGAAATTTTGATCAGACTAAGGTTTAGTGTATTAAAATTTAATTCCAAGAGGACGACTCATTTTTATATTTTTTTCGATTTTTTAAGCTTACTGGTTCAATTGCCCCGTGGTTCTATTGACCCCCCTCTTCCCTACATCAAAGAATTCATGACTATATCCAAAAACGTGTGTCTATATGTAGTCATATTTGGTCAGATCCAATAATATTCGAACACAGGTAAGGCTCCTGAATCTTCGTACTGTCAGGGTTTTACTGCGAATAAGACAGTAAACATAGAGTTTTTCTTGTCTAATTATACTCGGATATCTGAGTTATAGACAAAAATTGAAAAATTTTTTTTCGTACTAGTTTTGATGTATGCGTTATTTAAATCATATACTTGATATTGTACTGAATAAATGAAATAAATCAGTTTGATCAATGTTTCTGAAGCATTCATCTATTTTTTTTTTGACTTAAATATCAATAGGCTTTTGATATACACTTTGTTATGATGTGAGAATCGTGCGCCACCGTGTAACCCCGGGTGGTGGTTGTCACGAATTTAAATATGGCGTTGCCGCCTACATAAGCTTGTGTCGCATTGTCAATCAGTCGTATAATTGATAGCTATCGAATAATAATCCGCGTTGATATTGCATTATAGTTGGTTACATTTAGTTAACCAGGCAATCCAATCAGTATAATTATTACAGTTAGTTGATAATTATAATCACCAGGTAGTGTTGTATTTATATTGGAGCAATAAAACAATAGATTGGAGTTATTGATTTATTGATTAACAGAGCCCTGTGCAGTTAGTCACAGTAACAATAGTATTACACACAGTTAGTTGTGTGTTACTAAGGATATTGTACCAGTGCGTGTGTGTTGTGGCATTTTGATCATTATTTAATAAATGTATAATTATCAAAACTATAAACTGAACCAGAGTTGAGTGAATTCCTCTGATCCAGTGTCTACTCCTTACAATTAAGAGTAAGCAGAGCAGCGTCTGGGCAGTATCGTGGTCCCAGAGGGGTGTCCTGGAGGACCAAACCAGCAGCCAATCCATCAACATCAAGAATATCTACACCGAACTACGAAATTAGGCTAAGTACTAGTATTAGTTTAGTTTCATAAGGCCAGTTCGGGTATAATTACAATAAAGACGAGTCTCAATTTGATGCTAAGCCAGAGTAAAGACTCACGAGAACTGTACACCTCCATTGTTAGTGCAGGTGAACAGTTCCCAACGTTTCAACTTATCCAAGAAATTAAAGGAACGAGAAAATTTTATAAAATTTTTAGCGATTTTTGGAATTCTGTATTTTCGTGGAAAATGACCGTATCAAATAAATAAAAAAATCAAATTGAAGCTTGAAATCTCTAGTTTAAAGATCTTTCAGCCAAGTAATTTTCTGAGCCACGGTTTTCGCGGAATCATAAGGAATAGGCCGAGACAAAATTTTTCTAAATTTATTGGTTTTGTTTTTTAGGTTTACGGAGGCGGGAAATTTTTTTTGAAAAAACCGATTCATGACTCGTTTAGGAAATTTATTCAGCTACAATTTGCTTTTTTTTGTTTCTCTATACGACAATATGCTGTCGAGATATCAGCCTTCTAATGAAAAACGATCGTCTTGTCTCAAGAAAAAAAAAAAAAAATTTTTTTCAAAAAAAAGAGATAAAACAAGAATTTTTTACATTTTGTTTTTACGTTTTATTCAGTTTTTTTTTTTATTTTCGATTTTCGAAAGAAATTTATAACAGGGCTATGCTGTTACTCTGGTCGTCCTTAATTTACCTTTTTATTAAGGGCGCCACTGGAAGTGATAACGGCCTCCCAGAGCCGGATCTTGAATCCTCAGGGTCGGTGTAATTTGTTTAATTGTAAGAGAAGGATGTGGAAGGATAATTTATAAATAATATCTCTAATTCACAATTTAACCTTCATTTTATTCAATAAACTTTTAACCTTTTATCCTTATAACCTTTATACCTTTATAAACCTTATATCCTTATATAAACCTTTATCACTTGTAAACCTTATATTTTATACCTTATAACTTTTATAAACCTTTATATAAACCTTATCAACTTATAACCTTATAATTAATTAACACGCGATATTTACCTTAAACCTAATTCATTATAACCCGCAGTATTTATTTGTTTAAAATTGGCCAACTACCTTTGGCATTTTCCACACTCACACACACACAATTGTTGCCAACTACCTTTGGACTTTTCCACACTCACACACACCCACTGGTTGCCAACTACCTTTGGACTTTGATCACACACTCACACACTCTGTTAAAAATCGCTTCACCCTCACGATACTTAATAACTACAAATTTTTCATTAAAACCTAACTCACTAAATTTAACATAATATTTCACCCGAAATTTTAATAAATTAATTAATTTGAAGAGTATAATTAATTATTAATTAATTTATTATTTAACCTAAATTTTCCTTTCTCAATTTATTCCCTTCACTTTTATCGCCAGTTCGTCTTTTCCCGATTCACCTAATGATCATTTGCCGCTAAGACCCGCCATCTTTTCTTTCCGCGCGATCACTTTACTTTTACTCCAAATTCAGTTTCACCCGATACACTTTATATGATTTCTATATTACCTAATTCAGGTACTTTTAGTATCACAATAATTTAATCACAATTTCTTGAACTATTTTCATTAATTAACTAATTATTCCTTTTAATTAATTAATTAATTTATCTTATTATCGATAACCTTGACCGCGAACTTTTTTCTTTTACCGAGACAATTTATTATTCATTATTCTTATAATTAATTTTATTTATTTTATTACTTAATTTACTTATAATTAATTAATTTTAACGACTAGAAATTCGTGACTAGATTCGAAAGTTCCGGTGCGTGAATTTCACGATCCACCTGGAAACTTCTAGAATATTTCCGGCGACCTGCCTGGAAATATTTATCTGCGTAAAAGCTCCGGCTACCTGCCTGGAGTTTATTAATTAATTATTTTATATAATTTAATTCCAGTTTAATTGATTTTACGAATAATTTATCGAGACGCGACGATATAAAATATAGGACCACGTATTTATTGAATTTTTCCGGCTTCCTGCCTGGAATAATTTGATAAAAATACCTTTACAGAATTTACTGCAACTCTTCCTTGTCGTGGTGTTCGTTTAGAATTTTCCTTGTCTCGTCCTAGTCTCATTCTAGTCTCGTCCGGTAGTTTTCTGGTCTCGTCCAGGTACCTTTGTCTCGTCTCGTTCCAACTCCTGCTTCCTCGCTCTCACTCTAAGTCTTTACCGACGCCCGTACTCTCCTTCGACCTGCTATTCAGACGTAATCAGTATTGTTACCAAAAGGTACCGGCTATCTGCCTGGTATCTTGCAATAAGATTTTGAAATTTATCGCTTGGTTCTACAATATAACTCAGGCTCTCGATTAATTATTTTACCTGATATAAAATTCAGCGTCTAATTGTCGGCGTCTGGTATGGCGTCTTATGGTGGCGTCCCTTCAGCTGTTGAACTTCTACTCTAGACTCGACTAGGTCCGTTCAGTCCGGTCGTTCCGGTCACTAATGTCGATTCTCGTTCCGGCCCCAGTTTATAATTGCTCGCTCCCCTCTCACTTCGGACTACTACTTAGTTCAAATTGGGGATGACGTCCAAGCAGTAGGAATTTTCACTTCCGGACGACAAGTCGTATTATAGGTTTTATTTTGACTAAACTTGAACGCGGTAAATTCAAATTTACCCCGTTTCAAATTTTTTTTTTTCTCTTTACCTTACATTTACCGAATAACTAACGTGGAAATAGAAGAAAATCCGAAAAAAAATTAATTTTTTCATTTTGGTAATGATTCCACAAATTAAGGAGAAAAACTTGTTCCTTTAATTGTTTTATAAAACTTTGAGCAACCGGTCTGGACAGACGGTTCAATGGATCAATCTGAAACTTTCCAGGGTTTTTGGGGTAACATTAAGCTATGAAATCTCCTGGCAACATTATTTTTTTCATCGATATTCACAAAGTAGTGATGAGTTGACTAAAAAACCAGAGAATGGCCATTCTTTGTGGGCTTGTCAAATTGATATTAAGGATGAAAAAAATCTTTTTTTCGAAAAATCGAAAATAGAGCTTGTAGGGCATTTATTAAGGTTTCTCAAACTCCCCTTTAAATGACTGTGCGACCATTAGTTGCTAAGATATCGATAATCAAAGACAAAACAATCGTTTTTCATTAGAAGGCTGATATCTCAACAGCCTCTGTCATACAGAGAAAGAAAAAAAAGCAAATTGTAGCTGAATAAATTTCCGAAACGAGCCATGAATCGGTTTTTTCAAAAAAAATTTCCCGGCCTCGTAGACCTAAAGAACAAAACCAATAAATTTAAAAAAATTTTGTCTCGGCCTATCTTGTTATGTCCAATTAATTTTTTTTATTAATTTATTTTATTTCATAAATAAATTTATGAAACTCCTCTTTACAAAAGCACGCGAAAACGCAGCGTCAGTTTTACTACCATTTATGCGTATAAAAGTAGAGCGACGATTCTTGCAATAAGGATTAACGAATAAATAAAAACTTGTCGTCATTTTCCACCAATGACGATAATTTAATTACTCCCATCAAACATCAATCAAAAGTTTTTAAATAGCCTGAGCACCATGGCTCAGGGCCTTAGTTGACTATCAGATCTCGTGATCTTGAGACCTACGGATCGCGAATAACGAAACCGCGAAAATTTTGTGAATCTTATTGCAGGAATCCGCGTTTGCGTCGAAAAGTCAATAAAAGGAATTCTATCATTTTTAATAAGAACCCTACTGCAGGAATCCGCGTTTGCGTCAGAAAGTCAATAGCGGATATTTATCATATATCTTTAAAAATCAATTAATCTTACTGCAGGAATCCGCGTTTGCGTTGAAAAGTCAGTAAGATATTTAAACTAAAAATCTATTAAATTCAGTTATTGCAGGAATCCGCGTTTGCGTTGAAAAGTCAATAACTAAATCTAAATTATATATAAAAATTCTCAAACATCGATTAAACATTCGGTTCGATTGAATAGTGATACGAAATAAATATAATTTGTAATCCAATCTCGAGTCGATTCAGTTTTGCGCATAATAGCCTTCGGGCCCAACAAAGACGCAAAATACAATAAAATTGTATATTTTAAAATTGTGAAAAGTTATAGGGTGTAAGTGAAGATCAATAAAATAATATTGTAATTGAACGGTTAATAAAAAGACTAGAGATCAAAACTTCAACCTTGAGTGTTTCATTCGAAAGTAGCACATAAGACTTTATCTTACAACCCCAGCCGCGTCCATTCAACCAAATCCATCAGGAGGAGGCCGAGTGAGCTGCAAAGTTCTGGAGGGATAAACGCCTGCCGTGTTAGAAGAACGAATCATCTAAAGGTAAGTGAGAGACAATTCTTATATCTGTTCTCTCTGTTGATCGATTTATAAATGCAACGTTGACCAAGCTCGAAGGCGTTTGGGTTCACACTCTTCGAAAAACCCACATTAAATAATCAATACAGGAAGTTAAAATCTTCCTCGTATTCTTTATTGTTGTCCGCAACCTCCATATCGCTCATTAAATTTTTCTATCGCTACCAAAAGGAGAAATCCCGGATAATTAATTTAAAAATACAGCGGCGGACATAACAATCTCTTATGATTCCGCAAAAACCGTGGCTCAGAAAATTATTTGGCTGAAAGATCTTTAAACTAGAGATTTCAAGCTTCAATTTGCTTTTTTTATTTTTTCGATACGATCAATTTTTTGCGAAAATACAAACTTTCAAAAATCGCTAAAAATTTCATAAAATTTTCTTGTTCCTTTAATTTTTTGGATAAGTGTATGTTATACATAGGTTCATCAAAAGCACTAAGAGGTGATAGCGATAAGATCCATGATGTGAGTAGATATTGTTTTTAGAATGGTCTAAAGTAGAATATATTTATACATACTGTTGCGTAATTAGAAACTATATTTAAATTTAAATATAGTTTCACTTCCGGCAAAAAGGGGCAGCACCTACTGGGGCCTCGTCTATCAATTCGATCTTGATCATGTTCAGCTCGGCGCATGCGCGTTTAATTTTTCCTGCCTCGTGTCGAGAAGACGGCCGCCATTATCTTTCGCATACGTACATTCGACAGATAACACGTGTTATAGTTCATCGTATTATTTTGTGCTCATCTCGAGTAATTAATCAAAACTATTAATTAAAATCAATTAATTAATCATCAAGTGTTACGAACCCGGCACCCTTCATCCCTGACGCATGTATATATATGTGGGTACACATATATATATGTATATATATATATGGATAAAAATAAATATACACTAATAAAATAAGTCGGATAATTTTAAACTAAATAATTTAGAAATAACTTAAATTTTAAATCAAATTAAAGTACATAAAAATAAATAAGTAATATACGATTTATACATTTAAACAATAAATAATATATATATATATATATTTATAAAATAAATATGTTTAACAAATAAGGAAATATATATGTATTCAAATGTAAATAATATATATTTCAATTGGAAAACATATTTAGGAAAATTAATATCTATATAAATTTGAAAATAATTAAAATAATGATAATTAATTAAGTACACCATTTTGTAAGAAAGAGAACGTACGGGAAGGCGAAACATTAAATATAAGTGGGCGCGAATACCGCGCTGTAACCTGAGTACCGGGCGGAGTAAAACAATAGAGTAAAGCCCAGAATAAAAGAAAAGAAACGCCTGCAGCGAGAATAAGCGACCAACTTACTCCTGCTGCTATCTTAATACATAAAATCGAGAAAAGACTGTTCAGAGGGCTGTAATACCCCCAAAATTAATAGTAAATTTATCGAAAACATTAAATTCAATAGTAATTTCATTTTTATAGATTTTTATCTATGCATTTTGGAAAACACCTATGATTTTATTATTTATAATAAATTAAACTGCCGAAGGCAGTATTTTTTATTTTATTTAAATAAATAAACTGCTGATATGAAATATCAGATTTATTTAAATAAACAAAGATTCGGAGAAAACTTGGATCATCGATAAAATTTTTAATGAATAAACAATAAACTCTGGGAGAGTCTTTCTGCGTCTTTTTCCATGGCCCCTACCATGGTGGCCCATCTAAAATTACATGGCAAATAAAAGTCGCTGCACCAGCTAATGAAATCAGTCAGAAAAACTTATCAGTCCGCGATGTAAATCCGTTACCGTCGGGTGTAATCCCGTTTTCGTCGGGTGTAACCCCGTTTATTTGGTTTAAGTTTTTTTGTTAAAGTTCGTTTTTACGTTTCGTTACTGCCGGTTGTGACCCCGTTTTTGAGTTTTCTTACAAAGTACAGTTTCGGGTGTGATCCCGTATTTTTATTTGGAGATATTCACAAGGATTTCAATTTTATTTTATTTGGAGATATTTACAAGGATTTCAATTTTCATTTTATTCGGAGATATTTACAAGGATTTCAATTTTACTTCATTTGGAGGATTTCAATTCCATATTTCATTCGGAGATTATTTCAAGGATTTCAATTGTGGATCTCAAAGTTTTTGGATTATTTCGATAAGTTCAGTTGAAAATAAAAATTATTGTTTTTCCCCCTTCGTTAAACGCTAAAAGGGTGCAGTGATTTTTATCCACTCTTTGTTGTGTATCTATGGGCAATTAAAATAATGAAATTAAAAATAATATTCGTAAAAATCTAAAATAATTAAGTGAATCTAAAAACAAGTTTGTGAAAATTTAAGTTCAATTTTTATTTTCAAATTACCTGTATTAAAAAAGGTAATGATTTAGCATGAACGTGCGTTCTCTTTTATTTACTTGTTTTTCGAGGAACAAGTAGACTAACAATTTGTTTAAACGACTTATCAGTGATTCAATTGACAATTTTATTATTACAATAATTCTCATCAATAATTTTTCATGAAAATAATTTTTCAATTATTTTCATTTAATTTTCAAATGAAATATACCTAAATAATATATTTCACTCCTTTGTTTCATAAAAATAATTTTTCAATTATTTTTATTTAATCTTAACATGAAATATATTTTAATGTTATATTTCACATTTTTTTATTCAATGAAAATAAATTTCGGAATAATGATATATATTTTTAAATCATAATAAGAATTTTATTATTTTTCAATATTAATAATTTATTTAAAATATTATTACAAAACTATTATATTGTGAATTTAAATAAGAATTTTATTATTTTTCAATATATTATTACAAAAATATTGTATTATGAATTTAAATAAGAATTTTACTATTTTCTAATATTAATCAAATATGAATATAAAATATTTTACCAAATATTACATTATGAATCTAAATAATTTAATATTATATTATGAGCTTAAATAATAATTTTACTATTTTTTCAATATTAATTCAAACATGAATATAAATAATTTAATTTAAAATAAACTATAAAATATTATATTATGAATTGAAGTAATAATTTTACTATTTTTCAATGCAAATATTACTCTAAATAATTAATATTATGAATAATGAATCAATATTATTTAAATAATTTTAACTTGTGAATTAAAAATAAATTTTTATAAGAATAAGGAATTGAAATACGAATTTAAATAATTTTAATTTTATTAATTTTTACGAATTTAAATAATTTTAATTTTATTAATTTTTACGAATTTAAATAATTTCAATTTTATTAATTTTTACGAATTTAAATAACTCTAATTTTATTAATTTTTACGAATTTAAATAATTCTAATTTTATTAAATTTTACGAATTTAAATAATTCTAATTTTATTAATTTTTACGAATTTAAATAATTCTAATTTTATTAATTTTTACGAATTTAAATAATTCTAATTTTATTAATTTTTACGAACTTAAATAATTTTAATTTTGTTAATTTTTACGAATTTAAATAACTTTAATTTTGTTAATTTTTACCAAATATCTAATAATCAATATGTGTTTAAATAAAATTTAAAACTACGAAACAAAATGTATTATTGTAAAATTTCACATCCATGTTTCCCCGTGAATCCTCCGAAACAAGTTATTCCAAGAAATCTATAGATTTCTAAAAATCAAAATATAAACATAATAAATTAACTAAAATTTTCACGGGGCCATAACACAAGCTCATCAAAAGTATGATTATTTTTGTAATTGTGGGCACCAGAGCTCATAAATAAAGTAATAAAACACTCAATAATTCAAGTGATCAACGACCACGTTTTTCAAGAGGTTATTCCAACGGAAAACATTACAGGTGCTTATTTATTACCTAAATAATTATACCAAGTGTTCATAAATATAAAAGACTCAATTTATTATTAATTAATTATCAATATGCTCAATATTTTTAATAATATAAAAGTAAATTCTCGCTCGGTAGCCTCTGTAATCATGCTACCACGTGCTCATAAAATTAATCAAATTTAGTGCAATTTATTATAGACTCATTCAATGCAATTAAATTCAGTGATCAATAATATAACTAAACAATGAACTCAATTATTTATGCATTTTGTATAATTAAATTAATCATAAAGTGTTAAATAGTTAACTTCGCTTGGTAACCTCTGAATTTATGTTACTTATTCTCATGACAATTTTGCGATCAACTGAGTGTTCCATGACACTCAAATTGATAATTCAATTATTTACTCGAGATTAATTTTATCATTTGCATTCATTTAATTACGTAATCATGAGCTCAGAAAATTCAACACTATTAATAAATTAAATCAACGATTTAATTTTGTAACCCAGTGATATTATGTGCTGTGACAAATAAAAATATTGTTATATTTTTTAATATGCGTATCTTTCAAACATCCCAACCACCAACCAGTCCTGGCATTTATTTAATTAATTATTATTACAACACATGCGTTCGAGAGAATGCAGTAAAACTTCTTCAGATATATGTGCTTAAATCAATGTAGATTTCTTTAAAGATCGGCATTTACATCAATTTGCTTGGATACGCTTACATATTCGTGGATGTAGTGAGATCTGTTTGGATCTCTTTCGATATTTTAAGATCTGTTTGGATATACTTAGATATGGTAAGATCTCTTTGAATATTATCAGATCTGTTTGGATCTGCTTGGATCGTGCCAAAATTTGGATCGAAGCATATCTGACTGTTTGGATCCAATCATATATGCTTGGATCTAAACATTTTCTATCGGGTTAGCATAATTCTCTACTAACCTGTAGCAATGCGCCCCTTTACCTTTCGCGCGTTACATAGGTGTATAGGTATCTGTCATATCTTTATAATGCTACACTCTAGGGATAGGCGATATTGAAAAAAAAAAAAACATCGATATCCTAACATCGATAGTTTTAGTGTTTTATTATCGAGTAGCGATATATCTTGTCCAAAAAATATCGATAGAAAACATCGATACTTTAGAGACAAAACATCGATGGTTGAAATATCGATAGATCAACTTTGCTGATAAACAATCAGAGTGGTTGGCAACTTTTTTTTCGGAAAAATTGAATTAGAAAATAAATAATGATCCACAAGAATCCACAACGAAATATAGGACCACCATCGACGCGGTATTTTCAAGATATTTAGAGGATATCAAGTCACAAACTTATGTTTCTTAGTTCAGTTACCATAAACCTATAGTTTCAATGATAAAAATTCCTAAATAACCTACATGTATTGTAAGATAATAAAAATATTTTAAACGATATTAACTTCTCATTTCTTCAAAAAAAAAGAAAAAATTTGTTTTCTTATCGGTCACCACGCTCAAAAAGTGTAGCTTGAGTTAATATCAAAGAAAAAAAGATACTGCATAAATAAAAAATAGATAAATAATTATAATTGCATAAGTTGATAAAAAATGCTATGCAATAGCTTTACCGCGGCAGTCCCCAAGTGCCACACCTCTTTTTTTTGTTAGATATTTTAATATCGTCTTTTGATTCTAAATTTTCTTTTAATTGAATTTTTTTATTTATAACATCGGCAGAAAATATCTTGTCTGATTGTGTTGGTATTTCACCATGAGTAGTTACGATCATTTTTCTTAAATTTTCTTCATTAGCTTAAAAATTCGAAAATCATATGAATTCATGTTTAAGTTATGTTGATGGAAAATTTTATGGTTCATGAATAAAATAATAGAATGTAATTAGGGTAACTAGTCCACTCTGTGACCGCATCCACCAGTGAATGACCGGTATGCAAAAGAATGATAATAATAATTTTAAAATTAAATTAAAAGTTATTATTTACTTGTAAATGTAATCTTACATCTCTTTATTAGTATTAAATCACAACGAATTCAAGTGATTTATATAATTATCGCTAAAAATAATTAAAATTATACAGAGGATTGAAGAGTTATTAAAGAAAATAGTGAATTTGAACATAAACATTTGAGCAAAAATCATTTTTATAAACTATGTGCTTCAATTGTAGTAATTGATTTGTTGTATAATGCAGTAAATTTATTATCATCTATATAACCAAATTAATGGATAGTCCTTTCGCCACTATTCTTATGGCCGTATGCAAAATCAGGTCGATAAGATTTTTCAACGTGTATTTATGTAATTTGATGCGAGGGAACCGATTTTGATAATTAAAAAGTTGTACGGTGGTCCAGTTTTTTGTTATAAACAATTTAATTGTTTAAACTTAAATTACAAGAAAACTATAATTAATAACTCTTAAATAATTGCAAAATTAGCTTTTTGGCATCAAAATACATAAATAATGCCTGAATCATCTTTCGTCTATCTCTATTATTTATTAAGATATAGCGTTTTAAAAAATACAAACTTTTTGCCAGGTCCGTTTAGCTAAAAATTGCGCGCGCATTCACAGTGTACGAAGCGCGCATGCGTCTAAATTCAAATGTCGTTTCTTCTGCTTGCATTTATTATTTTAATAAATTGTATAATCATTCAATTAAAAAATAATATTAGTACTAAATAATAATAATAATAATAATAATAATAATAATAATAATAATAATAATAATAATAATAATAATAATAATAATAATAATAATAATAATAATAATAATAATAATAATAATAATAATAATAATAATAATAATAATAATAATAATAATAATAATAATAATAATAATAATAATAATAATAATAATAATAATAATAATAATAATAATAATAATAATAATAATAATAATAATAATAATAATAATAATAATAATAATAATAATAATAATAATAATAATAATAATAATAATAATAATAATAATAATAATAATAATAATAATAATAATAATAATAATAATAATAATAATAATAATAATAATAATAATAATAATAATAATAATAATAATAATAATAATAATAATAATAATAATAATAATAATAATAATAATAATAATAATAATAATAATAATAATAATAATAATAATAATAATAATAATAATAATAATAATAATAATAATAATAATAATAATAATAATAATAATAATAATAATAATAATAATAATAATAATAATAATAATAATAATAATAATAATAATAATAATAATAATAATAATAATAATAATAATAATAATAATAATAATAATAATAATAATAATAATAATAATAATAATAATAATAATAATAATAATAATAATAATAATAATAATAATTAATAATTAATAATAATAATAATAAAATAATAATAATAATAAATGCCCACGGTGCATGTTGTGCGGCCAGCAGGGATTTTGTTTACCCTGTGGCGCATCGTGGGCTATGTAGGTCAGCCTACGATCTGCTGACCTACCAATCGCACAACAACCTTTGCATTAGGTTAACTCCCTAATGTAAAGTATACCTGAGTTCAAGATGATTCTGAACCCAGAAGTGCTCCCCACAACCTGCCCTTCTCGGATGAGGGCAACCCACTAGCTGGGCGGAGCACCGAGATTCCGAACGATGACGACCTTGGCGACCAACGGACTGCATTTAGGTGGACGGAGGAATTACGAGCCGATCTCCTGATGTGCTATAATAACAGTGAACCGGAGCGGAGAGGCTACATGGCTAGGATGCATGCACTTTGGTGCGATATGCACCCTAACCATAGCCAATTCTCACAACAACATCTCCGTGATTATGCCTCTCATCTTCGGCGTACACGAAGATCACTGTTAACTAACAGACGGTTATCTCACCGTCTGTCTTTTCCAGCACAGCTACATCAGGAGAGACGTCGTTCTTCCGAAGACGCCGACAATGATTTTGACACACGACAAGTATGTGTCTCTAAGAAGACACACTACCCAAAACATCTACTTGACACGGAAAACCACGAACTGTCTGCTCGGATTCAGGAAGATTCTACATTGCTCACCATCAATCAAGCTGTCTATAATGCTGCTTCTTCACTCTTACCTCCAGCGAGGAGAAATATTTCTTCTCCTGAGGCTAAGATGAGAGGACGCATTGGGCAGCTTTCACTGAAGATTGATGATCTCCGGAAACATGTCTCCCGCATTCAGTGTGTGATTGACTTTGTAAACACTCGTAAAGCGTTTACACAAAAAGTCCGCCGTATTGCGGCTCAACTACGATACCAGCATCACACACTGAATAAGGCGAATCTTCTAAACATCAAAGAAGGTTCCCTTAACAGGTTGCGGGCTCTAGTGACTGCCAAAAAGTCACTAGAGAAAAAGCTGAAGCGGCTTACCGATAACTCTTTGTTTCGGTTAAGTCCTTCACGCTTTCTGACACCTAAGACATCTGTTTCTGTCGATCCCCCATCCATCGAGCGAGTAGAAGCTTTCTGGTCCGAGTTGTACGGTGACCAACCGAACGTGAATCGTGACACTCCAGCTCTCAACGACTTCGAGGCATTTTGTCGACAACATCGTAACGACAATGCTGATGAAGAGAGCCCTGAAGTCAGCGTGGAAGAAGTTCGTTCAGCTCTGAATAATGGTAAGAACTGGGCTGCTCCGGGACCAGACGGCATTAACCTGTTTTGGTGGAAGAAACTAACTTCTACCCATAGTCATCTGGCCCGGATTTTTACAGCGTTCATCAGAGGTAATGAACCCATTCCATGCTGGCTTGTAGAAGGGCGAACCGTGCTCATCCCGAAGAAAGGAGACTTGTCTGACCCGAAAAACTACAGGCCTATCACCTGTTTGAATGCGGTTTATAAGATTTTCACCAAAATCTTGAATAATCGCATTCTTCAGGAGATAGACCCTGTATGGCAGCAGATATACGAACAACGTGGCAGTAAAAGGGGCCTGTCAGGTTGCAAAGAGAATCTGTTAGTGGATCGATGCGTCATTCAAGACGCGATCTACTATCAGCGCAACCTGTCAATGGCCTGGATTGACTACCGCAAGGAATTCGACTCAACATCTCATGAGCTTATTCTCTTTTTGCTCAAGTGCCTTGGGGTCAATCGCGATATAGTGGGATGCATTCAGCGTACGATGCAGCTTTGGCGAACACGGTTCCACATTTCATGTGGTAACGACAAACGTGTAACCGAAGTTGTACAGTACAAACGAGGAGTCTTTCAGGGAGATTCTCTGAGCCCTCTGCTGTTTTGCATCTCACTGCTGCCAATATCTGTTGCGCTACGCCGCACCCGTGGATACTCAGTGGGTCCACCAAATGATCGAAAATACTCGATCACCCACTTACTCTACATGGATGATCTGAAGGTGTATGCTCCTGATAAGGAACACCTTCAGACATCCTTGAATATCGTAGGAGAGTATACACGGGATGTCGGCATGGCTTTCGGGTTGGACAAGTGTGCGGTCGTTAATCTGGTGAAGGGTAAGTGTTCCGATGTGCGTGAAGATATCGAGTTAGTAGATGGGAGCGTCATAGACCATCTTGACGCCGGAGAGTCGTACAAATATCTAGGGATTGACGGGAGTCCTATGCAGGACGTCTCGAAAATCAAAACGACTCTCTGCAGCGAGTATGTGCGGAGACTCCGGAAAATCTGGTCATCAGAACTTTCCGGAAAAAGCAAAGTCTCTGCAACGAACATGCTTGCTGTCCCGGTACTTCTGTACTCTTTCGGTGTCCTGAAATGGGCCCGAAAAGAGCTCAGAGATCTCGATATCAAAACACGCAAAGTAATGAATATGCATCGGAGCATGCACCCTAAGTCTTCAGTCACCAGATTATACCTTTCCCGGCACATCGGAGGGAGAGGTTTACAGAGCTTAGAGTGTCTGCACGATCGTTTGGTTTTGGGTATAACATACGAGGTTGTCAATTTCACAGCAGATGAAGACGACTTCCTTATGCAAATTGTTCATAGTCATGAAAATAGGCATAAGGGAGCGTTTTTATATAAGGCAGCAATGTACGCGGCAAAATCCCTCGGTCTTGGAAGAGTAAACCCGCTTATTGAACTCCCTAAGGAGGAATTTAAGACGGTCATCAGGAATGCTGAGCAACAAAAACTGCTTAGTACGCACATGGACAAGTCCATGCACAGCGTGTTCTTTAAACACGTGCGTGATCATGGCTTGTCCACACAGCTGACGTTTTCCTTCCTTAAGTCAGCTGGCCTGATGTCCGAGACCGAAGGATATATTTTTGCCTGCCAAGATGGTGTTATTAACACTCTCGAATACCGTGCTAAAGTGCTCCAGACGCAGCTACCCGACACTTTGTGTAGGGTTTGTAAACAGCATCCAGAGACGCTTATGCATCTTTTGTCAGCATGTCCTGTGCTGGCAAGAAATGCATACATCCAGCGCCATAATGCTGCTCTGCGAGTACTTTATTACCATCTAAGACACACGCACGGTATCGACAAAACACCAGTGCTGCCTTATCTGCCAGGAGAGATTCCGCAAGTTGTTGAGAATGACCGTTGCCGTATTTATTGGAACGTGCCATTCGCAACAACGCGGAAAATCGACCATAATAAACCTGATATTGTGCTCTTCGATAAAACCGCTCGTAACATTTATGTTATTGAGTTCTCAGCTCCGGCTGAGTATAACATCACGGTAAAAGAGGAGCACAAACACGAGATATATCAGGATCTCCTGTTTGAAATTGGCAAACTTTACCCAGGCTATCGTGTCAAGCTTGTCGTACTCATTGTTGGCGTCCTAGGAGGGATGAAACAGTCTTTTGTGTCTGCATTGGCTAAAATCCCAACTTGTTTATCGCAAGTTGAGTTTTTGGCATCGCGGATGCAAAAGGCTGTAATACTCGGATCCCTCCGTCTCCTAAGGCAACGAAACTTGGCCTGCTGCGCATGCTGATCATCTTGTTGATGAAGCATCGCAGCAGTAACGATTTGGCGCTCAGGTGAGGCCCTCGGTAGAGTCGGACTACCGGGGATAACCCCCTGAGCATTTAACTAAAAAAAAATAATAATAATAATAATAATAATAATAATAATAATAATAATAATAATAATAATAATAATAATAATAATAATAATAATAATAATAATAATAATAATAATAATAATAACAATAATAATAATAATAATAATAATAATAATAATAATAATAATAATAATAACAATAATAACAATAATAATAATAATAATAATAATAATAATAATAATAATAATAATAATAATAATAATAATAATAATAATAATAATAATAATAATAATAATAATTATAATTATAAAAATAATTAGTATGAATAGTAATGATAGTAATAGTAACAATGATAAATTATATTAATTTTATTTTTACTCAATACAGTAAATTGTTATACATAATAAATAACAATAACAATAAAATTTGACGTAAATGGTTGTCCACAAAATTTATTATTTCAAATACCGTGATTGTATTATATTTCAACGTTTAGCATTTATAATAAAAAAAATTTCTATGTAATTCGGCGTCGCATAAATTCTCAGAATTTAACTGGCTCGAGTTGAGGTAAAAATAATTTTTATTTTTCATAACTCACAGTATTCTTCGATGATATTCTTTTATTTTTCGAAGAAAATAAAAAAAAAAAAGATTTCATGTATTTTATTGAAAAAAATTATTAAATAAGTTTAGTGAAGTATTGCACCTCGTTGCGTCCAGTTATATGAAAAATTATTATTTCATCTGTAACGTGCAATGTGTCTATTTGTTGTTTTTTTTATTTAAGTGGTAGAGCAGTTTATAATTAAAAATTTAAGAATAGAAGTCAGTGAGCAGTAAGTTAATGAGTTGTATGAATAAATATTAATCTTCGTATAACGTTGAGTGTATGTTATTTATATAGTATTTTTTAATTGTGTAGTTGAACTGTTTTTATCTGAAAATTTTATGATGCAAGTCAACAAACAACGAGCTAATCTCCGTAAAAGAGGTAATGTATGCTTAATATGTCTGAAGCCAAAAAATTTACAGCGTCAATTTCGTCATTGCAAACGAATTCGGGAGGCTGCTGCTTACAGAGAAGATGCTGATATGTTAGATAAATTGTCTGCTATTGGCGATAGTTTATTTTATTACCATAAAAATAAAAATTGTTATGGCAATTACACACTAAAATCTGAAATTACAAAATTTTTGTTGAAAAAAGAAAAAATTCAAAACTCATCTCAAGATAAAATACCTACTTACTGTGATACTATTAGCACTGAAACATCACAACTTCAGCTTGAGTTAGCTAAATGTATCGTATGTAATAATGTAACGCACAAGAAAGTAAAGGAAAAAACAAGATTAACTGAGGATAATACGATAAAATTATTTATGAGTATATCTAAACAATTAAACGATGAAGTCTTTGAGCGTACAAAAGAATTAGATACAATAGAAAAAGTTACAGATGCTAAAATTTGTTATCACAAAAATTGTATGAGGTCATACTTAAAAAAGACTAAGGGCTCTCCAGATAGTGATAATATTGGAAATAGCATGAACCATGATAATTCATTTCAATCTGAACATGATAACTGTGATAACAATAACATTTCATCTGCAAATGATGCTGATACATTGGGGAGTAAGCTGAGTAAAACAGACGCAATAACAATAATTCTTGAAAATGTAAAAGAGCAAATTAAATCTGGGATCTTTATTTCCGTTTCTGCGTTACGCGATCAAATCAACTTACTTTATCCAGAAGTATCAGTAGAGAACTGTGATATAAAGATGTGTATTAAAAAATTTTACAAGGATGTAATGAATTATACAACTCCAAAAGAAGTAAATAAACCAGCTATCATCTTTAGTGCTACTTTAACTGTCGAAGATTTAGTTCAACAAATTTTCTTTAAAAAATCAAAAGATCCTATTAAGGAAAGGGCTCATAGTATTAAAGAAGCTTTAAAAAGTGTTGATTTCGATTTGAATGATAGATTTTGTGATGTTACCGACTTGACAGATTCGTGGGAAAATACTCAAATTCCCCTACCCCTGTTGATGTTTTTTTCTGAATTATTTAATTTTAGTTGTGCAGATTTTCAAAATGAAGATTTTTTTACTCAATATGAAGACGAGGAAAATGAGAAAAAAGAAAATAATTTACGAAAGAATTTATTGAGGACTAAAATATTACGAGTTAAAAGTTTATTCAATATGATGTACTATATTTTGTTTGACGGTAAAAAGAAAACACCTTTGCAAGTGATGATTGGATCATCGGTACAGTCTACATGCAAGAACTCATCACTTATAAAAAAATTAAATCGTCTTGGGATGAGCATATCTTACGATGAAATTCAAAGAAGTCAAACTCGCCTGGCTAATTTTGTTATTTTCAATAATAACAATAATGTTCCTCTGCCGATTCATTTTGATAAAAAAATTTTCACTTTAGGAGCTTTTGACAATTTTGATCACAATGGAACAACGGCTTCGGGTTTAGATGGCGTACATGACACAGTAGTTGTTCTATTTCAGGATAAATCATCAGAAATACTCAAAAAGCCAAAAATATCTGAAACTGAAGTGCCCAGACGTGACAGAACATTTAATAATATTTTACCCTGTCAAAATTTGCTGAAGTATAAGCATCCAGATGGACCAATTACTATTCCTGATAATTTTAAAGTACATCATGCTGCAGCAGACATTTGTGATAATAATTATAATAGAATATCTATTGAAGATTTAACCTGGGCCTTATGTCGAATGGATATATCAAAAGTACCTGAAAAGTTATCAATAGTTAACGAAATACAAGATATTCCTTCCTGGTCTGCTTTTCATTCAAGCCTACTCACAGATAAACGCCAATTAACATCTGTTGGTTTTCCACCTATTTTACCGCATTCCGTGAAAGACTCTTCAACGGTTTACACATGTATGAAGAATTTCAATAACATTTTACAGCAATTAAACCAAAAATCGTTTCCTGTATTTTGTGATCAAGACGTGTATCGGGTTGCAAGAGACATAAAATTAAAAAATTCCGAAGAATTCAAAGATTTGTGTATTTTCATGGGAAACTTTCACTTTATCAAATGCTCGCTTGCTGCTATAGGCAAATATTTAAAAAATAGTGGCATTGAAAATTTACTGGTTGAAACAGAAGCGTTTGGTCCAGGAGTAGCGGAACAAGTCTCAAACGGAACGAACTACGCCAGATCTTTGAAGGCCTTTTTACTTGTGAGTGAAACTTTGAAACGGTTACAATTAGAGGCATTTTTCAACGCTAATCCCTTAGACAATTACATAAAAGAATTGGACGACCTTAAATTACTTAAAGAAGTGTTAATAGAAAAAGATTTTAATATTGCCCGAGTTTTGTTCTTTGACATTATTAAAAAATCAAGTAAATTAAAAGACGACTTTGAAATCTTTATAAAATCTCGATCAGCCGAATCATCGCTATTTCATTACTGGAATAATGTACTGATAATGATTGATATCGTTAAAGACTTGATAAAAAGCGATAGAAGTGGGAACTGGGATTTGTATGTTCAATCTGTTAAAAAAATGCTTCCAATTTTTCACGTTATGGACCGCACAAATTATGGCCGTTGGGGTACATTGTATCTCCAAGATTTACTGTCTTTAAATCAAACTCATCCGGATGTCTATGAGCAATTCCTCCAAGGTAAGTTTACAGTAAAACTGTCGAAAAACTCTTTCAGCTCTATATCACCAGATTAAGGTTTAGAAACTACCATTAATCGTCTCCACAAAAGTGGTTATGGAATCATTGGATCAGCAAAACAAGTTGAATACGTCACCCGGTGGGATTTAACATTTCATGAACAGCTAGCGATAGATAATTTTTTGAGAGAAGTAACATTCCTGCGCGAAGATAACTACGAGTTACAAATGCACCATGAAATGTCTGTTTCAATTACGAATCAAAATGAAAATTTAATTGAAAAAATGATTAAATTTCTTAATGACAAAGTTAATCCATTCAGTCCAGAAGAGAATGTATTAATTAATATTTGTACCAAAGAGTTATATCCGCCCGAAACAGTGGTTGCAGTAAATTGTGTGTTTGATACAGGCTGTGCATTGTATAAAACTTTTTGTAACGAGCGTTTTTTCGTCAATGAAAATAGAAAAAGTTTGTCGGAACCAATGAAACAGGTTAAATTAAGTTTGATGGATAAGCCAAAAAAGTCACAGGCCACACACAAGACTGACTCGAATTCAAAATTAGGAAAAACCGCGCAAAGAATGATTGATTTAGCGAGAGAACGTAAGTATAATTTAGAATTATTATTTTCTTTTGAACTCACATTTAGCAATCCATTATTCACCGACGATGGTTCATTTGTGGAGGATAAAAATAAATATTCCTTAATTGACGCATTAAATACAAAAATTTCCTCCAAAGAAGCGTATGGTCCAATCAAATTTACAGCTTTTATTGTCGATATTCTTCTACTGAGTCAAAAAATTAAATGGAAACAGTTACAAAGAAGAACCTTTAAATATTTAGCACTGGAATGTTTGAAAATGATAAAAGAATCATTATCCGATGAAGTCACTCGCATAGACTTAATTCAAGAATCATTCTCGTACATTCTACCTCATCAAAAAAGCTCTTTCTCAAGGTATAAAAATTTTTAACATAAATAAGTAGGCGTGCACTTAAATAATTTCATTTCAATATTTTTGTAATTTTTCAAATTGTAGATTGGAAGCTGAATCGATACTGTTGTATAAAATCACAGACGATACAGATTTACCAATGCAAGATAAAAAGTTTTGGTCATCGACAGCAAATTGCTTATTACTCCAATCCTACCTTGTCAATTTTATTATAAGTAATAACAATTTAATAAAACCTGATATTGAGGTGGTAGACAGTGCAACAGGTAACTATCAAAATCATCAAATAGATCAAAAGAAGATTATTCATATCGACGACTGCGTAAAAAAGAATTATTTGATTATTAAAACGATCGGTGGTAACTGTGATCTTGTAGCAATGATGCTATTCTATTGGAGAATTTGGAAACAATTTGGGTTGCAGGTAATTTTAATAATTGATTCGTCTACTACAAAGTTTTATTCGCCTGCCATTTTAACTTCTTCAAAAGCATAAATATCATGAAGTATCAATATAAAGCGTTAAATTGAAATTTCATTTTTGCTTTATAGGAATTATGGTTTGAATACCCTTGTGGATTCGTCAACAAAATCGTTGCAATTCATGTTCTAGCTAACTATTATGATGACGCATTACTTCAAGTTATACCATCCATACACAATTTGACCGGCTCAATTTTTACAAGTAAAATCGGTACAAAACAAGCTGCTTTAAATAACAACCCAGAAAAATATCTCTCAACTTTTGGTAGTGGTAAGTAGTTAATTTTTTCTCGTAAAATATATTCTATTATTAATGCAATTATAATTTAGATACTGAATTAAGTACTGCAATCGCCAATGCAGAAGTTTTTTTAGTTAAAGTAGTGAAAAAAAGTACTACTTGCGAAAGTTTCAATCAACTCAGGTACTTAGAATATCATCACGGCAGTACTTTTAATGCATCCGACTTACCACCAACAAGTGCAACAATACGCCAACACATTTTACGGGCATGGTACGTTACATATGAGCAAACTCATTTAGTTGACGAATTTGATGGAGAAAAATTAAATCCTTTGCTTTTTGGATACGAAATGATTAACAACATTCTAGTCCCTAAAAAAATCCAAAATTTATATCCTCCGATTGATGAACTTGTACCGTGTTGTAATTGTTTGAAATGCAGTACAAAAAATTGTCGTTGTTTTAAATATAATTTATCTTGTACGAGTTTTTGTACATGCCAAAAAAATAATAGTTGTCAAAATTTGTGGAACCAGAAGTAAATTAAGTCGAAATTTTATATTTTATTTTAATTTTTCTTTATATTTTTTAATATATTTATTATATTGATATTTTATTCACACTATTACCTTTATGTAAAAGATTATTAAAGTTGAATTTTAAAAATATTTTATGTAATTATTACAATGAAATTTTTAATCTTCTGAATAAATCTAATTGATGTTAAATTTTACATTTTTTAATATTTATAATTTATGTGGTCAGTAAAAATCAAATTGATATCATCAGTATTACCCATTTTTATAATTATAATAATTATTATTGTAATTATTATTATTATTATTTTTATTATTATTATTATTATTATAATTATTTAGTACTAATATTATTTTTTAATTGAATGATTATACAATTTATTAAAATAATAAATGCAAGCAGAAGAAACGACATTTGAATTTAGACGCATGCGCGCTTCGTACACTGTGGATGCGCGCGCAATTTTTAGCTAAACGGACCTGGCAAAAAGTTTGTATTTTTTAAAACGCTATATCTTAATAAATAATAGAGATAGACGAAAGATGATTCAGGCATTATTTATGTATTTTGATGCCAAAAAGCTAATTTTGCAATTATTTAAGAGTTATTAATTATAGTTTTCTTGTAATTTAAGTTTAAACAATTAAATTGTTTATAACAAAAAACTGGACCACCGTACAACTTTTTAATTATCAAAATCGGTTTCCTCGCATCAAATTACATAAATACACGTTGAAAAATCTTATCGACCTGATTTTGCATACGGCCATAAGAATAGTGGCGAAAGGACTAGGATAAAATTGACTTTGAATACGTGAAATCAACATAAATACTTGTGTATTTTATTTAGTTCACTTTATTATTGAACTAAGCCAGTAAATGACCGTGGACTAAGCCAGTAAGTGACCATTTACTGGTAAGTCCGAAATTTGTCAAGCTCAGTGAATGACCGTGTGTTTTGTGGCTTTTGAATTTAGGTCAATTTTTTGTTTCGTATTTTTTAAGGATTTAAAAGAAAAATTTCCAAAATCTGTTCACATCAACCGAAAATATAATCTTGCACCCTGCTTTCGCGCGCATCGACTAGACTATTCATAATAAAGAAGTATTTGATATATAATTAAAAATTTCTAATACTGGCCTAATCATTTCATATCATAACTGGTGACAAAAGCTCGAATATTTTTTCAGGATTAAAAAGTATCCGGAATGATTTACAATTTTTAATACTCGCCGAATCATTGCATATCATAACCGGTGGCAGAAATTCAAGTATAATTTCAGCGTTAAAAATTGTTCAGAATGAGTGAAAATTTTATATTCTGGCGCTTTACAGTAGTAAGAATGATTTGATATGATTAGCCGTAAAATTTCTAAAATGATTTACATGATTTCGAAGGATTAAAAATGATTAAAAAATCAAACCTTCTTAATCCTTTCAAATGATTTTGTTAAATCAGGGTACTGAGTGTCAAAAAAAAAAAATCTGGACATCAGTTGGCCCTGTGGGCCAGCCCCGTAACTTCCCGCTGTTTTCGAGCTTTAAGATCTCGAAAACATGAGTATAAATGGGCGTTTCTCTGTAAACTGGGCAACTTGTCTAAGAAAGCTGTCTAGACAAATTTTTTGCTTGTATATTTAATTAATCTTATTCAGGGAATGTATATCTACATATAATTTAATAAACGGCAGATGAACCGAAAATATTTCCATTATTTTACAAAATATTGACCACTTTCTGAAATGTTCGATACAGGGGACTGTTGCTTATGTCAGGGGACTGTATTTAAATGAAAAATACCATTTCAGTATCAAAATTAAATCTTTATTATTTTCATAAAACTTTAGAGCTTAGGAATTAAGTAATTAAATAATAAAAAAACAAAAAATCAACAGTTTTTTAAAATTATTCTACTCATACTGAAATTTTAACTCTGAAATTATAATATGTAAGTAGTATCAATTAAAATCACATGTACTGAAAGAACATTTTTGTACTTCGTATCTTACATTATAAAGTCAGTCTCATTATGATTAAAGATAATTAGTTATTGCTTAAATATAGCAGAAATAGGTAAATAAAATAGTATCAAGAGTATTATTGTTTTTCAAAAACATCTATAGGTGAATCAAATTTGTAGAATATTCTATTCCCTTTTAAAACTATATTTGGATTAGGGAGCCTCTGTATTACTTGATCCACTATAACATCTCTTACATCTTCTTTATCTAATCTAAATGTTTGGCCTTTGTTATCACAGAGCTTTAAGAATGTGACACGAATTTCGCCATCTTCTTCATCAGTCTCGTCAACAACGCTCACATATCTATATTCCATATTCCTGTCAAGAAATTTGACGAGGACATAATCACCAGTGTTAAATACTGTTACTGTAGCAGAACTAGGTACAGCTTTTAACGAAGCAGATCTAAGTCCAGTTTTTACTGTAGCAGAACTAGGCCCAGCTTTTAACGAAGCAGATCTAAGTCCAGTTTTAACTGTAGCAAATCTAAGTCCAGTTTTTACTGTAGCAGATCTAGGTCTAGCTTTTAATGTAGCAGATCTTAGTCCAGTTTTTACTCTAGCAAATCTAAGTCGAGTGTTTACTGTAACAGAACTAGGTCCAGCTTCATCCTCAGATTCTGAAGTAGTGAACACATCGTCCACAATAAGTTTTTGCTTGTTTTCATAAATTATTTTTCCGATATTATAGTGTAGACAACAATCATTGTCACAAAAGCAGCTCAGACTTTTCATCACTATCTCAGTGGAATATGATTTTGTACCCAAAGGATTATAAAATTTTCCAGTAACTTGATGCACTTTGAGAGTACCAACAAAATTTTTTACTTTAGTTACTTCGTTTTCAATTTCAGCACTCATTTCTTCAATCGCATTACCTTGAATAATGCTTAAACTAATTGCAGGGCATCTCTGTTCAATGGCTTCTACAAATTTCTCCAGATTTTCGACATCACCTCCAGCAGCAACCACGGCATCTGCAGTCCTCTTGCAGGTAGCTCCAACGCCGTCTGGTGCACCTTTACCGTGGCCACTCTCCGTATAGTTCCAAGTAAACTTTTGTACATGTGGAAGTCGTTTTGGTATTTTTGTCGCCATAATGTAAAACATGGTTTTGTTTCTGTATTGAGTTACTGGTCCGTCGCTCAAGAAATGAAGATTTTTAATTTGAGGTGGCAAAGCATTAAAAATTGAATTCAGATGAGTCCAAATGGCAGCTGGAGAATGAGAAACATTTGTAGAGATTGTGCAGTAAGATTTAACTGTATCTTTCAAATACACTACAACCGTGTGTAGACTAATTTGTGTACGCGATCCGCCAAAATGGACAGCCTGAATTTCTTGACAGTATTTAGTAGAATAATTTTCAGAAAAGTCCATATGAATTACAGCATCTTCTTCTGTCAGCGTCTTTTTAAGTTCCTTCATTACACTGAACTGGTGTACAATATTTCTTTCATGGCGAAAAAATGTCTCTAAGTCTTCTTGCAATTCTTTAATAAGGTCACGCGGCTTTACATTAAAAGACTTCTTTAAGTATTTGGTTATTCGACGAGTCTTTTTGGATTTCGGATCTACGAAATCAAGTTTTTCGGCAATCCATTTTTGATGAATGATTTGTCTTCTGTCATCAAATTCTTTGTAAGAAGGAGTCTTATTAACACACTTCTGACATTCTCTAGACAAACACTTCTCATCATAGCGGTCACAACAAAGCTCCTCAAGCAATTTCTGATGACTATTATACGTTAAAATTTTTGCATTAAATAAAGCTGATAATTTCAAGTCTATATTTGCGTGGTTAATGCACAAACAAGTATCACGCTTATCAACTTTAGGCATAACAACCCAAAAAGGTCGCAGTCTACAAAAAGTTTGATAACTCAGTTTGAAATCGCTCTTCTGTTGTTGAAATTTCTTGTGTAATCCAAGTAACGAGTCAAGCATGTATCGCTTTTGTTTCCGTTCTGCTTTTCTAGTTATAAATTCTTTCTTTCCTGCTCCAAGTCTACTGTTAGAATCGTCTTCGTAGAAATTTACAACTGCTCTTACACATTCATCTGAAACTTTGTTTTTCCTTACTAATCGATGAGACATTTTTGCCTTTTTTATTCTTTTATAGGTTATCACACTTGTGTTTTTCATTCGCCATAACTTATATTTATCAACAATCTTTCCTGAAACTATTTTTGCTAAAAGCCTTTTTTCTTTTATTGTTTTCATCTCTGAAAAATTCTCTTGTAATTGCTCTTTTAATACTTCACCGAAAAGTGCCTTTTTGACTAGAATTTTTCTAGATTCTGGAGTATCTGTCATTGCCTGTAACTTAGTGTTGGGTGTATCTTTCGGCTCTGTATTTACTTTCTTCTTTAATCGCGATAAGCGTTTCTTGTACTTCAATATTTTCTTCTTCAGGACTCCAATTTCGTCATCTTTTTTCTTCTTTATTCTATATCTTAGCATCTTCTCTCTAGAATTTTTTTTTCGAATCATTTCAGCAACTTCAGGTGTTGGCATTTGAAATGAATTAGATACATCAGAATCTGATGTATTTTCTCTCATGCACGAATTAGTAATGTTCACTAATACTTTTTTTTTATTGCGATACTTGGTGCAATGTTCTTTCCACTTCTTCTTTGCTTCCCTGTGTTCTCGTGGAGTCATATTTTCAGCAAGCTTCCTAGTTCCATTTTTTTTTTTCTTAAGGTATTTAAGATGTTCTTTTTCTCTAAGCTCTTCCTTTTTCTGCGGGTCATTTTTTATACGTTCATATCTCTTTCGCTCATTTTCTCTTTTTCTTTTCAAAATCTCTTCCTTAGAGAGTTTTTTATTCCTTGGTGGCATACTTAAAACACACGTGTACCTAAAACAATGACAAACATAATATAATGACAGTCCCCTGGAGAAGAAAACAGTCCCCTGTCTTGTTGAGGAACTCAACAGGACAGGGAACTGTTGCCCAGAGGACTGTTTAGTTTGACTTCATTGACAAGCAGCACAATATGTAATTATTTCATGTTATTTTGCTGTACACAGGAAATATTTATCTATTTTAACGATATAAAGTTTCTACGGTATGAATATATTACTAAAAAAGAAATGAAAATAATCCTTACCAGAGGACTGTTGGCTGTCAGGTAACGACGTGACTACCACAGAGGGGCGCTCGTGCAGCACTAAATAAAATGGCGTTCGGGCAGTAGTTGCAGTAACTGTGTAAACTTTAGATTGTTTGCGTTCTGTTACACGCAGCCATGGCACTGTTTTACCTTTAGAGTGCGTAGCGCGTAATTTAAAAGATAGACAGGAGGACTGTTCACAAAAGGTGGAGACAAACTTTAATTTACTTTTTTAGTATTATAAAATAATATTTATAAAAAATAAAGAGGTCTTATTGACTATGAAATAATATTGTTTGAACATTCAAACAACTTGATTGATTCCAATAATTATTATCTTAATTAATTAAATCTGAAGTGTCCATACTGCTTTAGTGACACGTCAGGGGACTGTTTTTTGAGTACTTTAAAATCAGTTTTGATACAAGAAAGTTTATTTTAATAAATATTGTACGCTGAGCAGAGGTGAATTAGGTAATTATCTTTCGATTTTATCAATGACATAAATATGATCTGTGCTTTTTTCACATAATATTGGCCTGAGACAATGACTTGCCCAGTTTACAGAGAAACGCCCAAATACATTTTTGAGCTCTTCGAGCTTGAAAATATCTTTGCTTAACTTCTTCCTGGGCTTTCCAAGCTCAAAAGAATTACGTATTATATCAAAATTGAAAAATTTAGACTTCAAAATAATTAATAAATAAGCGTTGATAAAGATATCTTACTATAGCTATGATTTTAGGTAATATTAGAATCTTCTTTATTTATATTAATATTTTTTTCAACTGATAAAGATATTTTCCTATAAGAATGATCTTGAATAATATCTAGTTCTATTCCGCTCATTTCCGCATCTTTTATCACTGGTGTACATATCTTTTTACAACTATATTCACTATTTTGGTTATTTTTTTCACTTACTTTTTCAGGAGTAATATTTTTTTCTTCAAGACTTATCATTTTAGTTTCATAATTTTTACTTTCATTAATGTGATCTTTAGATTCCATATCTATTTTCACCTCAATTTTTTCAACACTTCATTTATAATCATTTATAATTACTTGACTTAATTTGTCAATAGATTTGTTTCGAGTACTAGAGGGTTCACTTATATTCATATCTAAATTAAGATTTTTAGTTACAAATAAGTCATTAATGGTTCTTAACGATTCGTTGTTAAGTTCAAATTCGTGTAATCGAGAGTTATTGTGATAATTTTTACGTTTGATTTCCAAATCAAAGTTTTGGTCGATTTCAATATCATTACAGACACTTGAGTTTATAAACTGATCACATTTAGGACTTTTTATATTTCTCCGATTGATCTCATTTTCTCTACTTACCGGTTTGAATTCGCACTCATCAATAATATTCAAATAACGATCATTCAGTACAGTCGGATTTATTCTAAATAATACTTGCTTATGAGCTGTTTTTGGAAAGTTAGAAATAATTTCTTTTGTAACATTTCAATCAAATGCTTACGCATTTTATCATGATCATAGCGAAAGTGGCTTTTTATTGGCCATTCACCAAAGGCAAGAGATGTAGCATATGCTATCGAATACACACTACAATCATAATCATTTGGTTGTCTTTGCACATCAGGAAATTCAACTGTATTATCGTTAAATATAAATTCGGGGTAAAATCTTTGCAAAACAATTTTATGATTTTCGTGGAGACGGTTTGTTTTTGCTGGATCGAAAATATACATTTTTTTTGTATTGTAATAACAACAAACCCAGTGGTCAGTGTTATACTTTTCATTTTGGTTGTAGCCATACTCTGTATCACGACTGTGTAGTATTTGGACATGAGCTTTGTTGGCATCTAGTCTCTGAATTAAGTGTGGGACTTGAACATACCAACTTTCTCGAAATGAATAGCCGAATTATTTGTAAAGAAGGAAAGCAAAATAATCGATATGATTATCTCGTAACAAATCATTATTAGATATAACAGAAAAATCTAACTGGCTAAGTGGTTGCATTTTTTGTAAGAATTATCGATAATATCAGACTAATTAGGTAAAAAATAATTGACAAAGTAATTTTATTAAATATAAATAGTTTTTTTTCATTTTTCAATTCGCATAAATTACCTATGAACAATCGAATACAATAAATTATAGTATAGAGGTATTAATTATAATGACAATTACGGTAACAATAAGAAATAGCTAATTAATTAAATTACAAGTAGTATAGCATGGCCCCCCCCCCCCGATAAAACAGATTGTGGGTTCTAGTCCATGCTAAGTAACCGACCTAGGGTAGCCTGTTGGCGGTCGGTAGGGCCTGTTTTACTGACAGTGCTTGGATTGGCAGTCGGTAAGCTTTGATTTGGCATTTGGTTAGCACTGTTTTATTATTCGTTCTGAGATTGCCCATCGGTCAACTTGGTTTGGCCGTCGATGACGTTGTATTGGCGGTCGGCGAGATCTATTTTACCGACTAACATGCTTTCGAGGTTATTTTATGATGTTTTTTGAAAGTTATATACGATGGTGATTGCGTAAAAAAGAAACAGACCCGCATCTTTTACAAACTAGATTGGGTCATAGGCAGCCTACCAGATTAAAGGTTGTTGAGTAATTTGCATCACCCCCAGAGCTGGCACTAGCTGCCTACCATCTACAGGTTGCGTTAGTGTGTCTGTACTTACAAATGTAGTAATTTCAAGTCTTATATATTGAAACTAAGGTATGGACAAGTGCATTCGAGAAGCATGCGGAGAGGATGCCATCTATCAGCTCACCTCTCCTCCCCTTTTGCTAGATGACGTCATCGATTGCGTCATCCGACAAGTTTGAGCTTGTTTCCGAGTTGTAGTGGGGGTAGATGAAAAATTTTTGAGCTCGCGAGCCCTCAGCACTCAGTCTATGCTGAAACATCTAAGTGAACAGTCAGTGAAAGCTTATTCTAAAGTTTTTTATGATATTTATTGTGTTCGTTTTTTTTATAAATCACGTAAGTCATTTTACTTGTAAATTTATATATATTCAGTGGTTAAGGGTACAATTTAAATATAATAAATAAATTGTTCAAACCAACTAATAATGTAAAATAAATGTTTTATTTAACCAACGTGATTAACACACTAAAAGAAAGTAAAGTATACAAAATATGAAAATGCTTGAACGCGTGATCGCAGCTCAGCGGTGTATATTGTAATTGACTAGTGTCTCTACGAATGAGGTAGAGACGGAATATGGAAAAATTGATCTTCGGCGTAGATTGCCGAAAGTGATCGTTCGTAATTATTGTAGCAACGCTACAGAACTCCCTTTGTTTTTTTTTTTTTTTTTTTTTTGTTTTAAATTTAATACACGACAATTAAAGTAATGGAATATTTACAAATGATATGAATAAATAAATAAGTAAATTAATGAGTATAATACAGTGATGAATTATTACTTTGAAAAAAAACTTTCAAGTGATAAAAAATTGAATCGTGTAAATTTTTAAATACTAAACCGGACTCGGCGTTTTTGGATCTCGGTTGCTGTGTTATTCGTCGGAGAGTTCGCTATCGTTGTCGTCGTGTTGACTGAATTCGCCACGTAAACCGGCTTCAATCTATCGACTGAAATGGCGATTTGTCGCGCTCGGAAATCGACAATGAAGTATTTATCGTGTCGAGTTATTACACGATATGGACCTTCGTATGGCGCTGTAAAAGATGGTCCAACCTGGTCATTCCGTACCAATACGTGACTGCAAGTACTGAGGTTCCTGAAACAGAAAACAGAATGCCTGCCGTGACGCGACATTTCGGCCGGTGCCAATGAATTGAAATGACGTTTTAAAGTATTGACAATGTGATGAGGTGTAGTTTTATTGCTGGAAGTGAGTAACTCACCAGGCAAACGAATTGGCTCACCGTATACTAATTCAGCCGGGGTCGTCTGGATGTCGTCTTTCCAAGCAGCGCGAAAGCCGAGCAAAACGGCTGGCAATGCGTCATACCATGACTCTCGGTAAAACAGAAGCGCTGCCTTTAGCTGACGATGTAAACGTTCGACGAGACCGTTGGCTTGCGGATGATACGGCGTAGTATGTTGGAATTTTATTCCATACATTTTCAGTAACGATTGGAATAACGAGGATTCAAATTGCGGTCCTTGGTCCGACGTTATGCGTTCGGTACTCCATGGCGTGAAATCCAGTGCAGCGATAGTGCATGTGCTACCGTCTCTGCAGTTCCATTGGTTAACAGGACAGCCTTTGGAAATCTCGTGAATCGGTCGATGATCGTTAGGCATTGGTTAAAGCCTCTAGACGATTTTAGAGACACCAAGTCGATGTGAATATGCTCGAATCGCCCAGTAGGAGGTCGAAAACTGGTGATTGGCGACGACACGTGTCTTTGAATTTTGTTTTTCTGACAGACGATGCAAGATTTCGCCCATTCACGGCAATCTTTATGTATCGACGGCCAGACGTATCGTTTGGAGACGATTTTTAGCGATCCTTTGATTCCAGGGTGAGCGAGCGTGTGTAGCGAGTCAAACACTTTTCTTCTCAGCGGTTTTGGAACGTATGGACGCACTGTACCTGACGCAGTGTCACAATACAGTGCAGGTCCATTATCGAGTTTAATTGCTTTTAAATTTAAAGCAGTTGTTTGACGTAACAACTGCTAAAGTTCGTCGTCGGTTTGTTGAGCGTCGGCAAGTTCTTGCGACGTGAAAGCGGTGGATACTGCTTCGACACGTGACAATGTGTCAGCGACAATATTGTCGTTACCCGACACATGTCGAATATCAGTCGTGAATTGACCGATGAAATCGAGTCGACGAAATTGCCAAGGCGATGCTCTCTCGGTGCGCCGTTTATAAGCGTGCTGAAGCGGCTTGTGATCGGTGTAGATCGTGACATGCCGGCCTTCGAATATGTGCCGAAAGTATTTAATAGCCCCGTAGATGGCGTTCAATTCGCGGTCGTATGTCGACAATTTTTGAATCGACGGGTGCACTTTTCGACTGAAAAATGCCAGTGGTTGCCAGTTGTTATCCACTTTTTGTTGTAAAACGGCTCCAATTCCGATTTCGGATGCGTTGGTGAATATTGCCCAGTCAGCATCGATTTTAGGGTGAACCAACAATGTAGCATCCGCGAGAGCTCGTTTAGCTGACTTAAAAGACTCTTGAAGTTCGGTTGTCCAGTTGACTGGATGTGAGCCTTTGACTTTGGGTCCTTCCAGGATTTTGTTGAGCGGTGCTAAAATTGCTGCAGCGTTCTTGATGAACTTTCTGTAGAAATTCACTGTGCCGAGGAATCGACGAAGAGATTTTACGGTTGTAGGAGGCTCGAAATTGACAATAGCCCCGACCTTTTCCGGTAACGGCTTAATTCCATCTTTGGTGATGACATGGCCGAGAAATTTTACTTCCGGTAGACCAAATTGGCATTTAGGTACGTTGATTACCAGTCCGTATTCACGGAGACGCTCGAATAAAGTTTTCAGGTGCTCCATGTGTAGACACATGGAGCTTCTCGTCGGTAGATGCGATTTCAATATCGTCAACATATGGAAAGACTAATTCGAGGTCACGAGTGACCTCGTCAATAAATCGTTGAAACGTTTGAGCGGTGTTTTTAAGCCCAAACGTCATAAATCGGAACTCGAACAGTCCGAACGGTGTAATTATCGCCGTTTTCGGCACATCTCCTGGTGAAACGGGTATTTGCAAAAATGCTTTTGCAAAATCGACGACTGAATATATGTTTTTACCGTGTAAAAATGCAGCAAAGTCGTCAAGATAACGCAGCGAGTATTTATCGATCAAGGTTCGCTGGTTGAGTGGTCGGTAATCACCGCACGGCCTCCATTCTCCGGACTTCTTCTGTGCCAAATGAAGCGGCGAAGCCCAGGCGCTGTTGGAAGGTCTGCAAATACCATCTTCGATCATTTTTCGAAACTCGGCTTGTGCGATTTTCAGCTTGTCTGGAGCCAGGCGTCTTGCTTTGTACGATACTGGCGGTCCAGGTGACGTTCGAATGTGATGAACCGTTGAATGCTTTTTTGTTTGACGCTGAGTAGCGTCAGGTCGTGTGATATCGGTAAATTCTCTCAACAATTCCATGTACGCAGAATTGCCATCGACTGCTATAATATTTGTTTCTGCCGATGTTTTGTGAGAATTACCGGGTGTCGATAAACCAGTGATGCCATCACGAAGGCATTTGCGTTTTAGGTCGACTAATAAGTCATAATGACTTAAGAAGTCTGCACCTATAATCGGTTTAGTGACGTCAGCGATGATGAAATTCCATGAGAATTCACGGCGAAGTCTAAGGTTTAATTTCAACGACTTTAAACCATAGGTTTGAATAATCGAGCCGTTTGCGGCATACAGTTGGTAACCTATGGGTGTATTGCTTGATTTCAGCCAGCTACGTGGAAAGAGGGACAAATCGGAGCCGGAGTCGACAAGATATTCTGTTCCTGTAGTTCGGTCTCGGATAAACAGGCGGCGAGAAATCGATTGAGAATCATTAGCCGCCTCTACTGATTCTCTTGTGTGTTTCCCTGCCATTTGCAGCTGGGAGCGCACGATCGGGCATTTTTACCGTGCTTGAAGTGGTACCAACAGAAGTCAAACTTCTTTGGTACTCGTGACCGTGATCGACTGTGAGATCTCGATCGACCACGTTTAGCTTTCAAGTTTCTGACATGATACGTGGGCTGCGCAATTTCTCTGCGCAGTGCGGCGATCTCGCCGGGCTCGGCAGTTGATGATGAAGTTGCTGTAGCAGCGGCAACTTGGGGTTTAAGCGATATCCGCTCGACCATACGATCAGCAGACTCGGCAAGTTTATCGAGCGTTGAGTCGCTGATGGCTTCGAGACATACTTGAGTCTCATTTGGCATGTGCGAAAACCAGCGCGCTTTAATTATAGCGTCATCAATGCCAGGGACTAGTGTACGCAGATGACGTAGATGTTGCGATGGTGTCCGATCGCCAAGCCTCCCTCTGTCGAGGAGCTGAGTGATTCGTGCTTCTTCGGACCTCGTGAAGCATTTTATTAAAGCGGTTTTCAAATCGCTGTACGGAGTTGTCGCAGGAGGCTGAAGACTTAGCTGCTCGACTTCTGCAGCGACGCGAGTGTCAAGCAATGGTATCACCAGGTCGAATTTGGCACGCTCGGTAGTCACCTGGTGCGTTGAAAATTGCGCCTCGACCTGCGCAAACCATAACTTGGGATTTTTCGTGCTGAATTGCAGTGCTTTAATATTCGCGGGTTTGTTTATTTTAGCTGACGTAAAAGACGACGATCCCGATAAATTAGACTTGAATGTGTCTTCGTCAGATGACTCGGATTTTATTGTCTTGTCGCTTTCGGTTTCAGAGCCTGATACACCCGTCAACAATGTCAGTAATTTGGTACTGTGCAACCGAAAGATTATCGATGACGCACGGCTCAGGAATGTGCAGCTGGCAAATCGGCCTAATCCTCACTGGTATTTCCGGTGACGGAGGAAAAATTATACGCGACACTGCAGTAAAATTAATCACAATTTTTTTATTACAGCTCGCGAAAACATTTACCATTATTCGATTCGCACTAAAGGTCCCTCGAATCAACACTGTTGCGGCATAACGTCCATAAGATGCCCAGCAATGCACCAGCGGTGATAAAAGAATAAAAACTGCACAATGATAACAAAAATCACTGCACTAATTAATTCAAAAATAAATTCACTCAAAAATAACTGTGAATAAAAATCGCGGTTTCGGGTTAATCGGCAACGCGACAAAATATTCGCGGCAAAACGACACGAGAACTCGCGAGATTTTCTACACTGTGTAATACACGTGTTTGACGCTTCCCTTAAAAAGAGATCACGTCTGGGTCACCAATTTAGTGGTTAAGGGTAAAACTTGAATATAATACATGAATTTTTTAAACCAACTAATAATGTTAAATAAATGTTTTATTTAACCAACGTAATCAACACAGTAAAAGAAAGTAAAGTATACAAAATATGAAAATGCTTGAACGCGTGTTC
Source organism: Microplitis manilae (assembly GCA_030273425.1). NCBI lineage: Eukaryota > Metazoa > Arthropoda > Insecta > Hymenoptera > Braconidae > Microplitis > Microplitis manilae. Next base: position 5,384,994 of record CP092730.1, on the reverse strand, counting down.
GCAGCTCAGCGGAGTTTCTTGTAATTGACTAGTGTCTCTACGAATGAGGTAGAGACGAAATATGGAAAAATCGATCTTCGGCGTAGATTGCCGAAAGTGATCGATCGTAATTATTGTAGCAACGCTACATATATAAGTGATGCTTCATCAATAAATTAATCAACTTATTATTTAACTAATTAATTAAAAATCGTTTTGTAGGGTGGATTTGAAGAAACTCAATGAGATTAGTAATTTAGAGAACATTTTGCCAACCAGAAAATTTAACGAATTAGAAGTTGGCAAAATGTACAAAATTACTGAATTGAAAATAATTCCAACGCAGTATGGACCTAGAGTGGTTGCTGCTCTTGATGGTAAATTCTCAGTCTTCTTTCCAACACGGACGAACACCCAATTAATTGCCGATGAAGACACATTCAAAAACCTTGTTAAAACTGTTAAAGAACAGCATCTTTATTTAAGATTTCATGGTAGTAAATATAGCCAATTCGAATTTGCTATCTGGTCAACATAAATGTACTTTTCTTCATTGAAAATAATAAAATATTCAAAAATGTTATTATCCTTTTACAGAATTTTTCATAGACCTTTCCATAGTAATTTCAGTTTTTATAGTTAAATTTTGAATAATAATAATAGTAATAATAAGAATAGTAGTAATCATAATAATAATAATAATAGTATTAATAATAATGATACAATTTGGGGAAAATAAAATGTCAGACTACGCGTGCGCTATGCAAGTATCTCTAAGAGCTACTTTAGCTAGAAATTGAGTGTAATTTGATGTTGAAATTACCTGAAATCTTCTACCCGAATTTGCAGTGAATTTCACACCAAAAGTTGAAAATAAAAAAAAATTTACGGTTAATTTTTTAATTTAAAGGTTAACTTATACGAAAAAAACCGTCGGTAATGTTGATTTCGATCATTTCAGACGGTAAGCAAATTTATACACAAAATTGCCAACAATTTGAGGGTAAAAAATATACTTATTAATTTTTCGAGTCACATTGATGATAAATTGATATAAACTTTGACTTAAAATCAACAACAACTTTTAAAGCAAATTTACGTTGAATTTAATGGCAAGTCGCAGACATAATGTTGTAAAATTGGAAAAGTCTGAAGTTGACGGAAATTATACGAAACTTTTGTAGAGTAAACTTTTGCTCAAGCAAACTGTGCTATTAGGAATGATGATAAGTTGACGGTGTACAAAAGGTGGCAGCAGGTTTTATATTTGTGGGAAATTTAAAAAAAGCCCACTCGCGCACACTCTGTGCAGCGTGCGGTATTTTAACTGTGAGGGATAAGTTGGACAGGAGGGGCAAGGACATTTTTTAAAAAACAACGATGAAAATCTTGATAGATGTTTTTTATTATTATTAAAGTAATTAATTAATTTAAAAAAAATGATAATTCTTTTTTTTCGAATATTGTTTATTTTTTAAAGTTAGATTAAATAAAAAAAAATGTGTGTGTGAGTGTGTGTGTGTGTGTGAGCGTGTGTGTTATAATTAAATTAATGTTACAAAAAGTATTTTTTTTTAATTACAACATTAATAATCGAAGAGTAAGAATTCTTATAATTAATACAATAAATACAATACAAGCTATTGAATATTATTAGCAAAAACTGATAATAATTATTAAAAGTGAAAAAAAAAAAAAATATACAGGAAAAACTTCCAAAAAGTAAATATTAAATGATAAATTTAAAAAAATTAAATAGTAATAATCAGAATAATCAAAAAATTAAATCAAAATAATAATAAAAAAATTAAATCATAATAATCAAGAAAAATTAAATCATAATAATCAAGAAAAATTAAATTATAATAATCAAAAAAATTAAATCATAATAATCAAAGAAACTAAATAATAATAATCGCAAAAATTGAAATATCTATTCATTATCATCATCAGTGTACTCAGATGCTTCGCCATCTGAATTTAAGTCTCGTCGATTGGCTGGTAGTGGTGGAGCCGATGGTTCTGTTAAGAAGACCGATGGTGATTCAGGTGATTGAGGTGATGGTGATGGTGGTGGTGGTGATGGTGGTCGTGATAGCGATTCTGTTGTTCGTAAATCATTATCATTATCATCTGATATCGTTATGATCACTGTTGAAGCCAGCGAAAGTGCCGGCGATCCAGGTCTTTGGTGTTGTTGTTGTTGTTGTAACAGTTGTGCTTGCCTTTGTTGTTCTCGCTCATAGTTTTCAACACAACAACAACGAACATTACATCCTTTTGTTTGCAACTGGTGCTCTCTGAGGACCTGGATTCGTCGGTGGAGATCTCTATCGGCTTCATCCCATTCCTGCTGTTGCTGTTCCTGTTAATGCTGCTCCTGTTGTTGCTGTTCCTGTTGTTGCTGTTCCTGTTGATGCTGCTCCTGTTGTTGCTGTTCCTGTTGTTGCTGTTCCTGTTGTTGCCGTTCCTGTTGTTGCTGTTCCTGTTGTTGCTGTTCCTGTTGTTGCTGTCCTTCCTGTTCTTGTTGCTGTTCCTGTTGTTGCTGTTCTCCCTGTTCTTGTTGGTGTTGATTCATTAGAAAACGGTTGATGTTTTCTTCGATTTCGTCGTGTTGATATTGGATGTCATCCCCGATCCAATAAAAAATCCACTCAACAGCCATGTCCATTAGAACGTTTACTTCTCCACTAGAATCGGGTACTTGTAGCACCCATAATTGCCTCGCGTCATCCGCAATCAACTCCATCGTAATATTATTTATTATTATTATCGGTGAACTTCTAATACGTTCACCACCACTCAAGATCTGCACGACTTGACGTCTTACGTCACTTGCTAATGAATATTCATTACGGTATTGCAAATAACACCGTAATGGTACCAATAGTAAGTAATCTAATCTCGATTCAATAAAACTTAATTCTAAATTCAATTGGTTATCCATTTTATTTCTGCAAAAAAAAAAAATATGATCATTTTTTTAACAAAATACTTTGATGAATAATTTATATTGTGAATAACTAAAATAAAAGCTATTTAATTAAATTAATTTTCCCTCTAAGTATTTACTTATAATGTCTAATAATAATAATAATAACAATTAATTAATATTACCTTTTCAAACTTTTATTTTAATTATTAAAAACTTCATGACAATTATTTTTTTTTTTTGGTTCTAAGTAATTAATTATTATTATTATTGTTATTATTAAACATTGATAGTAAAAAAAAAATTTATTTTCCCTCTAAGTCTTCCACTAATAATAATAATTAATTAATTATTTACTTAGAACCAAACAATTCATCGTCATAAAGTTTTTAATAATTATTATTATTATCAGACATTGATAGTAAAAAAAATTCATTTTCTCTCAGTATTTTACTAATAACAATAATGATTAATGTTACCCTTTTTCAATCTTTTATATTAATTATTGAAAACTTTATGACGATGAATTCTTTGGTTCTAAGTAATTAATTATTATAATTAAACATTGTTAGTAAACAAAAAAAATTTATTTTCTCTCTAAGTATTTTACTAAAAATAATAATTAATTATTTACTTAGAACCAAAAAATTCATTGTCATAAAGTTTTCAATAATTAAAATAAAAGATTGAAAAAAGGGTAATGTTAATTAATATCATTATATATTTAATGACATTGATTTTTTATCGAAGTATTTACTTAATTTTACTAGATAAATATTTTTTACTTACAATTATTATTTTTCTGTTCGTTTTTTTATCAAAACCACCATGCACGTTAACTGCGTCACAAAAATTGATTTTCTTTGTCTATCGTGACAAGTTTTTAACAAAAAAAAAAAAAATCACCACCACCACCACTCTCATAAGATTCTCATATACATATATGAGACAAAAAAAATAATGAACCAACTACTATTGTTGGCCACCATGAACACGTGGTTAGACATGCCGGTTTGTTTACATTTAAAAAAATCGGTCTGTCGGTTGACCCTGTGGGCCAGCCCCAAAACTACCCGCGTATTTCAAGCTCCTTGAGCTCGAAAAACTGTGGAAGATACATTTTCGAGTTCTTCGAGCTCGAAAATATTTTTGTATGCTTTTGTTTTCAAAAAGTAACGTTTTTTACAATTTTTTCTACAACGATATCTGTCGAACGAATAAACCGATTAAGACGTTAAAGGTGGCAGTCGACGCGTTTTATTGAGTTCTATAGCTGATTAAATTTTGAAATTGATTCATGGAGTCATTTGTGAGAAATTTTCAAAATACTAAAAAAATTTTTTTTTTTAATTCTTTCGACAACGGTTTCTCTTGAAAGAATTAACCGATTTTGATGTTTGAGGTGGCATTCGACGCGGCTTATAAATCTCCAGAGCCCAGTCCATTTTGGAATTAATCCGTCGAGGCCGTAAAAAGTTATCCAAAAAAAACATTTTTGAAAAAAAATTATTTTTGGAATATCTCCGAACGAGCCCTGCTGATCAAGCTCAATTTTTTTTCAGCGTTAAGATATTAAAAAACTGCGTCGAATGACACCTTGACGATCAAAATCGGTTGATCCGTTCGAAAGTTATAGATATTTACATACGTACGTACATACATACATACATACACTCGGACATCATCGTGAAATTAGTCAGAATAGCTTTCTAGGACCTCAAAACGTCGACATCTGTCGGAATTTCGATTTTCACAAATCGGACTGAAACCAATAACTTCCCGAATTTTTGAAAATTTGCGGGAAGTTGAAAATGTATATAAGCAAGGTCTTACAAAACGAAGGTAATAAATATGAATTAAAGTCATAGTCTATTATCTCAATCATCATACTTTTATTCATAGATTAATTGAAAATGAATAATTTTATTAAAAAAAAATTGTGCGGTAACGAGTTACGCGCGTAAATTTAGACAGATAGAATACCGTTACCTCTAAGTAAAAAATTTAACCAAAAATGTAAGTGATTGATTTATCGACAAAAAATCCTAGCTGTTTGAAATACATCGATATTCATAGAAAATCAATTTAAATGTAAATTACAATTACCTGTTTTTAAAATGGTGAAAAATTAAAGTCATAATCGTTAGAGGTGGTAAAATCAAATTCATAACAAATATATTTACCGTTCAATATAAAAGAATATATATATATATATATATTAGGGTGGGTCAAAAAAATCGAATAATTTATTTTTGACTTTATACTCTGAAAAATAGGTTCGTAGACACCTAAAAAGAATTCTCTCCAAGTATGAGCTCTTAATTATAACGGGAAGGTCCTCCGCTTTGCGGGTTTCTATTTTTTTCGAATAATCAGATAAAAAAATTTATATCTCGCTTCCAACTGCTTGGAAAAATATTCCGTGATATGGACTTTGTAAGAAATTGAATGCTCTACAAAAAAGGTCTCTTATGATTTTTTCAAAAACCCAACCAATTAAAAGATATTCATCGTTGAAGTTTGGCTATTTTAAGGAAAATATTCGTTTTTATTATGAATTTTATAAGTTGATGAAAAAAAATTATTTCGAATTGCGGAACTCATAGTTTTGTAGGAAATTTACTGCTCTACAAAAATGGTTACTTATGATTTTTCGATTAAGTGAAGCCGTTACGAGATATCTAACGTCAAACATTAACGAATATCAATGTTTCCAGTTTTTGATCAATAATTCGATAAATTTAAATTTAAATTATTAGTTTCAGGAAAATTTACATAAATTCGAGTTTCGATGGATAGAGAAATGTTATGAACAATTTTTTTGATATTGTTTTCAGTCTTGAGCTTGTTTCATTGCATTAAAACAAGAAATTAGAGCATTTTTTTCGACACATAGCCAATGATTACGATAAAAAACGAAGAACAATTCCAGTACTTATTGCAAGTTGTCAAAGAACATCAAAAAACATATCTAAATTGTAATAAAGGACATTATTTATAGTAATAGCGTACTGTTATGTTAAAAATATTGACAATTATATTGCAATCGATAATTCAATAAAAAAATGTATGTATAAAAAAGTTAAATACTGGTTTTTTTTCACTCGATTCAATACTTTTCATATTAAATTTGACAAAGAAATGTGTCATTCACTTTAAATTAAACTAATCATTTGCTATATGTCGAAAAAAATGCTCTAATTTTTTATTTTAATGCAGTCAAACAAGCTCAAGACTGAAAACAATATTAAAAAAATTGTTTATAACATTTCTTTATCCATCGAACCTCAAGTTTATGTAAATTTTCCTGAAACTAATAATTTGAATTTAAATTTATCGAATTATTGATCAAAAACTGGAAACATTGATATTCGTTAATGTTTGACGTTAGATATCTCGTAACGGCTTCACTTAATCGAAAAATCATAAGTAACCATTTTTGTAGAGCAGTAAATTTCCTACAAAACTATGAGTTCCGCAATTCGAAATAATTTTTTTTCATCAACTTATAAAATTCATAATAAAAACGAATATTTTCCTTAAAATAGCCAAACTTCAACGATGAATATCTTTTAATTGGTTGGGTTTTTGAAAAAATCATAAGAGACCTTTTTTGTAGAGCATTCAATTTCTTACAAAGTCCATATCACGGAATATTTTTCCAAGCAGTTGGAAGCGAGATATAAATTTTTTTATCTGATTATTCGAAAAAAATAGAAACCCGCAAAGCGGAGGACCTTCCCGTTATAATTAAGAGCTCATACTTGGAGAGAATTCTTTTTAGGTGTCTACGAACCTATTTTTCAGAGTATAAAGTCAAAAATAAATTATTCGATTTTTTTGACCCACCCTAATATATATATATATACTGGTAGTCAGCAAGCTGGTATCATTATAATGACAGCAACTTGACGTTAAAATTGTCACGATCGAAGTGAGTGAAGGCGACGAGCGAAAGGGGTATTTTAAATTATTATTTAATATCGTAATGCCGAATTACCCTGTTCTATAACTCAGCCAAGGAGTTCGATCGAACCGTCACGTGGTTAGTGTGAGAACGTATGCGTGATTGGGCACCGATTATTAATTTATAATTAATCATAAGTTACAATAAGAGATTATATTTATTCTGTCATCCAACCAAGGAATTTGGGTCACGTGGCTGATATAAGAATGTTATAATTTCTTTGTCGTTTATAACTTATTTGTCTATTCGTACCGAGCGGATGTACTATAGACTATCCCGTTCAATGACCTGCGTGGCGTTAGGGTAGGTCCGGGATTTCTGAGCGAGAGGGATATTGGGTCGATGAATATGGGCCCTCGAGAAGACCGTGTTCTTTCCTTGTCTTACTTTAAAATTACTGTGACTTAAACTACCAGCACTCGAATGCCAGAAAAAAGGACAGTAAATAAAAAGACAAATGTATACAAAAACATGTGTAATATATTGACAGATTAAATTTTACAAAATATTATAATAATGAACTTACCCCAATGGGTTGATATACCTGCACACACACTCACTTTAGATTCACCAATTTGAATCTGTGTACGCAGATTTTTATAATGATTTATGATAGCAATTAATTGAGATTCACAGTTTGAATCTTTTCACGAAGATGCTATGCACGCTGAACCGAACGGCCGGCTTATCCTTCGAGTGAATTTATAATGATTTTTAGGGTTTTATTAATAGAATTAATTATTCCCGAACAAGGACTCCGATTGCCTAGGCGGTGGACGTCACGTGAAAAGGGTTTGGTTAATTCTAATGCAAACTCAAATGATTTTACTCTAAGTATCCAACCTAGGAGTCCAGGTGCCTAGGCGTAGGACCTCACGAGGAAAGTTTTTAAGAATAAAATTTAAGTTGCGTAATTTATATTTTAAATAAAAGAATCGACTTACGATTATCGATCTAGGACCCCCGATTGCCTAGGCGTGGAGCGTCACGAGAACGAACTTTGAAATCGACTCAGTGAGTCTTACTCTCGGATTTAGATAGATCCGACAAGGGTTTTAGTTGCGGCGGTAATGACTGATTTTGATTATTTTTCCGGGGTTTATATATGAAAAGGTTTGAAAGAAAGGTGGGGCCAAAGATGATACAAAGAATAGGTTAAAGACAAAGAGGAAAAATAATATGGAAGAGTTTGATTTCTTTGGACAGCTGAAAATGACATTTTTATTACGGGAATTCTTGGGATTTTATAGCAAACAGGATATAAATAGAAAAATAAGTCCGCGGTGGACCGCTTAAAAATAAAGTAATAAATATATGATGACATTTACGGTCGATATATTACATACTCTAGGAAAAATATAATTTTAAAAATAATACAAAATTGAGATGAAAAATCTTCGAGGATAGAAAAAGGGGCGGAGAGGTTCTGCGGAGAACCATGTAAAATTTTAGAGACTACGTTTCTATGATGATATTTATTACCAATATTTCAGGTAATTCCAAGAAATGAAATTAAAATTTTTAAAATAGAAGAGCTTCCTATGGTGGGAAAGGGAAAAATAAGAATGCGCAGGAGACCGTGAGATTCTGTAAAACAATGTTTCTTCAAAATATATGGTGACATTTACTATCGATATTTTAGACACTTCTGAGAAATGCAATTAAAAAAATTAAAAATAAATAGAATTAGAGATAGATTTCTACATTGAAAAAGAAATAGTAAGGATCCGTGGGAGACGTGGGACCTATTGGTTTAAATAGAAAAGTCGTAAAAATTTGAGTCGAACTAGAACAAGAAAATGTTTTGACATATTTATTAAGGCCTTGACGATGAATTTTATTATGACGAGGGACTCGCGGCCGCAAAAGACTCAGAGAAATCTTTACATAGGACATCTGGAAGACATTGAGTCGGTGTATCTTCGTAAGGGACCGGCCGTGGTGGTGCAGCTGTGCATAGAGAAGGAAAGACGTACTATTTTCTAGTTGCTTGTTCTTATCTACGTCTCTCCTTCTTGTAACTTGACCGCTTATACTCGCATACCTTTCTGTAGGAATTCAGAGCAAGCTCAAAATACGTCGTAGATATCCATGTATGGTCAATGCACACATATACAACACACGCTTATGTACAAAAACTCATGCACACATACGTATGTACGCGTACTCATGTATTATTGTACTTTTGGTGAGTGTGCTCCGAATTCTCCAGGCTAATATTTATAAAATAATAAAATAAGAAAATTATTTCTGAACTTAAGGTTCAGTTGAGTGGTGACTCAGGTGTACCGATTGTTACAAAATTTATAACATTCAGCATGGTAACAAGTTGGGGTAGTAGGCTGATGACAACTTATCATCAATTTTGACTACCAGAATGTATTGAAATTATTTGATAGTTCACTTTGTTCAGTCACGAGCTTAGACAATTAACACAGTCAATTAAGTTCTGGTTTACACGAACTATTGGTTAATCGCTATTGACTTACGTCCAACTCGCTACAGTTGATACAGATTCGCTATCCGAAGATCCTGCAGATTCAGCCGCTAACTTCTGAACTGTGTGTGCTATCAGTTTACTCTCTAGACAACAATCCTATCGACACCGTCGCCAGCGCTGGGGAGAATGTTCAGTAACGAGCTTAGACAATTTGAAAAGCTTCGTGCATTTCCGCTACAGCCGTGAGTTGCCGACCTCGCTACTGACTGATAGTCAGTATAATGCCGGGTCACTCGCTATTTGGGCCCGGTACATACAAATTCTAGCCCATGGCCGAGTCAAGTTGGCATGAGAGCCCCGCTCCCAGCCGACCAATCAGGAAATTCGCTTTACACATCGAAGCTGCCACGTCACCACCAAGCGGCCACGTCGTCTCCAACTACATTATCTGGGTCTTTTTCGCTCCTGAATTCAAGAGTACAACCTCGTACTCTAAAACCGCTCCGATATACTATAATAATTGTTAGTTGCATTCGCTATCTCGTATACGTTTTATTGCATTCGCTTTTTCATATTATCTTCTCACAGTTTTAAGTGTAAATATTGTTAGTAAATATCTAATTCATTTCTTATAATAATTTGTGTAAATTTTTAGTTGTTAAGATTACATCACACCTAAACCAGATCCTTTTTTGCGCATTCGCTCACTTTACACACTTAAAATAATAATTGATTATAAGGTTTAATTATTAAACTATTTTCTAGGTTATCAAAATGTAAACAATTATTTAATATCGTTTTTTCTGAAAAATAATAACTGTATGAGGGAAAAAAAAGGTTGAATTTTATTAATTAAAATACCGATTTTCACATTCTCCAAAGCATGCAAGTAGTTATTATATAATTTACAATTTAGTTATTTTTCAACGCGAGAACTTTAAAATCAATACATCTAATCGTTAATGGTGGCGGTAAATTTAATCTATCAACTTGTTGTCAACTTATCACCAGTTTGGACTACAAGGATGCATTTAAATTATTTTGATGATTCGATTAAAATAATAATTAATTATAAGATTAAATCGTTAATCTATTTTCTGGATTATAAACATGTAAATAATTACTTAATATCTTTAAAAAATAATAATTGTAAGAAAAAGGGGGAATGAAAAAGTATAATAACATCAAGTTCAGTTTTATTAATCATTTAAAAAACCAATTTTTAGAAGTATTACACTTTTCAGAGCACATAAGTAATTATTATTCAATTTACAATGATATTTACAAAAATTATTGTTTAATTCTTTTATATTTTTCAACGCGGGAATTTCGAAATCATCTAAATTAATTACAATTTTTTCACTACCAATTAATTCTTGGATCCATAATTTTTTTTCAAAACCTTTTACATAAATATATTTGTAATTATAAGTGACATGTTCAATTGTTGCTTTTAGATTTAAATATGACGATTTTCCAGCATCCCAGGTGATTCCATGATGATTATATGTTATCTAAGTATTTAAGCGTTGGCATTGATTTGATAATAATGTCCAATCACAAGGTGGTTTGAATAACGTACATGACATTTCTTCAACACCATCAATTTTATGCTGAACTGTAATTGAAGCAAGTTCTTTTACAATAAACTGATTATTTGAGCCTTTAAACCCTTGCACATCTATTATCATTTCCATTTTGATAGCTTGTATCTCAACAACAGTCAATGAATGACTGAGTAATTAAAAAATCCGGTACAGCTATTTGCTATTATCCCCCACTGCACTATTTATTAAATTAATTATATTTTAATTTCATTGGTTAATTTTATAATTGCGCAGTAGAAAGTTCGAGAAGATCTATTTTTAGACTGATGACTCATCCATGTGCAGGAAAAAACTTGTTTTCTTAGTTTGATTTTATAACTGTGCAGTAGAAAGTTCGAGAAGATCTATTTTTAGATTGATGACTCATCCATGTGCAGGAAAAAACTTGTTTTCTTTGTTTGATTTTCAAACTGCGTAGTAGGTGACGTCATACCATATGTCGCGCCATCTAGCGTTTTAGGTTATGTTGACACGTTATTCTCGGGGATTTCACTACTTTTTGTTTGGTAATGTTGGTACTTTTGGGGTGACATCTATTTTTTACGGCGTCAGTCATGACGTCACAGATTGTTCTGGAACTTTCTACTGCGCAGTTGATGAGTCATCCTTTTGCCTATAAAAAGAGGCGCGTGAGAGCATACTTCACGAAAAAGAAGTACGAGTATCTGCATGAAGTACGAATCTCTACAACATCGAATACTCTGTGAAGTTCATTGTGAAACCTATTGTGAAAATTTCTTGTGGGTTTTTTTTTTGCTATAAAAAAATTTTTTCTATCCAATAAATTTTTTTCATCCATTAAAAAATTATTTAAGCTGCAAACTTTCGGTGACATAAATAAGTTTCAATTGAACACTTTTAGTACAGTGCAAAGACACTTTTTTTATTTTTTTAATCGAACACTTTTAGTGCAGTGCGGAGACACTTTTTTATTTTTTTCTAATTAAACACTTTTAGTGCAGTGCAAAGGCACTTTTTTTTTTTTCAATTAAACACTTTTGGTGCAGTGCAAAAACACTTTTTTATTTTTTAATTAAACACTTTTAGTGTGGTGTGAAGACACTTCTCAATAACATACAATGGCTGATTTAATTAAAAGCCTTTAAAATTTAGTTAGTTCCGTGGCTGAATCATTTAATGATTTAAGAGCGGATAGTATCAGTGAAGAAAATTTTCAGAAATGCCGCTAAGTGTGTATTGATACAATCAATTATTTCAATACATTCTTGTTAGATTTAAACACAAGTGTTTAAGTGCGACGAAGTGTTCAAGCGCATATTGTACAGTTGTGTTGGTATGCTGATCAATTTTCTAAACTTTCTGGAAAAGTTACTGGCGGTGATTTAAATAATCGTCGCCTTATAAAGTGGCAAGATCTCCAAAGTGCATTCACCAACAACATCAAGACCGGGTGCGTAATTAATCAAGAACACATGGATTTACGTGCATTTCTCAATGACGCACAAGGTATAGTCATTGAAAAAATTGAAGAAATGATGCAAGATGTTGCTGGCGTAAAAGTGAATGTTGAATTATTTTGTTTATTTCAAAATTCTAAAAATGATGGTACAGTTCAAGAAAAAAAATCTTTCCTCACCAAAAGTAGAGAAATTTTGCCTCAAACTTCGATGGAAGACTGGTATACTCAACATGTATATGAAAAGTTATTAAAGAAAGTTGAGGAATTTAACCAGAAAGACTCAGGTTGGAGTTTAGTGGAGATCAACAACTTAGTCATCACCATATCAAAATATACACCTCTACAAGCCGGTGCTTCAACATTCATACGATTTCCCAAGGACATCCAGAACAAACGAGCTGTATTAAATATCGAAAATTATGATGAGTACTGCTTCCTTTGGTGTATTGTTGCAGCGTTACATCAAGCTAATACTGGTCATCCTGAGAGAAAGACATCGTATCCACACTTCAGCACTGTATTGAAATACGAAGGTATTAAATTTCCTATTACCCTAAGAGATATACCAAAATTTGAAAAATTAAATAATTTGCAAATTAATGTGTATGGTATTGAATCAGAATTTAACGATAAACAAGATGAAAAAAGTGTTATAATTCCATTGTATTTAAGTAAAAATAATAATTGTGAGTCAAAAACAATTCATCTTTTAATGTTACAAACTAATGTAAATATGTTAGGTAATGATTTTAAAAATTTCGAGCCTATTTTTCATTTTGCTTTGATCAAAGATCTTTCACGGCTAGTTAAAAGTCAAATATCAAAGTCTAAATGTAAATTATTTTTTTGCGATAGATGTCTGAACCATTTTAAATTGGAAACGTCATTAAAAAGACATAAATTAGATTGTCTTAAATCTAATAATGTTCGAATGGTTATTCTAAATAAGCAGAATCAAATTATAAAGTTTAAAAATTATCGCAATAAAGATTCTGTACCGTTTGTTGCTTATGCAGATTTAGAATGTACACTTGAACCCGAGGGAGATGATGAAAAACATGTTCCACACAGTGTAGCATTCTATCAACATTGTAGCTACGATAGTAATTTATCTAAGTTTGAATTAAATCGTTCACCACATTGTATTGATTGGTTTATTTTGAAATTAGAAAAATTAGCTATTGAATTAGAAGAAATACTAAACAATCCCATCGCAATGAAACCACTTACTAAACAACAACAAGAGTTTCACGATCAGGCGACTGCTTGTTATATTTGTGAGAAAGATATAACTTCACCTAAAGACAAATGTTATGACCACTGCCATTTTACAGGTAACTACAGAGGCCCGGCTCACAGTAATTGTAATCTCAACTTTCCGAAATCTCATGTCATTCCAGTAGTCTTTCACAACTTATCAGGTTACGATTCTCACTTTATAATTAAATCTCTAGTTACAACCGTTAAAGGTGATATAACATTGCTACCGATTAATAAAGAAAAATATATTTCATTTACAAAATCAATTGAAAATATCTCTGTAACTTTACGATTAATTGATTCCTTTAGATTTATGGCATCAAGTCTTGATAAATTAGCTTCTTTTCTCAGTGATGATGAAAAACAAATAACTAAACAGCATTATCCTGATCCTGAAAAGTTCAAATTCGTAACACGCAAGGGAGTATTTCCTTATGAATATATCTCCAGTGCTGATAAACTTAATGACAAGCAGCTGCCTGATCAGAACTCATTTTTCTCAAAATTAACAAATAATTCTGTGTCTGATGAGAATTATTCATTTGCTCAAGTAGTTTGGAATAAATTTAATATTAAGACACCAGGAGAGTATTCAGATCTATACTTAAAGACTGATGTACTTCTCCTAGCTGATGTATAACGTAAACCGTTTTTCTTTTCGCGACGGAGACGCGAATAAAAATCCGGAGTCGTATGTGGTCACCCAAGTGTATTAAAAATTAAAAAAATAAAAATAATAAATATAACTCAAAATAATAAATAATTATAAATAAAGTAAAGTTGTGCCTGGACCAGCTCCTCAGGCTGGGTTAGTGCACGAGGGCGCCATTCCGTTTTTACAAAAAAAACGGACAAAAATAATAATTCAGGGGAGAGATCACGGGACAGTATCTTGAGCGAGAATGTATGCACCAAGCGGAATGACAACCAAATACATATATAATGAATAACAATAATAATAAGAAATAATTACTATTAAATATATCCAGGAAATAAACAAATAAATATTGGCTATCACTGGGTTCCTTTTATGAAATTATTTAATTCAATATATATAAACTCAACAGATGATTACAATATTCAAATACTGTTTAATATAATTAATTCTTTATAATAAATTTTTATCAAACCAAAATATACTCATTACTGATAATAATAATCCATTTAAATTATCCACTGGGGAATTCAAATACAAACTTACAAATAATATAACATATAAATTGTAAACTAATAAAATAATAATAATTTTTACTTTAAATTATTTACTCTGGGGAGAGAAAGACGCGGGTACTCAATATATTTGGCAACACTGGGTTGCATGCCATCAAATTATAAAATAAATTTTACCCAGAGAAATAATATTAAATGCTCAAATATACCTTTAAAATAATATGTACAATACTAGTGTAAGACAAGGAGCCACACTTGCTATCCTTGTCTAATCCTCTAAGGAATTCGCTCGACGCGTCTATACGTACATGAAACGTACGCCGAACAAATTCAACTTATTATAACAATATAACTCAGGTTCAATTATTTATCAACCAAATACCGCGATCAACTCTACTCAAGGACCAGCGATAGCCGATGCAACAATGATGACACAATTGACTTACCGGCGTTGACAACAATTTACTTCTTGAGTTTTTCAATAATCAATATCACAAACCAAATTAAATACTTTAACTATGTAATTATTTTATTAAGGCACCTGGGCCAGAACAATTTACTCAAAAATAATCACGGACAACAACACGTCCTATCTTTACAAAAACCCGGTCCTCTCTGACTATATTTTTGTTGATTTTTCCGAGGGAGGGGTATCACTCACGTGTTATCCCCTCTAACGACCTCGGACCCGAAATTATCAATTAAAAATAAAATATTTAAATCATTAAACGACCTGAGTTATACCATAATAATAAATTAAATAATATTTTCTATATATAAACATAAACATAATGATTATTAATCCTTTAAACAATAAAACAATAATTATTTCAGTGCACCACGTGACTGGAGAAAAATATCGATTTTTATCCCTACTACATCGACTTACTCTCCCTTCGGTCGATATTTTTATGTACGCTCTATAACACGTGTGCTACTGACTGAAATGAAAATATTGATTAAGTACACCAAAATCAAAATAATTATCAAAATATAAATATAAACATAATAAACAATAATATCAATAAATTCATAATTAAATCATAATAAAATAATCCAATAAAATAATATAAATATTTAAATAATAACAAATTATAATAAATAAATGCGCTTAATTTGAGCTAGGAGGTGTTGTTAAAATCACGGCGAGATGGGAAAGCGCGCGCAGCGATTCACGTTTGAATCGCTACGTGACAGATGTTTTTGAAAATTTTAGAAAAAGTTGTTTCAAAACGTATAGCCTAGATCCGCTACATTATTATACAGCACCTGGTTTATCTTGTGATGCAATGTTGAAATACACTGGTGTGGAACTACAATTACTGACTGATCCCAAAATGATACTTTTTATAGAAAAAGGTATCAGAGGTGGAGTATCACAGTGTACAAATCGATATGCTGCTGCCAACAATCGGTACATGGGTGAGAACTATGATCAAAGCAAACCTGACTCGTACTTAATGTATTTTGATATCAATAATTTGTACGGTGCTGCAATGAGCATGCCGCTGCCTAAAGGTACATTTGAATGGGTAGAAGATATAAATAATGGAAATAAATTTTTGAATGATAATGATAGTGTAGGTTATATTTTAGAGGTAGACTTGGAGTATCCTGAGGAGTTACATGAACTCCATAAAGAATCTACCTCTGTGTCCGGAGCACTTTATGCCACCAGGATCTAAGCATACAAAATTGTCAACTACACTATTCAATAAATCTAATTATATAATTCATTATAAAAATTTGCAACAATGCTTAGATTTAGGTATGAAATTAATTAAAATCCACCGAGTATTAAAATTCGAGCAGTCAACATAGCTCAAAAAATATATTGATAAGAATACAGAGTGTAGAAAAGTAGCAAAAAATGAATTTGAAACAAACTTTTATAAGTTGATGAATAATGCCGTATTTGGTAAGACTATGGAGAATGTGAGAAAGCACAAAGAAATTCATTTGGTAACTAGGTGGGATGGTAGATACGGTGTTACAGATTATATAAGTAAACCAAATTTTTATAGTCTGACCATTTATGATGAAGATATGGCAATAATTGAATTGAAAAAGCTAAAAGCATATTTTGATAAGCCAATTTATGTAGGCTTTTGTATATAAGATTTATCTAAAATTTATTTATATGATTTTCATTATAACTATGTTAAGAAAAACTTTAAAAATGAAGATTCTAAATTAATGTATACAGATACTGACAGTTTAATTTATTAGTTTATTGTTCCAGACATCTTTGAAATCATCAAACGTGATATCATGAAGTTTGATACTTCTGACTACCCACCCAACAATCAATACAACATGCCTCTAGCTAATAAAAAAGTCCTGGGTCTAATCAAAGATGAGAATAATGGAAAAATTATGACACACTTCATTGGACTCAGGGCTAAATTATATTCATGTTAAATTTTGGAATGTGATGAAGCAAAGAAAAGGGCAAAGGGGGTCAAGGGTTCAACTCTTGAGCTATCACGTTTGATGATTACAAACGATGTCTGGATGAACATATTAATTTGACTAAAGAACAACATTTAATTAAAAGTAAGAAGCATGAGGTCAAAACTATTGTGCAAAAAAAAATTGCATTAAGCTGGGAGGATAATAAGCGTCAGCTACTCACCAATAGTACTGATACTCTACCTTGGGGATACTTAAATAATGAAAACAATAACAGTGATAATGTTGATGATAATTTAATTGTCAAAAAAAGAAAATTGTTATGAATTACTGTAAAAATATAGTTTTTAAGGTTTTGTTAATAAAAAATAAATTTTTACATCTATAAATGTTTATAATTTGTTTATTTATTAGATAAAACTGGATAGTATAAGTTTTTAAATAATAAGATTTACAAGTCAGATTTATTAATCCAGCTGTTGTGAGAGCTGTCGAAGCCGAGCCACTTCACATACAATTCATTTCCACGTTTTTTTATAACTTTTTCAATGAGATACACATCTGGATGTTTGACTTTGCTGATTTCTTCTGCATAAAATCCTCTTTCAATTGGCTGATCCTGATAGTCCACAAGTTTGTACGTTGTTGGCTTTGTATTTTGCACTGCCTTGATTGTAAAAATTTCAGTGGTCCAGTTGGGTGTGTAGCCTTTTTCAAACACATGCTTGTACTTGTTGATTCGAACTTCATCCCGACTTTGAATTTATTTTTTCGTGCTTGTTGCTGAGCTTGAAGAGGTTTGTATATTTTTTCCAGCAGTTCTTTTTCGTTAGCAGCAGTTACATCAGCAGGTTTCATTTTAATTGTCCGATGTTTGGTATTATTCTAAGTATCCAATAAGTTTTCTAGTATATCAATCCATGTATAGGTACCACGTGCAGAGAATTCACGCCACATTTTATTTTCAAGTGTCCTGTTAAATCGTTCACATATGGATGCCTTCAAATTGCTGAATGTTGAGTACATGTTGATGTTTTTACGTTTCATAAGTTCTTTAAATTCTTTATAACGTATATCTACTCGGAAAATTCGCGACGGAGACGCGAATTCGTCAAATATATCGTATGCGGTCGCCCACGCGTAAAACAAATAATAATAAATGGATTTAATCCCTGATTTTTAAATGATAATAAATAATTTCTCTCAAATTGAAATAAATAATAAATTTTAAACAATAATTAAATGATAAATAATTAATACCTGGTATGCCTGGACCAGCTCCTCAGGCTGGGTTAGTGCACGTAGGCGCCAGACCGTTTTCCCAAAACGGACAAAATTTATTCAGGGGGAAAATTACAAGGAAAATCCGAGCAAGTGACTCGCGACGAAGCGGAAAAATATTCGAGAAAATACAGCAGAAAATTAAATAAACAATAGAAAAATGTTGAATAGATAATAAACAATTATATATAAACAATAAATAATTAAAAGAAAAATAAAATGAAAATAGCGGGAAAAGATCCAAGGAAAAATAAGCATTAAATTTTCCCCTCGACAGCTGTTGGTTTCCGTCTTTTAATTTTTAAACAATAATAAGTATAAATAATAATATTGTACAATAATCAATTGCTGTTGAATGAACCACAATAACTACACTCGGTGGTTATTAAAGAAATTACCTCAACATCAAAACTTTTACTTAATACTCAAAATCAAAAAATAATACTTTGTCTTAAGATAATTAATTATAAAAATCATGTATACATAAATAATAATTTCCGTTAGATTTTCGTCGTCATAAACAATAAATAATAATAATGACAATATTTCTTTTTAAATTAATCTCCCACCACTCGTGAGAGAGAGAAAGATACGGTGTCAATTCTCACTCACACCCAAAATAATATAATAATTTTACCCACACAATAATTGTTAATTTAATTTTAAAATAAAATAATGATTTCAGTGTAAAACAATAATTCAATAATTATTACTGACCGCTGGGGTATATAAATCAAAATAATAATAATTATTTACTTTCTTTAAATAATATAAAATAGAAGTATTAATATAAATAATAATAATAATAATAATAATAATAATAATAATTTACAATGATAATAATTCCAGTAAAACCCAAAAAGAAAAATACCTCCAATACTTTGGGTAAATAATTATGCCATGAGGTCAGGCTTGAGGAATTTTCAAGTCCGGCGTGTGTAGTATAGATATATACACTACCCGTATATATCTATATACGTACCGGCAACGTTGTATTACGTTGCGTGCGTTTTATCAAATTATGTATAAATATGGATATTTTCACCAATATCACAAATAATAATTAATAATAATTACTGGTAATAATTAATCCATGTATCATCTCATATGTAATAATTATAAATCCAATTAATTTTTCCCTCGCGGCGACCAACAACTACCGGGGGAGGTTAACACGTGAAAATATTTTACCCAGCAAAAGAAATACCAAGTACTTACTCAAAATCAGCAAAAATTCCAGAATAAAAATTCACTACTTGTTTAATTCACCCGGTGAATAAAAGAAATCAATTTATAACTTTTCTCCTTCAAATAATAATAATCACAATGTATTAGCAAAACCCAAAATCGTCCGTACACAATGCGTATCCGTATCTTTCTAAATTAATTAGGTCAACCTCCACCTGTTGGTCGTCGCGTAAAGGGCAGCACCATCGCCCTTAATTACTATAATTTCACTTGACATCCAATTTAAATCAAAAATATAAATTATAAACATAAGTATTTAACACCCGGATGATACATGGTAAACTACTTAAATATATATGAAATATTTGTTCATATCCTCTATATGTTTATATATAAAATCATAAAATAAATATTAATTATTTCTAAACAATAAACATCAATTGACGTCATCCGTCGGATGACAAGTTAAACAAAATAATATGTTGCCAATTGTTGGGGCATAATATTACTCTGGTTTATGCATCCCAACTAAATCAAAATTATAAATAAATACTTAAATTAAACAAAAGTCAATCACTTGGATATTAAATCATAAATTATAAATTATAAAAATAAAATTAAATCACACGTGCTCTCTCATACCTTGCGCGCATGCGCCAGCATCGTGCACGGACTGCCGTCTCATCGGCGAAATGGCGGAATGCCCGCGCAACGATTCAAATTCAAATATAAAATAAAATATTTAACTTAGAACTAATTAAAACTAAATAATTTGAATCGTTACGTGACATCTTTGTTATAAAATTCTTTGCCTTGATCAACATGCAGATTTTTTGGTGCACGTCCTTGTTGAAATATAGATTTCATTGCACTAGTGACATTACTACCACTTTTACTTTTAATCGGTACAGCCCAAACATACTTTGAAAAAATATCTATGACAGTTAGCAGATATTTATTTCCGTTATTTACTGTTGCATAAGGAATCATTCCAACTAAACCAGCTTGCCAAGTTTCATTAAGTGCTCGTATGTCAACATGACGACGTTGATAATTTCTGCGTGCTGGTCTGTGCAGCTCATACGCTATTACTGATTTCTTGTCCTCCGCCATTGTTGACGAAAATTCTAGCTTCTAATTCTTTTATTCGCTGGGTATTTCTACTGATTAAGTCTTTTTGTAACTTTAAACGTTTAATTTTAACTTTTAGTTCTTGATTTCCTTTTTTTAATAGCTTCACAGCAGAGTCAAGTGTTACCACTTGAGAGTGTAAATGTGAAATGATCTCAGACTGATCATTCCTTATACTATCATACATTAAAGACAGCTCGTGATATACAAGGTCACGTGTAAATTTTACAGTTGCTGCATCGCTATCTTCAGCAGGTTTGCCAACATGGCACCGTCTCTTGCTCTCAATATCATACTGTCCGTCAACAGTTACTTGAAATCCTCGTCCAGGTGGTCCTGGTGGTCCACTGATTACAGCACCAGTAGGTAGTGAACGTCCAAATATATCGATACTCATTTTTTTTTTGCTCTTTTCACTTCAACAGTCAGCAAATAAGTGGCATAAATTTGACACAGCAGATGCTAATAGATAATCCCCGCTTCTCGTAGTTCTTCGATAATTGATATGATTTCATTGGTGTGACTTGGATTTCCAGCTGTTTGAGATGCCATGAGTAAACGCAGACGGTCAACTAGTTCATTTGGATCATCCCAGTAGACATAATCCATACGTGATTTTTTCTTTTTCGCAATCATGAAATTCGGTAATCCTTTACTTCTTGATAAGTTTGCATTTTTATCGAGAAAATCGGCAATATAATTATTATACTTGATTGTCGTGTCTTCATAAAAACTACCATCTGGTTTATAATTTTTTCTATGAGTATTTGTCATTTTAATAATTTCGAGATATTTATTTTTATCATTCTGCGTGACTTTTGAATCATCCGGCGATTTTTTAAATAATAATTTCAATAAACCAGGAGTCACGGAGTAATTTTTATTTTTTATATTAATCTCATTATCGTCAAAAGTTATTTCAGAATCACCAACATAAAAATCATTAAAACGTCGACGAATACCATATCTCATGTCAATATCTTTACTTCTTCTATATACTTTAGCTAAATATGATTTTATTTCGCCACTCACTGGCTTAGCAGGGGTACTCGATGCAGCAGGAAATACTTGTGTTCCTTCCAGAGTCCCACGTCTATCTTCAGAGATAATACTATCATAATTACTGGCTTCATCAAACTCTGTATCATTATTCACCGTTGGATTATCATCTTTAAATTCTTTTTTGACTTCTTGCTTGATTTCTTGTTTGACTTTATGCTTAGACGACTCGACTAGACTCTGCAGAGGTGTAACAATAGGCTTAAACATTTCACCCATTGCCTTCTCAGCTGTGTCTTTACCCAACTTGAGCATTCTGTGCTTTTGTCGGATAGCATCACTAGCCTGAGATATCTGATGTAAAACATCTCTCTGCTTTGAAAGCTCCTCAGTCTTCATGTTGATGGGTTAAAGTTCACTTAATCTCTGATGACTATTTATCAAGTACAACTTAATTTATACTAATAAAACAGTCAAATCCTTTTCTATATCTACCGCTATTTAGTTCACTGTCTTTGTCAATCACGACAAAACCATATTTACCATCGACATCATTCCGACATGCAGAACACAAGTCTTTGAATAAATTGTATGACAAGTCAGTATTCAAATGATCATCATACACATGCTTCAAGTTCATTTCATCTTGTCGAAAGAGAACTATAAAATTTGCATTGTCACGTATCAAATGCTTAGGAATACGTGTATAAGTCTGACAGAGATAAAAACTGTCAACATCTTTACGTCGACCCATACAAAAGTATGCTCTGATATGATCTTGTTATTCACAAGCGACATCATCAAATATCATTAATGAGTTTGGTTTTGCATCTTCAGGTTTCAGTACTTCGTCATGCTCGTTGAATGTAAAAAATTCAATACCTTCTATTGGTTTAAGTAGTGATTCTAAAAATTTATATTTCGGTTGGTTCAGAGATTTTGAGTAGAGATAGATATTATCAAATCTCAAGCCGTTGGGGTGTATGATGAATGAGAGCAGAGCATTTGTTTTTCCACAATTTGATGGACCACAAAATATAGCACGTACACTGTTTGGCAATAAAGCACCGTGTCTCTTGACTTTTTTCACCCCCGTTCCTTGAACAATTTGATTAAAATTTATTACTGGTAACTTGGCTGCTTGACTTTTAAACTCCATGTTGTCAGTTTGCGATCACAACAACAACTCACTCAGCGAGCTATAAGTACCAGGTTTTATGTCATTTTAAGTCAGTCATGATGCTGCTACTATGGAGAGCACATGTGTAAAGACCAGTGGTCGAGGTTTTATAAACAGTCTAATTAATAAGCTACCAGTTGAACTACACATACCTGGATACCAGTACTGTGGACCAGGTACAAAGCTAGCCAAAAGATTAGCTCGTGGTGATCCCGGAATTAATCCTCTGGACGTTGCGTGTAAAGAACACGATATCGCATACTCGTATAATCGCGAAAATTTGGCGGCACGTCACGAGGCTGATCAAATACTTGCTGAGAAGGCGTGGCAACGTTATCAAGCAATAGACGCTGGTATTGGTGAAAAAGCTGCTGCGTCGAGAGTAAATAAAATCATGAAGATGAAAAAAAGATTCGGAATGGGTTTGAAGAAGAAGAGCACAGCTGGCAAGAAAAAGCCTAGTAAGAGAAAGCCTACTAAGAAAAAAACTGGCAAGAGAAAGACTAACGAGAGGAAAACTAGCAAGAAAAAGACTATTGTAAAAAAACAAGTAGCACTAAGACAAGTTGTCACAGCTGCCAAAAATTCCATGACTCTTGGAGGTGATCCAACTAAAGCAGCGTTGAAAGGAGCTCGTCAGGCTGTTAAAAAATCTGGTGGGAAAAAAAATATCCGGCTACCACGAATTCTACCGGTTCCATCCAAAGTTGGTGGTGTACTACCATTTTTAATACCACTTTTTGCCGGCCTGAGTGCAACAGAAGCTTTGGCTGGGGGTGCTGCTGGCATAGCAAAAGCTGTAAATGATGCAAGTGCCGCTAAAAATCGATTGGAAGAGAGCAAACGTCATAATTTGAAAATGGAGCAAATATCCATGGGTAAAGGTTTATACTTGAGGCCTTACAGACGTGGTATGGGTTTATATTTGAGACCATATCCAGTAGGCCGAGGATGCAAGTCAAAAAACAAGTAGAGCTACCACATCGACCACTTACAAACATCGATATTCTGAAATACGCCAAAGCTCTAAAAATTCCAAACTTTCGTGGTGTTTTTGTGAGAAATGATTTACCTAAAACTGGTCCGAGAAAAAACGAATCAGCTATTATAAATCTTGATGATAAATTTGGACCTGGTACTCATTGGGTTGCATACAAGAAAAATAATGATAAAGTTATTTATTTTGACAGTTTTGGTAGTTTACAACCACCGCAAGATCTTATGGAGTATCTCGATGTTGGTAGCGTGAAATATAATCACAGAAGATATCAGGATTTTGATACAATTATATGCGGACACTTATGTCTCAAATTTCTCACTGGACAACTATAAATTGAAGTGACTTTGTGTAGAGCACACCAGTCATGGCTGAGTCATTCACATTAACGTTAACGGGATCTACATCCGTGTTGGAGGCCAACTACTTTCCTCCAATTGAAGTATCACCAAATAAAAATTATGTCCTGGGACTCATAGAGTTATTAACATTTAATTCAATACCTAATATTGATGATGGTGCTAATAAATTCTATGTCTCTTATCCCGTGGATGATATTGATATCGAAAAAATTGATACAAATGATAAAAATAATGAAGATAGGAAAAAAATTGTCAAGAAAAAAAGAGCTAAAAGAAATGTAGCAATAATTACAAAGTCTGATGACAATGTCTCATCAGTAACTGAAGATAACACAATGAGTGAAAATATAGAAGCTGGAAAATATGAAACTGTTGAAGAGAGAGTCTTGACAATACGAACAGGAAGTTACGAAATCACCGACATTGAAAAATACATTCAAAAGAAATTACAAAGACTCAGCATCAACATAAAAGCCAATGATAATGAATTGAGAAGTGAAATTAAATGTGATCAATTTGTAAATTTTACACCTCAAGATTCTATTGGTGGACTACTTGGATTTACAAATCGAAAGCTTGCACCACATAAAATTCATTCATCAGATTTACCAGTGAAGATATTAAAACTCAATGCTCTGAGGGTTGAGTGCAACATTACATCAGGCACTTACATAAATGAGCACAAAGTTCACACTATTCATGAATTTTTTCCGAGTGTACCACCAAGATATAAGACTGTTGAGTTGCCATCTCACGTCATTTATCCACCGATCGCCGTACAAGCAATACAAAATCTCAGACTGAGAATTATCGATCAAGA
Organism: Microplitis manilae; assembly: GCA_030273425.1. Taxonomy (NCBI): domain Eukaryota; kingdom Metazoa; phylum Arthropoda; class Insecta; order Hymenoptera; family Braconidae; genus Microplitis; species Microplitis manilae. The sequence continues at coordinate 5,359,849 of CP092730.1, read as the reverse complement.
CGGAAAACTGGCTAATTTCAGAGGTGAGACGATAACCATAAGACTACATATAAAGTCTATAAAATAATAGGTATCGTGTACGAGACAAAAAGTGGTGCTGGCTATAAAAAGATAGCAGCATGGTCGAGCAACATCAGTCGCCAAGTACCTCACAAGGCGTTAACACATCAGAACGCTCAGTTTCTACAGAGCCTAGGACTAAAATTACATGGAAAATTAAGAAAATAAAAATTTATTTTTGGTGTTTTACGTGTACACGACCATGGCGGAAATCTCAAATATTCAACGACAAATTATTTTGGATGAGTCAATTGCGCACTATGAAGCGCATGCTCATCTCCCGTACGCTTCATCAACATTCAACAACAGCGATGAAATAAGAATTGCTGTTCAACATCAAGATTTGTGTCTACTTCCAAGTAAGAGTACACTACATGCGTACGGAAAATTCACAAAGTCTGATGGTACAGCTGTAAGTGCAACGACTCACATGGTCAACATGACAGTCAGTCATATGTTTGAAGAAATACGCTACGAGCTCAATGGTGTTGAGATTGATCGTAATAAAAATGTTGGTATCACAAGTCTCATGAAAGGATACACATCACTGAGTCCTGCTCAACAAAATACACTCGAGAACTCAGGCTGGATTGTGGATGAAGCTGAAAACAAATTACACAATGACAATGGCTACTTTGATGTATCTATACCATTGAGTCTTTTGCTTGGATTTGCTGAAGATTATCATAAAGTTGTCATCAATGCAAAGCATGAATTAATATTAATAAGATCGAATGCTGATTTGAATGCCTACGTTGTGGCCACACCTGCTGCTGGAGCTCATGCTGAAGCTGTTATAATTATGCTGCAAAAAATCGAGTGGATTGTACCATATGTGACAATGGCTGATAACTACAAAATTGAAGCTTTGAATTATATTACAAGTGATCCAGCTATCTCAATCAGTTTCCGTGCTTGGGAGCTGTACGAGTATCCTTTATTGCCAAATACTTCGAAGCACATTTGGGCAGTAAAAACTTCTACGCAGCTCGAGAAACCTCGTTTTGTGATACTTGGATTTCAAACAGCAAGAAAAAATGACGCTACTAAGAATGCCAGCGTATTTGATCATTGCAACATCAGAGATATAAAATTATTTTTAAACTCTCAGAGTTATCCTTATGGGAACTTAAACCACAACATTGCAAACAATCAATTTGCTCTGTTGTATGACATGTATATAAATTTCCAAATTTCTTACTACAACAAAGAATCTGAACCACTGCTAACGAAGAATAAATTTTTGGAACAAGCACCGCTGTACGTTATCGATTGTTCAAAACAAAACGAATCGATAAAATCTGGACCAGAGGACATTCGTCTGGAATTTGAATCCACAAATCAATTCCCTGCACAGACATCAGCTTACTGCATCATAATACATGATCGCATAGATCGAGTATAATCCTATAAGCAGCATCGTACGAAAACTAATATGACGACTGTTAAATTTGATCCAACGCCAGCTGTACAACACATGTATATATGGAGATTTGCACACGAGCAAGCAAGAAGAGGCAAATAGGAACAAGCAGCAAGAGATCGAGAACGATTTAAACAAAGAATTAATAAATTAAATATAATTATTGAACCTGTATTAATTAATAAACTTACATCTATAAATAAATAAACTTTTTTTTTCATATTGATATATAGTGTTTTTTACTACTTATAACCTAACATATACATTTAAGTCTTACATAACCTTAAATCTACTATAGATATTTTTCTTAACCTAAAATATACATTTTAGTCCTACATAAGCTATAGTCTTTTTTCTTAACTTAAAACTATACATTTTAGTCGTACATAACCTCAAATACATAATAAACTATAGTATTTTTTTTTCTTAACCTAAAATATATATACATTCTAGTCGTAAATAACCTTAAATACATAATAAATTAGAGATATATTTCTTATCCTAAAACAATGCATTACAGTTAGAGCAATCTTTTTTAAATGGATATGCAAAGCTATCGGGGATATCATCGTTGAATATATAATGATCCCGACACCTTTGATAGCCCATTAATTTTTCATTCTCTTTTAATAGTTCTGGTAGTTTGTGCCAAACGAAATCGATTTGCTGAGCTGCGTTTCCGAGGATAAATGTATCATCAAGACATGCTATATCACGATCATCCATACACAGTAAATTCTTCAATTGATTGAAGATCTGAACTGACTTTTCGTAGGTTGGTTGAATTCCATAAAAATGCCAGAACCATCTCTTGAACTCTTGGACATTTTGAAATGCGCATGAAGTATCCGATTTTTTCAAATGATAAGCATAATATGGACATTGGTGTTTCAAGAAATCATTCTTTTGATAGAGTGAGAAAAATCTCATTTTTTCCAAGTCAATAATTGGAACAGCAGTGTCAATTAGATCTTCAAGCCATTTTTTCTTCCATTCACATTGTACGTAAAAGTATCGTGCATGTTTGACCATAATTTCAAGAATCTCTTTCAATAATTCATAAGGTAGCAAACCAGCTATCGATGATACTGAATGTTGATGTCCACAGTGATCAACACTTTTCTGCATTGCAGCAACATCGACTTGATCCAAAGGTGGTTCAAACAACCAATGTTCACATCTTGCAAGTCCATATGTATCCACTTTATCATAAATATCAGCAGCACACAGTTCTTTTACCACAAACTTGCCATCAGGCATCTCGAAACCCACAAAATCAACGATTAGGTCCATGCTGTTTGTTAGCGTTGAACAATAGCTTGCTTAGCATAAACGCACTTTTATGGCAAGCCAGTTCGTATTCGCAGCGATCTTTCAAGCTAAGTAATAATTTCTTCCAATGCTTCACTTGTAGATCAATTTTATTCTTTCGTTTAGCCAATTTTTTTAATTTTTTTTGTTCTTCGTTATGACGATCGAAGTCATTAACGTTGTCGTTGTCCATTACATCCTCGAAGTCGATCTGCGCATCATGAAAGCATACATCCGTACACACATGGGGTCTGGAAAAAAGGTTTAATTAATTAGTTATTATAATTAAACGACTATAAAGCAGGTTATTAAAAAAAAAATTACTACATACCTCGACGAACGACTCATCGTGATTATTTCTCTGCTATACGCTTTTCCAGTTTCACCAACTTTTCCGTAGTTTTTAATAATCTTCTGGATAAAATCCTCCTGTCGTGGCAGCTTAGACACGATGCTTCTAATCGAACACTGTGAATTATTTCCGTGTTTTTCGCGAACGCAATTATATCGTCAATAAATTTAATGATAGACTTTGGAGGAGGAACGTCACCGAAAAACCCTTCAATAAGATCTTCAAAACTTTCCGCAAAAGGGTAATTAGTGCGAAGAAAAATCTTTTCACTTTCAGTTAATTCAGCCATAAATACAGGCTCTGGCACGCAAACTGTTCACTTCAACTCTTCTCAGCGTAGACTTACTGGGTGCGAGCTCTCGAGCTCAGCGCTCAGACCAGTATTCCCCACCCCAAACCATAAAACAAGTTCAAACTTGTCGAATGACGTCGCAAACAAATGAAAAACCAGTTCAAACTTGTTAGATGGCGTGCTCATCGCACGCTTCTTGCATGGACTTTTACACACCCCAGTTTCAATGTATAAAACCAAACGGAGATGTAGATGTACTTTGTCATGACGCTCAAGGCTGATAGACTGGAAATCGTCAGCCTTGTGCGCCATCACGAAGTTTTTTTTGTTTCAAAATTTCCCGCTCAGAACAGACTTCAAGCGGCATCTAGTCGAAAACGAGCTCAATTTAACCGACTGAGCTATATTATGAGCTCAAAATGACCTCCATAAGCTCAAAAAGTACCCGTAAATGAGCTCAAGAATGATTTACAGTGGGTAAAATAGAGTTTTTACCGACTGCAAATACGTGCTTGCCGACTGCCAAATCAGAGTTTACCGACTGTCAATCCGAGTACTGTCGGTAAAACAGGCCTCACCGACGGCCAGTACATCTACCAATCGTCGACCGGTCACCCTTCGTCAGTTACTTAGGATGGACTAGAACCCACTATCTGTTTTATCGGGGGGGGGGGCCCCTTGCTATACTACTATTACATTAAATTATTACATGAAATAATAAAAATAAAAATATTCAATTGCGTTGAATCTATTACATAAAATTATAAAAACAGAAATAATTTATATCGATGATTAGATAAATCACTTTTTTGAAAAAATAAACTACTCAAAAAAAAAAGCACAGCAAACTGTAGATCAAGTCGCAGCGTAGACTATGGATCAAGTCGCCCCGCAGACTATGTATCAACTCGCACCGCAGACTTAAGAAAGAGTGAACAAAAATCTCAGCGTAAAAATACATAAGATTGAAGGAAAAAATTTTTTTCCAGGAATCACACGTTAGATATTTATAATTGATTTAAAATTAATTGTTATTAGTATTAATATAATAGTATTCATACTAATATAATACTATTAATATTAATATAATACTCTTAAAATCAATATAATAGTATTAATATTAAGATAATCCTGTTAAAATTGTCACGATATTTTAATATCGTGGCAGTCTCGCATCAGGTCGGTGAACAACAGAGGGCAGCACACGCTGCTCACACGTCTCATCCGACCCATTGTTAGTATAATTATTTGCTTATATATAAGATTTCGTTTTAATTATTATTGTAATAATATTTTAATTGATTTCTTAGGTAAAAATTGTATTTAACTCAGCAGATTTCACTGAGTAATTTGAGTATGGATTTGAATTTTGTAGCACTGGGAGAATAGTTACGCATTTTATTCATATGCTTATTATTATTGTTATTATTCTGCTTGGTTGGCGCATGCGCGTCAACGCAATAGTTGGCATCAGTAAATTTATTTATTATAAATAAATTTATTAATTTATGGATGAATCATTGGTTGATTTATCGTTTTTTCATATTAATAATTAATTATGAATGAGACAATTGGTCAGGTGGCGTCGGGAACTGGATGAATTACACGGCCAAAGTTATGTATTATGTTGGTGGTCCTGTAAAGGAATAACATGCGTTAGTTATACATCTCCATTGGGTGAAGTGAGATGTATGACAAAATGGCGTCGGCCTAGGTGTCGGCGTGAGATTCACGTGCTGCCGTGGTCAGACGTGAGGTGGTCTCTGTAAGAGTAGCGTGTGTGCTCTGTTACATTAACTTAATTATAAATTTGTCGCCATTTGGTATTTGAGTGAGAATATAAATCCATTGGCAATTTTTTTTGAGTTTTTGGTAATAGCATAGAGGGAAAATACATTTACCGTATTAGAGTGCAACCAAGGGAGTTGAATAATACGTAAACTGTAAGTACTTTTTGGCTAATACATTGGCGTGTAATTTTGGTTCCCGCGTTGATGATCATTTGGTATCTCATAAGAGTAAGAGAGATAGTGAATATTGAGTATTAAAATTTTCCATAAGCATATGATGGAATGCGTGACTATTGTGCCCAGTAGGCACTAATACAACCAGATAAAAATATTCAGTATTATTTTATAATGTCCAAATATTGAGTGTGATAAATAGTTTGTTATTTTTCGTTATTATTTACTGCTATGGTTATTAGTTATTGCATTATTATTATTATTTTTAACTTCCCGCTAAGAAAATCGACGATTTTCGAAAATTTCGGGAAGTTATTGTTTTCACCCCGATTTTCGAAAATCGAGTTATCATCAGATGTCGACGTTTTGAGGTCCTAGGAAGCTATTCTGACTATTTTCAGAATGATGTCCGAGTGTGTGTATGTATGTGTGTGTGTGTGTATGTATGTAAACTCTTTGTAACTTTTGAACTAATGAACCGATTTGGATGTTTAAGGTGGCGATTGAAAGAGCTTGTTGGCCATCAACTTTTCTAAAAATTTCAGATCATTTGATCGAATAGACTCGAAAATATCTGCGAATTACGAAAAAAAAAAAATTTTTTTTTTTAGTTTTTTATTGATTTCTTAGAAACGACTTATACGATCGATATCAGAATCTAATCAGCTCTAGTACTCAAAAAAACGCGTCGATTGCCACCTCAAACATCAAAATCGGATAATTCGTTCGAGAGTTATCGCGGGAGGAAGAAATGGTGAAAAACGGTTTTTTCGAAATATTTTCGAAACGATTGACGCGATCGATTCCAAATTTCAATCAGCTCTAGAATTCAATAAAACGCGCCGATTGCCACCTCAAACGTCAAAATCGATCAATTAGTTCGAAAGATATCGGCGTTGAAAAATTAAAAAAATAACATTTTATGTTATTTTTCCCGGATAAATCATAATATAACCTACGAAAATGTGTCTAAAGTCATACCAACTCATCCTTTATATGGTTACTTTTGATACATAATGTCATCGAACTTGGTTTTTAGTTTAAATCATAGTACCAACAATAAAATCGATAAAACGTAGTTTTTAATATTTTTCTCGGATATCTATATTTGATTGTTTCTCACATGAGTCAAAACTCATTTAAATCTTGATTTGAATCCCTGGCATTGATTTCTGCCTGAATACACTTATTTTATTGAACATAATCAGGGATTAAATTTTAAAAACTGCTACGTTAATAGTTCTTGATTCTTAAATTTTCAAACTTTAGCATAACAGGCAACTTGTTAGAGCTTGAGAAGATCGTAAAAAAACAATCACATGTGATAGCATTTTCGAGCTCGAAGAGCTCGAAAATATATCTACACTAATGTTTTCGAGCTCTTTGAGATCGAAAACAGCGGGAAGTTTTGGGGCTGGCCCGCAGGGCCAACCGACGCCCAGATTTTTTTTTACTATCACGTGTGAGTGATACAAGAATTTTCTAGATATTATTTTATGTAATTATTATTAATTTTGAGTGTTATTATTATATTATTACCTTGCGATTATTATTTTTGTGAATAGTGTATAACACTACCCAATGGTTTAATGGTACAAGATATTTACTTGAAATATTTAAAGATAGTCTTAAGACTATAGTTTAGCTTGTGAATATCACGTGCGAGTGATGTCATTATTTACATGCGAGAATCTATTTGGTGTTAAAGATATTTATTATTTATTATTTAGTATTATTATTTTATGTGTATTTGCATATGATTATTATTTTGTAAGTGAACAATTATTATTTTGTGTTGATATTGTTATTTCGGATATGCGATGCAATTGAATATTCATTTATTATTTAAATATAATTTGAACAAATGGTCATCAACCCGGTAGTTCTTTAGATTTTATTTATTTACATTACTACTATCTTTTTCTTGCGTCCTCTTCCTAAAATCTGAAATCGTTACCCTGTCATTTATTTTATTTTCATTTCTCCGTTGGTTTTATTTTGATTTTTGAATTTTGTTCGTGGGGCACACGAACTGGCGCCCAACAAGGATTTCTAACCCAGCTTGAGCAGAGCTGCGGGTCCAGGGAGATTCAGGATATCTCCAGGTGGGACATTTTGGTTGTTTTTATATTTTATTTTCAGTTTGTCACCAACGGAGAGCCATAACGGCTATTGAGCGCTACCCACACTCCACCGTGGGTCGCGTAAAATAGAAGAGAACGTTATAAAATCAATATGATATTAAATATTAATAGAAACTAACATCGATTAAAATAACGATAAATATTGAACATAAACATAAAGTTTAATTCATCACAGATTTACAGGTTATGAACAATCTCGTTACTATGAGGCTTTGATTGAGGTACGGTTTCATGATGACACTCATAGCCACCTTAACTGCAAGTTGACGGAAATCTGAAACTCCAATTTGACGTCACGTTACTTGTAAAAACATTCCTGAATAGCTACTTTGCCTGTAAATTGTCGGCAACTTAGAAATTAAACTCAGCTAAAATCTATCCCTGGTAACACGAGTTAATCGTGGAAAAGTTGGTCATTCATTAGTTTCCAACCAACTTGACGACAAGTTATCGACAACTTCAGCTTTTGCAACTTTTGGCTACAAGTTAACGCCAACTTTCTGGCGCCAGTATGTTGTCGCAACTGGAATGCAAATTTCTGAGAAAATTGGAAGGAAACTTACCGTCAACTTATGATTGCCAACTTTTGCCACCAACTTGCTCAGAAAGTAACCGTCAACTTTTTGGATTTACAACTTTTACCGTCGACTTTCTCAGAAAATGTCTGTCAACTATTGGAAGTACCAACTGTTGGCGGCCAACTTGGTGTCCAGTTGCGGCTGCAAGTTTTTCGTCAGTTTCTCGCCAACTTGGCTATCAGGGTATACTACCGAGATTGGACGACCCAAATAACCAGCAAAAAATGAGCTAGAAACTTTTATGAGCAACTTTCTGTCAATTTGTACAGTATGTTGCACTTAGACTGTAGTCGCAAATTTTATAGCAGAAGTTGACATATTTTTTCAGTCAAATTGAAAAAGATATCTTACCCAGGAAACTTTGAATTCTATTTGCTTGACATCTACTGCCGGTGTTGGGAAACAAATTAATAATCCTCTCGCTGCTATTTTTATGGCTGTATGCAAAATCAGGTCGATAAGATTTTTCAACGAGTGTTTATGTAATTTAATGCGAGGAAACCGATTTTGATAATTAAAAAGTTCTACGGTGGTCCAGTTTTCTGTTATAAACAATTTAATTGTTTAAACTTAAATTACAAGAAAACTATCATTGATAACTCTTAAATAATGACGAAATTAGCTTTTTGGCATCAAAATACATAGAAAATGCCTTAATCATCTTTTATCTATCTCTATTGTTTATTAAGATATAGCGTATTAAAAATTACAAACTTTTTGCCAGGTCCGTTTAGCTAAAAATTGCGCGCGCATCCACAGCGTGTGGAGTGCGCATGCGTCTAAATTCAAATATCGTTTCCTCAGCTTGAATTCATTACCCGTGAAAAATGAATCATACATGGCCATGCATGGCCATATATGGTTCATGCATGGAGCATACATAGCCATGCATGGAGCATACATAGAGCATACATGATCATACATGAATCATGCAAGACCATGTATGGCCATGCATGGACATGTATGACTATATATGGCAGTGATTAATTGAACATACATGGCCATGCATGGCCTATATGGTTCATGCATGGAGCATACATGGTCATACATGAATCATACAAGGCCATGTATGGCCATGCATGGACATGTATGACTATATATGTCAGTGATTAATTGAACATATATGACCATGCATGGCCGTATATGGTTCATACATGGCCATACATGGGCATACGAACTTTTTGAATACAGTCATGCATGGCCATATATGAATCATACAAGGCCATGTATGGCCATGCATGGTCATACATAGTCATGGATGACTATATATTAGACTGCTTTTTTTAGCGACTATTTTTTTTTTCACTCCCATCCCGAAATTTTGTTAGAAATACCCTCCAAAAAATTCCCTGAGAGTTTAAGCCCTTGATATTAATATAAAGTACTTTCCCAGAGCAGGCGAAGATTTCCCATTCAAAATACACGTAAACTTGGGTATTTATGTTTTAAACTTCTGTAACTCCGTGGCATTTTATGACATCATCTCGCCCAAAGTCGGGATTTTCTCAGAATTGAATGCTCTTCAAAAGTACTCATTATCGCGAAGTCGTAACTCATACGAGTGGGGTAGTACGGACCGCTAAACTAAATTTTTTCATAGAATTCTTGTTTCTTCTCTCATTATCTCATAAACAACAAGACCTACAAAAAAAATATGAATAACAATTCTATAGAAAATTCATTTTTCTACAAAAAAGGTCCATAGCACTAAATCACTACGATCGATATTTTCTGAGAGATTAATTATTGAAGTTTACGTAGCATTGAATTCCCATAAAATGTCGAATCAAATCTTAGAAAATACTGATTTTTTATTTGACTAATATCTCAGAAAATCTATCTGAGAGATTCGGTGCTAGGGACCTTTTTTGTAGGAAATTAAATTTCCTATAAAATTGTCATTTACATTTTTTTTGTAGGTCTTGTTGTTTATGAGATAATGAAAGAAAAAAAAGTAAAAAAGTTCGTATGCCTATGTATGGCCATATATGCTCCATGTATGGCCATATATGCTCCATGTATGACCATGTATGAACCATATACGGCCATGCATGGCCATATATGTCCAACTAATCACTGACATATATAGCCATACATGACCATGCATGACCATACATGGCCTTGTATGATTCATATATCGCCATGCATGGCCATGTATGTTTCCTTTTTCACGGATATAAAAAATTTGAGCTGACTACTACAATTACTTATAAACAGGATGTTGTAGTGAAAAAAAATAGAAAATTTTTTTGATATCACTAACAGCATATTGATGATTATATTTTGCTTTTTCGAAAGTGATTATATCCTTTCAATCTTACGTAGCACAAGTAAACTTCGTTGTAACTGTCGGTCGCATAGCTTAGTCGACAAAGCGTCGGTCTCTCGTACGGAAGGTCCCGGGTTCGAATCCTACTAGAGCGGGTGGTGTTATTAATAAGTCTAGCGTTTTTTCTCTGAATTAAAAATTTCCAATTCGATTAGGAATTCAATTATTCGCATATCTGATAATCTCTGCGTCGCCAAAATAATTAAAAAAAAATTTAAAAAATTTTTTTTTTATTTAGTTAAAATTTCTATACCTAGTCATATCAAGTCATGTATGGCCGTATTAAGCTATGTATAGTCATGCATGGTCATACATGGCCATGCATGGTCATACATGGTCATATATGGCCATACATGGCCATACATGGCCATGTCTGGCCAATTTACATACATGGCCATGCATGGAGCATTCATGCATGGCCATGTATGATTCATTTTTCACGGGTATTTCAATAAAATGTTTAATCATTCAATTAAATAATAATATTAGTAGTAAATAATAACAATAATAATAATAATAATAATAATAATAATATAATACAAACACGGTATTTGAAATGATATATTTTGTGGACAACCATTTACGTCAAATTTTATTGTTATTACTATGTATAATATATAACAATTTATTGTATTGATCAAAAATAAAATTAATGTAATTATAATTATTATTATTGAAATTATCATTGTTACTATTACTATCATTACTATTAATACTAATTATTGTAATTATTATTATTATTATTATTATTATTATTATTATTATTATTATTATTATTATAATAATTATTATTATTATTATTATTCTTATTATTGACTACTAATATTATTATTTAATTAAATGATTAAACATTTTATTAAAATAATAAATTCAAGCTGAGGGAACGATATTTGAATTTAGACGCATGCGCACTTTACACGCTGTGGATGCGCGCGCAATTTTTAGCTAAACAGACCTGGCAAAAAGTTTGTATTTTTAATACGCTATATCTTAATAAACAATAGAGATAGATGAAAGATGATTCAGCCATTATCTATGTATTTTGATGCCAAAAAGCTAATTTCGTCAATATTTAAGATTTATCAATTATAGTTTTCTTTTAATTTAAGTTTAAACAATTAAATTGTTTTTAACAAAAAACTGGACGACCGTAGAACTTTTTAATTATCAAAATTGGTTTCCTTCGCATCGAATTATATGAACACTCGTCGAAAAATCTTATCGACCTGATTTTGCATACAGCCATAAGAATAGCGGCGAAAGGACTATAAAGGCAAGCGTTTGCTCAGCCACCGTAGCTGAGTTGGTGTATATTAAAAATAATTGCCTAATTTTTCGGTCAACTTGAAAGCAACTTTTTGTTCTTAAAGCTTTCTTAGTGACTTTCAGGCGATACTTTCTCTTAACATACTGTTTGTAGACGTTGAAGATTTACACGGATCCTATTTCCAGATAGCCAGGTTCTGACAACTACGTTGCCTGCAAGTTATCGTCAAATTGGAAATTCAACGGAGATAAATCCTACGACCAGGATTGGACGACAAAAATTACCCGCAAAAGTTTGAGAGCAACTTTTACGGCTAACTTTCTGTCAGTTGATGTTAACCTTCAAATTGGAGAAAAATTTCCTGATAGCTAGATTTTCTGATGAGACAGTTGGTATTCATTAATTGCAAGTAAGATGTCGTCAACTTTCAGCTTTTGTTATTACCCTAGTAGCCACTTTGGCTTAAAATTGCGGGTAATCTGATGTTGGAATGACCGAAAATCTGCTGCCCGAATTCGTCAACAACTTCACAGCAAAAGTTGAAAATAAAAATTTGCGGTTAATTTTATTTCAATTTAAACCCTGATAACACGAGTTGGTCGTGAAAAAGTTGGACATTCATTAGTTTCCGACCAACTTGAGGACAAGTTATCGACAACTTCAGCTTTTACAACTTTTGGCTACAAGTTACCGCCAATTTTCTCAGAAAGTTGGCGCCAGTATGAAGCCGCAACTGGAATGCAAGTTTCTGAGAAAATTGAATGCAAACTTACCGTCAACTTTCTCAGAAAATGATCGTCAACTTATTGAATTTCCAACTTTTGCCACCAACTTTCTCAGAAAATGTCTATCAACTATTGGAGGTACCAACTGTTGGCGGTCAACTTAGTGTCCAGTTGCGGCTGCAAGTTTCTCGTCAGTTTCTCGTCAACTTGGCTATCAGGGAAGGTTAACTTTTACGAAAAAAAAACAGTCGGTGATGTTTATTCTTACCATCTCGGAAGGTAGGCAAAATTAAACACAAAATTGTCTACATAAAATTTGCATAAAAATTAAAGGCAACTTTTTTCTAGTTAACTTTTGGAGTAAATTTGCGTTCCAATTCGGGCAGTAAATTGACTTCAAATTCAATAGCAAGTCACATACAAATTGTCGTAAAAAATGAAAAAGTCTTGACAACTTGATGACAAATTATTGCAGAAGGTTGTCGATAGCTTAGATATCAGGGTAGGCTCACAGAAAATGGAACTCAATTTGCTCAAAATCTTCGACAAATTTTAGCCGCAAATAGATGTAAAGTCATGGACGGAATGACTATCTACAGAGTTTCTTAGAATTGAGAAAGTCCTAAAATACAAATTGGTGACATCTTTTTAGACGTTTGAATATTGTTAACTCGCGCGCAGATTCAAGTCGTTAATGAAAAGTAATTTGCAGTCAAAACGGCATTCAGAGTTACTATTAAACGTGCGCAATCAACTGAGTTATTGTTGATAGAAATGTAGAAAGAATGAAAAATTAAATTTTCTGCCTAAAACACAATTGTCAATGCTAGGGAAATGTGTTGGATAATTTTAGGATATTGATCACTAGACAGCCAATTTCCATAAATATTGTATTTATCAAATTTTATATTCAGCAGCAAGTTTATGGATTATAAAAATATGTATTAAATATATATATATATATAGTTATATATATATATATATACAGGGTGATCCAGAATTACTTTCACAGCGAGAAAATTTAGATAGAGGGGGTGATTCTAAGCATGAAGTTCCTTTGCCACTTTTGAAAATTTTGAGTAGTTTTTGAGTTATTCAACATTTTAATTGACCAATCATATGTGAGAATTGGAATTTAAAAAAAAGTAAAAAAGAATAAATATTAAGTTTGGCAACGTCGCAATTGTTAACTTCAAGTCATACATAAATTTTTTATTTAAAAAAATTCGAATTCTGCAAAAGTTCGAAGAAAGAAAACAAAAAACGCAATCGCAACCTCAAATAATCTCTTATTATAAATTCAACGTTTAAAATTTCAGTATTTAGATTTAAGTTAATAAAATAGTAGGGTAACTAGTCCAGTCTGTGACTACCCACCAGTGAATAACTGGTATGCAGAAGAATGATTATAATAATTTTAAAATTAAATTAAAAGTTATTATTTACTTGTAAATGTAATCTTACATGTCTTTATTATTATTAAATCACAACGAATTGAAGTGATTTATATAATTATCATTAAAAATAATTAAAATTATATAGAGGATTGAAGAGTTATTAGAGAAATATTAAATTTGAACATAAACATTTGAAAAAAATCATTTTTAAAAACTATGTGTTTCAATTGTAGTAATTGATTTTTTTTATAATACAGTAAATCTATAATCATCTATATAAGTAAATTAATTAATAAAATTGAATTTGAATACGTGAAATCAACATAAGTATTTTGTTTTTATTAATTTTATGTTGGTCATTCACTAGTGTACTTTATTATTGTACTAAGCCAGTAAATGACCGACAAGTCATTTACTGGTAAGTCCGAAATTAGTCAAGCTCAGTGAATGACCGTGTGTTTGTTTTTATTTGTTATTTGAATTTATGGAATAAAAGCGGCTTTTGAATTTAGGTCAACTTTTTGTTTCGTATTTTTTAAAAATTTAAAAGAAAAATTTTAAAAATCGGTTCATATCCACCGAAAATATAATCTTGCACCTTGTTTTCGTGCGCATCGACTAGACTATTCAGAATTAAAAAGTATTTGATATATAATTAAAATTTTCTAATACTGGCCTAATCATTTCATATCATAACCGGTGGCAGAAATTCAAGTATAATTTCAGCGTTAAAAATTTGATATTATTAGTTGTGAAATTTCAAAAATGATTTACATGATTTCAAAGGATTGAAAATGATTAAAAAATCAATCCTTCTTAATCCTATCAAATGATTTTGTTAAATCAGGGTACTGAGTGTCAAAAAAAAAAAAATAAGACTGTAGAAGAATAAGATTCAATTTATAAAATCAAAGAGTTTTCCGTTAATTTTATCATTTTATTTATTAAACATTTTTTTGTTCTTTGAATTTTAAAAATTGCATATCTTTAACCAATTCAAAGATTAGTAATAATAATTTAAAAGTGTTGAATAATTAAATTAATAATTTACGTTAATCAAAATTTGTTAACTATATAAATATAATAATTAAACAAGCGTACTTTAATAAGTATTATATTATTTTATACAGTTGAAATTGTTAATGTGATATTAATAATACTTACGAGTATTTTTCCGCATTCAAAATGATTATTTTTATAAAAACACAACAGCTATTTTCATCCATTGGTACTGTGATTATAAGGATTCGTTGAATGAAATAATAAAATTTTAACAAAATACTAAAATTGATATTTTTTCCTACTTAAAATTATTAATTTATCGGTTGGATACAATAGAAGTTCCTAGGAAAATTAACTTCAAGTCAGAACTGAATTCGTCGGTCATTTACTGCCCAGATAGCAAAATCACATCTTGATAAGTTCTAAATGAGTTCCTATTTATGATTTGGACGTCTCATCAACATCTTAAAGAAGTCTTTAAGAAGTTCTCAAGATGTCGAATGAGCCACCTTGCGAACTCAGTAAGACGTCTTTAAAAACAGTTCTTAAAGAGTTCTTTTTTCTGACTTCGTAAATAAGACTTCATTATGAATTTACCATGATGTTTTTAAGGAGCTCCTAATTTTGACTTCATAAAGAAGTTAAAAAAAGAATACATTTAGACCTCACAAAACTGACGTCTTATTTATGGAGTCTTCAAGAACTCGTAATTAAGAGTTCTTAAAAATGACACCTTAAAGGAGTCGTCATAAGACTTCTTGAAGACTCCTTCAAAAAGATATTGTAAAGAAGTTATTCCGACTTGAATGCTGTCTGGGTGGATTATGCCCAATCATTCAATGGACGAAAGCAGTCATTCACTGGGTCTTTACATTTTACGCTCAGTATATGTAATTTTATAAAAACTATGATGAAATAAATAAATAATCACGATGAATATCATAAAATAAATGATGTCGCAATGCAATTATAATTGCTTGACTGAGTTTCAAAGTTAATTATTGTTTTTATTAGTCAAAATATCTGCCACTACAATAACTCGGTCATTCATTGGGTAGTTTACCCTAGCCTGGACAAAGTTATGCGGTACTTTGGGTTAGAAATTTAAATTTTAGAGAAAATATCAATTTTTTTTTCTACTTTTTCATGGGATTGATGTATTGAGGTGCAAATGTGTTGAAGTTATAGAAAAAAATATTTTCAACTAAAAAGTATGTGGTATTTTTGGTTAGAAATTTAAATTTTCAAGAAAATTGCAATTTTTCTTTCTTACTTTTTCAGGGGATTTGTAAAAAAATATTCTCTACAAAAAACAACTTGGGTGCTTTTGGTGTCAGTCTAGCTTAATAGACAAATATGAATAACATCACGTCAAGTGGACCCCCCCATTTTCCACTTGATCATGAAAATGAAGTCTATCAATTTTTTTCTTATATAATCACTATGAAAAATTAAACCCTCAAACGATTCTCCAAAATATTCATTCTGACAACAATTTTTTTTAATAATGGAGATTTTGAGTACTTTTAATTGAAAAATAGATTCCGAAACAACCGTTAAAGATAAATAAATGAAATTTTAAGGATTTGTTGTCAAATATCTATATTTTATAAAAATATTAATAGCTTAAAATTCTTTGTTTATTATCCTATTGTTAATTAACTTTTAAGTAAACGAATGAAAATTTCATTGACTTCTCAGTCACCAAATGAAGTTTTTTTGTATAGTTTACATGCGTTATTTATTAAAGTTTAAGATCCTGAAAGAAAATTTCACTGCTCGCGATTAGTTTAAACAATATGAATTTATTTATTACCGCGCGTCGGTCGCTGAGCGCTCTTAATACAGTGCGCGGCCAAGCGTCTCAGGTTCTATTGCAGCTTTGGTCAGTCATAATTCAAAGTAACATTTAAAAATATTATTACTAAACAAATTTTATTTTTTTTAAACAATATCATGAATATTACAATAAAATAATTTTTTATTTGAAACAGGGAAAACGAACTAATAATTAAACTTAATTATTAATTAATAATAACTAATATAACTTATACATGATTATTAACTAACTAATAATAAATTAATTATTCATTAAACAATACTCAGGGGAAAGTAACTAACAATTAAACTCAATTATTTTTCCCTGTTATGGTGTAATAATAAAAAATTATTTTATTGTACTATCCATGATATTGTTTAAACAAAATAAAATTTGTTTAGTAGTAATATTTTCAAATGTTACTTTGAATTATGGCTGCCTGGGAAAAAATGATCAGACCTGATCAGAGATGAACAGGCATGAGTCTTCAGGCCTGGCCAGACATGTTCAGGTCTGATCATGTATGTTCATGTCTGTTCAGGCCCACCCGGGTAAAAAAATTATAAATAAAAAATGGCCCTAGATAATTATATATAATTTTGGATAACTATATTGTACAATTATATATAATTATTTCTATAAAAATAAACAAAAGAAAAATTGGGGCATGTGCGGGATTCGAACCGTAGACCTTACGCTCGGAAGTTAAACCCGCTACCCGTTGACCTAAGAGATTAATTATAAATGTATTTTGATTTGAGTAAAAATAAAAATAACTTTCCAAACAAAACCTAAGAGATTGACTTGAAAGGTTAGTATCGTATGAACTTCAAGTAATAAAAATCTTATACTTGATAGATTCTTGGTCAACAAAATGTTATTTCTTATACATGATAGATTTTTAGTCAACAAAATTTTATATCTGATTTCTTAGTTATTGATTAATAGTTATATGAAATTCTATATCAGTTATGTATAATTATAACTACGTTAGCTATATGTAATTATAACTAAGGTAGTTATATTTAATTATAACTAAGATTTTAAATTTAATCCCATATATCAGGCTTGATCAGACATGGACAGGTATGATCAGGCCTGAGCGTATTCAACGCTTCAGACATGAACAGCCATAGACGGGTATGATCAGGCCTGACCGTATTTAACGCTTCACACATGAACAGGAATGGACAGGTATGATCAGGCCTGATCATGTCTAATTTCAGGCCTGATCATACATGAACAGGCATGGTCAGGCCTGATCATACATGAAGAGGCTCGGTCAGGTCTGATCATTTTTTCTCGGGGAGAGCGCTCAGCGACCGGCGCACGGTGATAAATAAATTCATATTGTTTAAACTAATCGTGAGCAGTGAAATTTTCTTTCAGGATCTTAAACTTTAATAAATAACGCATATAAACTATACAAAAAAACTTCATTTGGTGACTGAGAAGTCAATGAAATTTTCATTCGTTTACTTAAAAGTTAATTAGCAATAGGATAATAAATAAAGAATTTTAAGCTATTAATATTTTTATAAAATATAGATATTTGACAACAAATCCTTAAAATTTCATTTGTTTATCTTTAACGGTTGTTTTGGAATCTATTTTTTATTTAGAAGTACTTAAAATTTCCATTATTAAAAAAAATTTTTGTTAAACTGAAAATCTTGAAAAATCGTTTGAGGGTTTAATTTTTCATAGTGACAACATAAGGAAAAAGACATAGACTTAATTTTCATGATCAAGTGGAAAATGGGGGGTCCACTTGACGTGATCTTACTTTAGTAACGTTCAACTCTTGGTGAAAAATGTAACTTTTGTCAAAAGAATATTGGATTTTAATTTTTGATTTTTTCATATTCTTTTAGACAGTCGCGCTGACAATCTAGCTCGTGATTTTGCTGATAGTCTAACAATCTTGCACGTGATATTACTGCCAGTCGCACGGGCCATCCTGCTTGTTATATTAGTGACAGTCTTGCTGGCTATCTTATTCAAAACTATGCTAACAATCTTTCTGGTGATATTACTGACAGTCTTTCTGGCAATCTTGCTATAGATCTTACTGTCAGTCTTGCTTTCAATCTTGTTTGTGATCTTGCTGACGATCTTGTTTGCGATCTTGCTGACGATCTTACAATCTTTCTCACGATCTTGCGGACTATCTTGTTAGTGATATCGCTGATGATCTTGCTCGCGATCTTACTAACAATATTGCAGACGATTTTTATCATGATCTTACGAATGATTATATGTCAGTCTTGCTAACAATCTTGTTCGTGATCTTGCTCAACACGTGCTGACAATCTTCCTGGTGATATTACTGACACTCTTGCTGGAAATCTTACTTGAGATCCTGCTGACAGTCTTGCATTCAATCTTGCTGACAGTTTTGTTGACAGTCGTGCTGGCAATCTTGCTTGTGATTTCGCTGATAATCTTGCTGACAGTCTTGTTCGCAATTTTTATCGTGATTTAAGACAAGGATTGTAATTCTAAGAAATGACAAGCCAACAAACTAATCTCTATTTTATTTCCAACAATTCTGCGTACCTGTGTATTAGGTTCACCAAGATGACAACACTGTAAGACTTTTTTGTAGGAAATATTTTTTCTTATTATTTCCGTAGAGTAGTCTAGCAGTTTAAAACAAGGATAACAATTTTAAGAAATAAAAAGTCAGCCAAGTCGATGATTTGACCACAAAGATTACCAGCAGGGTCTCCAGTAAGATTGCCAGGCAAATTAACTTCAGAACTGTCGGTAAAATAATTAGCATCTCTCTGACTGTCTTGCTGCTGGTTTCACTATCATTTGGATTATCAGAAAAACTTCTAGCATGAATGTCAACAAGATACTGGTATATGGTTGACAGTCTAGCTGGTGATTTTGTTGTCAGTATTAATGGAGATCTTCTTGATAATTTTGCTCATGTTTTCACTGTCAATTTTGTTGTTGTTGATGGTAATTACTAACAATTCAGTCACTGCGAACAAGAACAGCAAGACGTGTAGCTGAAAGTTGGTGAAATGATCTCGATACAGATTTATCCAGATGTACATACCAAATAGTCACCAAGTTATTCAGAAGACAATGTTCGGTACCGAGTATAGCAGCTAGTACAATCAAGAAGGTCATCGACGACCTATTTCTGCAGCATCACCGGAGACCACAGCGTGAGCTCAAGCTAGCCAGAGAGACTTCTTTTTTCTCATCAGCAGAACTTCAGAAAGCTGCATAATCACTTAAGTCTGGCAAAGCATTAGGCTCAGACGGCATACTAACGAACTAAATCATAATCATTGCTGACAAATGTCCGCAAGTACTGCTGTCATCATATAACGCATTATTCTCAACCGGAACCTTCTGTAATATGTGAAAAAGTCAATGACTAGTTCTCCTCGACAAAGGGAAAGGCCCGCCAATAACCTCCTCATCAGGCCTTTGTGCACGCTCGATGTCACTGTGAAAATTTGTTAAAGTACGACTCATGAACGAAATATACAAATTTGGCGGGCTCTCAGTAAACCAGTATGGTTTCCGTAAAGGGCACTCGACGATCGTGGTCATATAGCAAGACATGAGCATCGTCAGAAGAGCATGGTCGAGACATGCTTGCACTTGTATAGTGTGCAACTTTCTTACTTTTGACGCCAAAAATGCTTTTGACTGGGATAGGAAAATATAACTAATAAATCGAAAGACGACTTCGACATGGAAGAATACTGATCTGAAATGAAAGATTACTACTTTAGAAGTAGAGAACTGGAGTACAGTACAACTGATATACAATCTATCGACGATGTCATCGCAGGCGTTTCGCAAGGATCCGGTCTACGACCTCACTGCTGAAATATAAGGTACAATGACTTGCTCAAAGCAACTTCAATGAAAAACGTACCAAAAAAAGCTTACAAGCGTGCAATGGAGAGGGGGACTGAAAGCTTGTACGTACTGTGCAGTCTCTGAGATAGGTGTGCTGTTAATAGCTAAGGCTATTCCAATCAATCTTTTAGCATTAGAGAGGAGAAAAATACACCAACTTCCACCACGGAACGAATCAGCAGAGGGCAAAGAGTCGCCAAAAAGCACTGAAATTATTTCACGATTCGGAGAAGTATTAAAAAAGTTAGTTAAAGTAAAAACACTTTCTATTACAATAGTTTTTAATTTAGTTATAATTCAAAAACGATTTTATTCAATGAAACAGTTTTCAATGTATTAAATTTTCAACGTAGCCACCTTCTTGCTCAACACACGTTCGGAGACGTTGCAACAAGCTGCGATGACAATTAGCAATCATCTCCGGCGTGACTGTCTCCAGAGCTTCTTGGAATCGCTGCTGAAGTGTCATTTCATTGTCAATAGCATGACGATACATTTTAGATTTTAAGTAGCCCCATAAAAAGAAATCAAGCGGGTTTAAATCGGGTGATCGTGGTGGCCAATCTAAAATTCCTCCTCGACCAATATATCGATTAGGAAAATGGGCCCAAAGACAGGCTTGCGCTCCCCCAGAGGTGTGAGCTGGTGCGCCATCTTGCTGGAACCACATTTGATCATACTGCTCTTGAGTGATCCCAGATCGCAAGCATAAACGATGCAAGCAGCGGTCCAAAAAATCCGTGTAGGTATTTTGATCCAGATTTTCTTCAAATTGAAAAGGCCCAACCTGCAAATACGAATTGAGAAGGCACAGAGCATATTTATTGAGTAACTATCCAATCAATACATCAAATATTTATTGAACTTGAAATAGACATACCAAACATGGACCTGCCATGTATAATCCGGCCCACATATTCATAGAAAATCTACGTTGATGACCTCTTTCGGCTGTTTGATGAGGATTCTCTTGAGCGTACCAATGAAAATTTTTGGAATTCCAAAAACCTCCACGCTGAAAAGTGCACTCATCAGTCCACAAAATATTATTTAATATTTGTGGGTCATGTTCGTACATGTCCAACAGCCGCCGACAAAATTCTAAACGAACCGGGTAATCTTCTGGTTGCAGTGCATTGACCCGAGTGTAATGGTATGCATGGAATTTTTCTGAACTTATCGTACGCTGAACGGTGCCATACGATAAACCGGTGAGTGCCTTTACACCTCGAATGCCGATTTCAGGATCTTCTTCAATAAGCCTAATGATTCTTTCTTCATTTACAGGATTACGAACCCGTCTTGGTGCCCCAGCTAAACGATGGTTTGGTAAGACAGTGCCGGTTTCCGTGAGACGCGCAAAAGCACCAAGAATAACGTGAGCACTTGGATGTCGAGCATTAGGATATTGCGCACGGTAGAGACGGACAGCTTCATTAGCGTTACAATTTGCTCTGCCATAAAGGAGTATCATATTTGAGTACTCTCGCGGTGAATAGTCACCCATTGTTTTTTTTTTTTTACACAAATTACAAAAGTAAATATACAGATTTGAGTAACTGAACAATAACTCAATTCGCTTTGATAAAATATAATAGTTGCAAGTGAAAGAGTTATAAATTAATGATTGAAATTCTACCAATAATTATTTTCAGAAAATAATGCAGGACAGAAATGACAGATAGGTACTAATTGACTTTAACGAAACTGAAAATAGCTACTAATAAAAATGTTTGTGAATAACAAAAGAAATCAACTTAGTTCTGCTATATATTTTATAAATTCATTGAGAATTAAAAAAGAATAATTCCAATAAAATGGAATGAACATATTTTTCAAAAGCCGAAAGTTAGTTAGTTACACTTGGCAGCATCAGAAATAAATAGGGATGGATTTGTGTCCCAAATTTAGTTATTTTTAATTATCATTCAATTAATCTACCCCTAAATATAATTCAATATTTAAATAAGATGCCTTGAAGCAACGACTTTTATTATTAATATAGAAATGGATATTAGAAATTCATAATTTTGTCGAATTTTTGTACTCGACACTTGGCAGCATCAGAAATAAATAGGGATGGATTTGTGTCCAAAATTTAGTTATTTTTAATTATCATTCAATTAATCTACCCCTAAATATAATTGAATATTTAAATAAGATGCCTTGAAGCAACGACTTTTTTTATTGAAATCAAAAAAGATATTAGAAATTTATAATTTTGTCGAATTTTTGTACTCGACACTCGGCAGCATCAGAAATAAATAGGGATGGATTTGTGTCCAAAATTTAGTTATTTTTAATTATCATTCAATTAATCTACCCCTAAATATAATTCAATATTTAAATAAGATGCCTTGAAGCAACGACTTTTATTATTAATATAGAAATGGATATTAGAAATTCATAATTTTGTCGAATTTTTGTACTCGACACTCGGGAACATCAGAAATAAATAGGGATGGATTTGTGTCCAAATTTCAGTTATTTTTAATTATCATTCAATTAATCTACCCCTAAATATAATTCAATATTTAAATAAGATGCCTTAAAGCAACGACTTTTTTTATTGAAATCAAAAAAGATATTAGAAATTTATAATTTTGTCGAATTTTTGTACTCGACACTCGGCAGCATCAGAAATAAATAGGGATGGATTTGTGTCCAAAATTTAGTTATTTTTAATTATCATTCAATTAATCTACCCCTAAATATAATTCAATATTTAAATAAGATGCCTTGAAGCAACGACTTTTTTTATTGAAATCAAAAAAGATATTAGAAATTTATAATTTTGTCGAATTTTTGTACTCGACACTCGGCAGCATCAGAAATAAATAGGGATGGATTTGTGTCCAAAATTTAGTTATTTTTAATTATCATTCAATTAATCTACCCCTAAATATAATTCAATATTTAAATAAGATGCCTTGAAGCAACGACTTTTATTATTAATATAGAAATGGATATTTGAAATTCATAATTTTGTCGAATTTTTGTACTCGACACTTGGCAGCATTAGAAATAAATAGGGATGGATTTGTGTCCAAAATTTAGTTATTTTTAATTATCATTCAATTAATCTACCCCTAAATATAATTCAATATTTAAATAAGATGCCTTGAAGCAACGACTTTTTTTATTAATATAGAAATGGATATTAGAAATTCATAATTTTGTCGAATTTTTGTACTCGACACTTGGCAGCATCAGAAATAAATAGGGATGGATTTGTGTCCAAAATTTAGTTATTTTTAATTATCATTCAATTAATCTACCCCTAAATATAATTCAATATTTAAATAAGATGCCTTGAAGCAACGACTTTTATTATTAATATAGAAATGGATATTAGAAATTCATAATTTCGTCTTAATTTTTGTCTCGAACTCTGTTTTACTTAGTGTCTTGAATGTTATCTTACTTTCTGTCTTGAATTTTGTCTTGATGTTATCTTACTTTCTGTCTTGAATTTTGTCTTAATTTTCTCTTGATGTTATCTTACTTTCTGTCTTGAATTCTGTCTTAATTTTTGTCTTGAATTTTGTTTCGAATTTTGTCTTACTTAGTGTCTTGAATGTGATCTTACTTTCTGTCGTGAATTTAGTCTTAATTTTGTCTTGATGTTATCTTACTTTCTGTCTTGAATTTTGTCTTTAATTTTGTCTCACTTCTTGTCTTGAATTTCGTCTCATTTTTTGTCTTGAATTTTGTCGTACTTTTTGTCTCGAATTTTGTCTTGAATTTTGTCTTGGATTTCGTCTTAATTTCTGTCTCGAATTATGTTTTATTTAGGGTTTTGAAAGTTATCTTACTTTCTGTCTTGAATTCGGTCTTACTGTTCGTCATGAATTTTGTCTTGTATTTACTCTTGAATTTTGTCTTACATTTTGTCTTGGATATTGTCTTACTTCTTGTCTTGAGTTTCGTCTTGTTTTTTGTCTCGAATTCTGTCTTGAATTTTGTCCTACGGTTTGTCTTGAATTTTGTCCTACGTTTTGTCTTGAATTTTGTCCTACGGTTTGTCTTGAATTTTGGCCTACGTTTTGTCTTGAATTTTGTTTCGAATTTTGTTTTACTTTCTGTCTTGTATTGTGTCTTACTGTTTGTCTTACTTTTCGTCTTAATTTTTGTCTTGGATTTCGTCTTAATTTTTGTCTCGAATTCTGTTTTTCTTAGTGTTTTGAATTTTGTCTTAATTTTTGTCTTGAATTTTGTCTTAAATTTTGTCTTGTATTTTGTCTTGAATTTTTGTCTCGAATTTTGTCTTGCATTTCGTCTTAATTTTTATCTCGAATTATGTTTTACTTAGTGTCTTGAATGTTATCTTACTTTCTGTCTTGAATTCTGTCTTAATTTTTGTCTTGAATTTTGTCTCGAATTTCGTCTTACTTTTTGTCTTGAATTTCGTCTCGTTTTTTGTCTCGAATTCTGTCTTGAATTTTCCCTTGAATTTTGTCTTACTTTTTGTCTTGAATTTTGTCTTGAATTTTGTCTCGAACTTTTTGTCTTGAATTTTGTCTTGAATTTTGTCTTACTTTCTGTCTAGTATTTTGTCTTACTGTTTGTCTCGAATTTGTCTCACGTTCTTGTCTTGATTGTTGTCTTTCTTTTTGTCTTGTATTTTGTCTTATTTTTTGTCTCGAATTCTGTCTCGAATTTGTCTTACTTTTTGTCTTGAATTTTGTCTTAAATTTTGTCTTGAATTTTGTCTCGAATTTTGTCTTACTTTCTGTCTTGGATTTTATCTAAATTCTTGTCTGTAATGTTGTATCACGTTCTTGTCTTGATTGTTGTTTTTTTCTTTGTCTTGAATTTTGTCTTACTGTTTGTCTTGAACTTTGTCTTACTTTTTGTCTTGGATTTCGTCTTAATTTTTGTCTCGAATTTTGTTTTACTTAGAGTCTTGAATGTTATCTTACTTTTTGTCTTGAATTTTGTTTTGAATTTTGTCTTGAATTTTGTCTTACTTTCTGTCTTGTACTTTGTCTTACTGTTTGTCTCGGATTTTGTCTTAATTTTTGTCTGTAATGTTGTCTCACGTTCTTGTCTTGATTGTTGTCATTCTTTTTGTCTTGAATTTCGTCTTATTTTTTGTCTCAAATTCTGTCTTGAATTTCGTCTTACTGTTTGTCTTGAATTTTGTCTTACTCTTTATCTTGAATTTTGTCTTAAATTTTGTCTTGGATTTCGTCTTAATTTTTGTCTCGAATTTTGTCTTACTTAGTGTCTTGAATGTTATCTTACTTTTTGTCTTGAATTTTGTCTCGGATTTTGTCTTAATTTTTGTCTGTAATGTTGTCTCACGTTCTTGTCTTGATTGTTGTCATTCTTTTTGTCTTGAATTTCGTCTTATTTTTTGTCTCGAATTCTGTCTTGAATTTCGTCTTACTGTTTGTCTTGAATTTTGTCTTACTCTTTATCTTGAATTTTGTCTTAAATTTTGTCTTGGATTTCGTCTTAATTTTTGTCTCGAATTTTGTCTTACTTAGTGTCTTGAATGTTATCTTACTTTTTGTCTTGAATTTTGTCTTGAATTTTGTCTTACTTTCTGTCTTGTTCTTTGTCTTACTGTTTATCTCGAATTTTGTCTTACTTTTTGTCTTAGATTCCGTCTTGATTGATGTCTTGAATGATGTCGTAATTTTGGTCTTGAATTTTGTCTTAGTGTTGAATGTTGTCTTACTTTTTGTCGTGAATTTTGTCTCGAATTTCGTCTTAATCTTTGTCTTGAATATTGTCTTACTTTTTGGGCTTGCATTTCACCTCAACCATCAAAATCGGTTAATTCTTTCAAGAGATACCGTTGTCGAAAGAATTAAAAAAAAAATTTTTTTTTAGTATTTTGGAAATTTCTCAAAAACGACTCGAGAAATTAATTTCAAAGTCTGATCAGTTGTAGAACTCAATAAAACGCGTCGATTGCGACCTTAACCATCTCAATCGTTATATTAGTTCGAGAGATATCGTTTGACAGAAAATGGTAAAAAACGTTTTTTTTTCAAAAACAAAGGAATACAAAAGTATTTTCGAGCTCGAAGAGCTCGAAAATGTATCCACAACAATTTTTCAAGCTCAAGGAGCTCGAAATGGGCGGGAAGTTTTGGGGCTGGCCCACAGGGTCAACCGACAGACCGATTTTTTGTTTTGAATTTGTCTTACTTCTTGTCTTGAATGTTGTCTTACTTTTTGTCTTGAATTTCTTTTTAATCTTTGTCTTGAATATTGTCTTACATTTTGTCTGGAATTTTATCTTAGTTTTTGTGTTGTATGTTGTCATTCTTTCTGTATCGTAGCTAGTCTTACTTTTCGCCTCGTATTTTGTCTTGAGGAAAAATAATTGAGTTTAATTGTTAGTTACTTTCCCCTGAGTATTGTTTAATGAATAATTAATTTATTATTAGTTAGTTAATAATCATGTATAAGTTATATTAGTTATTATTAATTAATAATTAAGTTTAATTATTAGTTCGTTTTCCCTGTTTCAAATAAAAAATTATTTTATTGTAATATTCATGATATTGTTTAAAAAAAATAAAATTTGTTTAGTAATAATATTTTTAAATGTTACTTTGAATTATGACTGACCAAAGCTGCAATAGAACCTGAGACGCTTGGCCGCGCACTGTATTAAGAGCGCTCAGCGACCGACGCGCGGTAATAAATAAATTCATATTGTTTAAACTAATCGCGAGCAGTGAAATTTTCTTTCAGGATCTTAAACTTTAATAAATAACGCATGTAAACTATACAAAAAAACTTCATTTGGTGACTGAGAAGTCAATGAAATTTTCATTCGTTTACTTAAAAGTTAATTAACAATAGGATAATAAACAAAGAATTTTAAGCTATTAATATTTTTATAAAATATAGATATTTGACAACAAATCCTTAAAATTTCATTTATTTATCTTTAACGGTTGTTTCGGAATCTATTTTTCAATTAAAAGTACTCAAAATCTCCATTATTAAAAAAAATTGTTGTCAGAATGAATATTTTGGAGAATCGTTTGAGGGTTTAATTTTTCATAGTGATTATATAAGAAAAAATTGATAGACTTCATTTTCATGATCAAGTGGAAAATGGGGGGGTCCACTTGACGTGATGTTATTCATATTTGTCTATTAAGCTAGACTGACACCAAAAGCACCCAAGTTGTTTTTTGTAGAGAATATTTTTTTACAAATCCCCTGAAAAAGTAAGAAAGAAAAATTGCAATTTTCTTGAAAATTTAAATTTCTAACCAAAAATACCACATACTTTTTAGTTGAAAATATTTTTTTCTATAACTTCAACACATTTGCACCTCAATACATCAATCCCATGAAAAAGTAGAAAAAAATTGATATTTTCTCTAAAATTTAAATTTCTAACCCAAAGTACCGCATAACTTTGTCCAGGCTAGGGTAAACTACCCAATGAATGACCGAGTTATTGTAGTGGCAGATATTTTGACTAATAAAAACAATAATTAACTTTGAAACTCAGTCAAGCAATTATAATTGCATTGCGACATCATTTATTTTATGATATTCATCGTGATTATTTATTTATTTCATCATAGTTTTTATAAAATTACATATACTGAGCGTAAAATGTAAAGACCCAGTGAATGACTGCTTTCGTCCATTGAATGATTGGGCATAATCCACCCAGACAGCATTCAAGTCGGAATAACTTCTTTACAATATCTTTTTGAAGGAGTCTTCAAGAAGTCTTATGACGACTCCTTTAAGGTGTCATTTTTAAGAACTCTTAATTACGAGTTCTTGAAGACTCCATAAATAAGACGTCAGTTTTGTGAGGTCTAAATGTATTCTTTTTTTAACTTCTTTATGAAGTCAAAATTAGGAGCTCCTTAAAAACATCATGGTAAATTCATAATGAAGTCTTATTTACGAAGTCAGAAAAAAGAACTCTTTAAGAACTGTTTTTAAAGACGTCTTACTGAGTTCGCAAGGTGGCTCATTCGACATCTTGAGAACTTCTTAAAGACTTCTTTAAGATGTTGATGAGACGTCCAAATCATAAATAGGAACTCATTTAGAACTTATCAAGATGTGATTTTGCTATCTGGGCAGTAAATGACCGACGAATTCAGTTCTGACTTGAAGTTAATTTTCCTAGGAACTTCTATTGTATCCAACCGATAAATTAATAATTTTAAGTAGGAAAAAATATCAATTTTAGTATTTTGTTAAAATTTTATTATTTCATTCAACGAATCCTTATAATCACAGTACCAATGGATGAAAATAGCTGTTGTGTTTTTATAAAAATAATCATTTTGAATGCGGAAAAATACTCGTAAGTATTATTAATATCACATTAACAATTTCAACTGTATAAAATAATATAATACTTATTAAAGTACGCTTGTTTAATTATTATATTTATATAGTTAACAAATTTTGATTAACGTAAATTATTAATTTAATTATTCAACACTTTTAAATTATTATTACTAATCTTTGAATTGGTTAAAGATATGCAATTTTTAAAATTCAAAGAACAAAAAAATGTTTAATAAATAAAATGATAAAATTAACGGAAAACTCTTTGATTTTATAAATTGAATCTTATTCTTCTACAGTCTTATTTTTTTTTTTTTTTGACACTCAGTACCCTGATTTAACAAAATCATTTGATAGGATTAAGAAGGATTGATTTTTTAATCATTTTCAATCCTTTGAAATCATGTAAATCATTTTTGAAATTTCACAACTAATAATATCAAATTTTTAACGCTGAAATTATACTTGAATTTCTGCCACCGGTTATGATATGAAATGATTAGGCCAGTATTAGAAAATTTTAATTATATATCAAATACTTTTTAATTCTGAATAGTCTAGTCGATGCGCACGAAAACAAGGTGCAAGATTATATTTTCGGTGGATATGAACCGATTTTTAAAATTTTTCTTTTAAATTTTTAAAAAATACGAAACAAAAAGTTGACCTAAATTCAAAAGCCGCTTTTATTCCATAAATTCAAATAACAAATAAAAACAAACACACGGTCATTCACTGAGCTTGACTAATTTCGGACTTACCAGTAAATGACTTGTCGGTCATTTACTGGCTTAGTACAATAATAAAGTACACTAGTGAATGACCAACATAAAATTAATAAAAACAAAATACTTATGTTGATTTCACGTATTCAAATTCAATTTTATTAATTAATTTACTTATATAGATGATTATAGATTTACTGTATTATAAAAAAATCAATTACTACAATTGAAACACATAGTTTTTAAAAATGATTTTTTTCAAATGTTTATGTTCAAATTTAATATTTCTCTAATAACTCTTCAATCCTCTATATAATTTTAATTATTTTTAATGATAATTATATAAATCACTTCAATTCGTTGTGATTTAATAATAATAAAGACATGTAAGATTACATTTACAAGTAAATAATAACTTTTAATTTAATTTTAAAATTATTATAATCATTCTTCTGCATACCAGTTATTCACTGGTGGGTAGTCACAGACTGGACTAGTTACCCTACTATTTTATTAACTTAAATCTAAATACTGAAATTTTAAACGTTGAATTTATAATAAGAGATTATTTGAGGTTGCGATTGCGTTTTTTGTTTTCTTTCTTCGAACTTTTGCAGAATTCGAATTTTTTAAATAAAAAATTTATGTATGACTTGAAGTTAACAATTGCGACGTTGCCAAACTTAATATTTATTCTTTTTTACTTTTTTTTAAATTCCAATTCTCACATATGATTGGTCAATTAAAATGTTGAATAACTCAAAAACTACTCAAAATTTTCAAAAGTGGCAAAGGAACTTCATGCTTAGAATCACCCCCTCTATCTAAATTTTCTCGCTGTGAAAGTAATTCTGGATCACCCTGTATATATATATATATATATATATATATATATATATATATATATATATATATATTAGGGTGCTTCGTTTGAGATGACTATTTTTAACTTCCCGCTAAGAAAATCAACGATTTTCGAAAATTTCGGGAAGTTATTGTTTTCACCCCGATTTTCGAAAATCGAGTTTTCATCAGATGTCGACGTTTTGAGGTCCTTGGAAGCTATTCTGACTATTTTCAGAATGATGTCCGAGTGTGTGTATGTATGTGTGTGTGTGTGTATGTATGTAAACTCTTTGTAACTTTTGAACTAATGAACCAATTTGGATGTTTAAGGCGGCGATTGAAAGAGCTTGTTGGCCATCAACTTTTCTAAAAATTTCAGATTATTTGATCGAATAGACTCGAAAATATCTGCGAATTACGAAAAAAAAAAAATTTTTTAGTTTTTTATTGATTTCTTACAAACAACTTATACGATCGATATCAAAATCTAATCAGCTCTATTACTTAAAAAAACGCGTCGATTGCCACCTCAAACATCAAAATCGGATAATTCGTTCGAGAGTTATCGCGGGAGAAATAAATAGTAAAAAACGGTTTTTTCGAAATATTTTCGAAACGACTGGCGCGATCGATTCGAAATTTTAATCAGCTCTAGAATTCAATAAAACGCGCCGATTGCCACCTCAAACGTCAAAATCGATCGATTAGTTCGAAAGATATCGGCGTTGAAAAATTAAAAAAATAACATTTTATGTTATTTTTCCCGGATAAATCATAATATAACCTACGAAAATGTGTCTAAAGTCATACCAACTCATCCTTTATATGGTTACTTTCAATACATAATGTCATCGAACTTGGTTTTTAGTTTAAATCATAGTACCAACAATAAAATCGATAAAACGTAGTTTTTAATATTTTTCTTGGATATTTATATTTGATTGTTTCTCACATGAGTCAAAACTCATTTAAATCTTGATTTGAATCCCTGGCATTGATTTCTGCCTGAATACACTTATTTTATTGAACATAATCAGGGATTAAATTTTAAAAACTGCTTCGTTAATAATTCTTGATTCTTAAATTTTCAAACTTTAGCATAACAGGCAACTTGTTAGAGCTTGAGAAGATCGTAAAAAAACAATCACATGTGATAGCATTTTCGAGCTCGAAGAGCTCGAAAATATATCTACACTAATGTTTTCGAGCTCTTTGAGATCGAAAACAGCGGGAAGTTTTGGGGCTGGCCCGCAGGGCCAACCGACGCCCAGATTTTTTTTTCTAAGTCCCGTGTCAAAATATCGTTGTACTCATTAAAAAAAAAATTCTCGCTAAAGATGAGCTCTTAATTTTGATTTTAAGTACCCGCTAAATGAATTTGAAATTTTCCCATTTAATTAACACGTAAATTTTAATTTTTTCATTTCAATTATCTATCGCTTCCCGACATTTCAAGATATTTGATCAGCCATAGGCGGAAATAACAGAGGAGTATTTTCTCTTTGAAAATGCTTGTAGCCAATTTATGTTTTGTAACCGGCCTCAACAGTAAAAAATCTTAAAGCCAATTTTTTCTCGAATTTCATGGTTTTTTTTATTTTACTTGCAAATAACTTACTTTACGACAAAATTGTACCTGACTTTTTTGTAGGGAATTTTATTCCCTACAAAAAAAGTTATGTACGAGAATACCGTAAAACTAGTAGTTTTCGAGATAAGTCCAATTAAACATTTTAAAATTTGAAAAATCGCTGTTATATCCAAGATTTTATTCCTTTTTATAAAATTATGGCCAAAGATATATATATATATATATATATATATATGTATATATATATATATATATATATATATATATATCCTGGTTAATATATTATCGAAAATATGTAATCCTGGGAAAAAAGTTTTTCATGAAATTTTATAAAATTTCATAAAATTTCGTGAAATTTTATGAAAGGCCAAAACTTGGTTTTTATAAAATTTCATAAAGTTTCACATAATTTCATAAATTTTTGTAAACCTTCATAATGGTTGTTACGTAACGATTTAAATTATTTAGATTTTAATTAGTTTTAAGTTCAATATTTAATTTTATATTTGAATTTGAATCGTTACGCGGGCATTCCGCCATTTCGCCGTGGATAATGGTAGTCCGTGCACGATGCTGGCGCATGTGCGTAAAGTATGAGAGAGCACGTGTGATTTAATTTTATTATTTTATATAATACATGCTCAAAATAAACGCCGTTAAATGCCTAACCTCGGCCTCATAAACTTTTTCATTAAACACTCGCCATTTCTAATTGGTCTAATGCAGTGTTTTAAACTTTCTTAAAGCATTTGGGCACCCCTTCTACCGCAAAATTTGACGAAAATAGTTGTGGTATATCCCTACTCTATAATCCAAGTTATCAAAATGTTTAAGATAGGTAACTGGGATGAACTCACCTTTACTTAAAGCTGCATAACTCGCAAAAAAAAATTCTCTAGATTACACATGCGCATTAAATTGATCGGCAAACGATTGTGGATCGTCATTTATTGATAAGTTTGTGTCACCTTAAATTAATAACCTGAACTATAATTTTATTAAAAAGTGATTAAAATTAAAAATGGAATCAAAGGAGGATAATACAAGTGAAAGTGAACCAGCAACTCCACCAGAATTTTCTCAAGCTGCTGATCGAATTTCTTATAATTTACTGCCAGATAAATCAAGGAACGCTTATCAAAAAGCTTATACGCAATTTATGGATTGGCGTCAAACTAAAAAAATTAAATCCTTCTCTGAAAAAGTTTTACTTGTATATTTTTCAGAGTTACAACAAACTAAAAAGCCATCAACACTATGGACAATTTACTCCATGCTCAATAGTACTTTGAATTTATATCATGAGATCCAAATAAATACTTATAAAAAATTACGCGCATTCCTTAAAAAACAAGACCGTGGTTTTAAAAATAAAAAATCTAAAATTTTAACAGCAGACAACGTTGCAGAATTTTTGAATAATGCTCCCGATGATGATTATTTAGTTGACAAGGTAAAAAAATCGGTATATCTAATTATTATAAATATTAACTTCGCTACATACAATTTATTTACAATTTCATCTCATTTCATGTACAATTAATTTATAATTTTATTAAATTCACAGGTTATCTTAATCTTAGGAGTCTGCGGAGCTTGCAGAAGAGTTGAACTCTGCGAATTAACAATTGACGACATCGAAGACAATAACGTGAACATGCTAATTCAAATTAATGCCACTAAAACGTCAACAGTACGCAAGTTTTCTGTTGATGGAGAATTTTACAAGATTGTAAAAAAATATATAACGCTCCGACCGAAAGTTTGTAAGACTAGTCGATTTTTTTTAAACTTGCAGAAGGGTAAATGCACCCAGCAACCGATTGGTATCAATAAAATCGGAAGTGTACCCCGTAAAATTGCCGCATATTTAAAGCTACCCAATGCAAACCAATTTACTGGTCATTGTTCTCGACGAACCTCAGCCACTCTTCTCGTAGATGCTGGTGCTGACATAAGTGCCCTGAAGCGTCATGGTGGCTGGAGTTCGTCGACGGTTGCTGAGGGTTATATCGATCATTCGATAAAAAATAAACAAAAAGTATTTCATCAAATCACCGAATCGATTACTCTAAAATCAACTAATACTAATACCACTATCTCATTATCACAAAAAAATCCAGACATCAATAGAGCATCAACCTCAAACGTTAATCATCTAAGCCAAATAACTGCGCCTTCCACGGACATCTCTAAAAATGCACCACCAAATATGAATTTACACTTTAATAATTGCCCAAACCTGACTATAATTTTTAATAACAAGGAAAATTGATTTAAAAAAAATATATATATATCTATATTAATTAACCTAAAATTTTAATATTTGTTAGTTTTATGTTTAAAAAATGACTTCTTTATCATATTAAATAATATATGTATCAGATTTTTTATTAGGTTAGTATTCATGTTTGTTGATTAATAAAATAATGACACAAAAATATGATTTTAATTGCTATTAAATAAATAAGAATTCGATTTCATTTTTAATAATGGAACAAATAAAAATTTAAGTAGTTTCTTTATTTATAATTTATTTATATATTTATTTATAAATCAATAAACCAAACCAAAAAAAAAAAACATTGATTTCTATAAAGACAAATTATTAAAATGATCGCGACTGCATGAAGCCAACGTTAGGCATTTAACGACGTTTTAATTTTGAGCATTTATTATATAAAATATCGTAGACAACTAGTGACATCAAGTATAATACTCTCGTTCGTTTTGTAACACTCGCTTCGTTCGTGTTCCCAAACTGCGAACTCGAGTATTATATTCGATGGCACTAGTTATCTAAGGTACTATTTTTATAATTTATGATTTAATTTACAAACGATTGACTTTTGTTTAATTTAAGTATTTATTTGAAATTTTGAGTTAGTTGGGATGCATAATTCAGCGTCACATTATGCCCCAACAATTGGCAATATATTATTTTGTTTAACTTGTCATCCGACGGATGAAGTCAATTGATGTCTATTAATTAGGAATAATTAATATTTATTTTATGATTTGATATAAAAACATAAAGAGGATATGAACAAATAGTTCATGTAATTAAATAATTCACCATGTATCATCCGAGTGTTAGATACTTATGTTTATAATTTATATTTTTAATTTAAATTGGATGTCAAGTGTAATTATAATAATTAAGGGCGACGGTGCTGCCCTTTACGCGACGACCAACAGGTGGAGGTTGACCTAATTAATTTAGAAGGATACGGGATAGCTCTGTGTGCGGACGTGAATTTTATTTCTGTATTGAGTAGTTGATTTTTTAAAATACTAAAGTCATTAAATTTAGTAATATTCACCGGGTGAATAAAACTTATTGGTGAACTAGTTTATTTGGGCTGATTTTTTTGCTGGTTGAGTAAGTACTTTGTATTTCTATTCGCTGGGTAAAATATTATTATCTGATAACCTCCCCCGGTAGTTGTTGGTCGCCGTGGGGCAATTAATTGATTTATATTTATTATTATTGATTGGATGATACATAAACTAATAGTTATTACTTATTATTAAACAATTATTTTGGTTTATTGGTGAAAATATTCCATATTCATATATATATATATATTTGCATAAAACGTACGCAACGTCGTAAAACGTTGCCGGTACGTACATAGATATATACGGGTAGCATATATATCTATACTACACACGCCGGACTCGAAAATTCCTCAAGTCTGATCTCATGGCGTAACTATTTACTCAAAGTATTTGAGGTATTTTTCTTTTTGGTTCTCACTGGAATAATTATCATTGTAAATTATTAATATTATTATTATTTATATTATTATTTCTATTTTAAATTATTTAAAGAAAGTAAATAATTATTGTTATTTAGATTTATGTACCCCAGCGGTCAGTAATCATTATTGAATTATTGTTTTACACTGAAATTATTATTTTATTTTAAGATTAAATTATCAATTATTGTGTGGGAAAAATTATTATATTATTTTGAGTGTGCCCGGGAAAATCAAAATACCGTATCTTTCTCTCTTCCGCAAGTGGTGGGAGATATATTTAAAAGAAATATTGTTATTTTTATTATTCATGATAAAAAAAAAAAAAATTAAAGGGGAATTATTATTTATTTATATTTAGTATTAATAATTAATATTATTAATTATAGTAAGTCAAATTATTATTTTTATTTTTGAGTATTGAGTTTGAGTATAAGTCTTGAGGTCGAGGTAATTGTCGACACCTTTTTTTTATCCCCAGTGGTAAAAATATGTAACCAATCTTTATCGTATAACCACCGAGTGTAATTATTGTGGTTAATTCAACAACAATTGATTATTGTACAATATTATTATTTATATTTATATATTGTTAAAATTAAAAAGACGGAAACCAACAGCTGTCGAGGGGAAAATTTACTGCTTATTCTCTTTGGATCTTTTTCCTTCTGTTATTTCCATTTATTTTTCTTTTAATTATTTATTATTTACATCTAATTGTTTATTATTTATTCAACACTATTCTATTGTTTCTTTAATTTTCTGCTATATTTTCTCGGATGTTTCTTCTGCTTCGTCACAAGTCACTTGCTCGGATCTTCCTCGTAAATTCCCCCTGAAAAATTTTGTCCGTTTTTGGAAAAATGGTCTGGCGCCTGCGTGCACTAACCCAGCCTGAGGAGCTGGTTCAGGCACATCAAGTATTAATTATTTATTATTGAATTATTATTTAAAGTTTATTATTTATTTTAATTTTGAGAAAAATATTTAAAACCATTTGTTATCATTTAATATTATTTAAATTCATTTATTATCATTTGTTTTAAACGCGTGGGCGACCGCATACGATATATTCGACTGATCCGCGTCTCCGTCGCGGATTTTAGGGTAGATATACGTTATATGGTTTATAAAATTTACAAAATTTCAAATAATTGTTATGAAGATTCCAAGGACTTAATGGTATGAAATTTCATATATTTTTATAAACTTTAATGAAATTATATGAGGTTTTATGTAATATTATAATATTCTCTAAAACTTCATGTAATTTTACATAATTAAAGTTTTGGCCTCACACAAAAAGTTACAAAATTTTATGATATTTCATAAAATTATGTTAAATTTTATGAAAATTATCTGTTGGTTTCGAATTGGTTTTTTAAAATATTTTTACAATTTCATAGTTCAATAAAACTTCATAAGTTCATGGAATTTCAAGAATTTTTAGAAATCAAAA
This sequence comes from Microplitis manilae, assembly GCA_030273425.1. NCBI lineage: Eukaryota > Metazoa > Arthropoda > Insecta > Hymenoptera > Braconidae > Microplitis > Microplitis manilae. The sequence continues at coordinate 5,322,618 of CP092730.1, read as the reverse complement.
AAAAATTTTTACAATGCTCCTTCGGATCTTTGTGGTGAATATGTAAAATTTTTATGATATTTTGTATAATTTTATGAAATTTCATAAAGTTTCATGTTATTTTATAAGATTTCATAAAATTTTGAAAAAATTTATGAAAGTTCATACCAATAAATCCTTAGAATCTTGACAACAATTGTGAGAAACTTCATGAATTATTATGAAATTTTGTCTCTTTTTACAACATTTCATCAAATTTCATAGAATACTATGAGAGACTTGAAATCGAAAGGACGTAGGTTCGAGCCCAGAAGTCACCAGGATTTTTTCGTCAATAAAAATTATAATTAGTGTGTTACCGTTATGCCTCCACCCATTAGATTAATGTGAAAGATTTAATTGCAGATTTTCTGCAAAACCTAATATTTTTTTCGAAAAATGAATGGTGACTGAAGAATTTTATAAAATTTCATCAGGCCATTTTTAGCATAAAATTTCATGAAATTTCAGTAGTGAAATTTTATGAAATTTTATAAAATTTTATGAAAAACTTTTTTCGCGGGATTATATGTTTTCGATGATATATTAACCAGGATATTGTTACGTTTTGGCTCTAATTAAATTTAAATGAAAATTTTGGAAATTTTTTTTTTTGAAGTCTCGAATTATTTATTCGCCACGGTGGGCGAATAAACGGTTCGACACTTCTTAGAATTACAAATAAATAATAAATTAATAAATCGTTACTTTGTTGGCGATATTATTTTATTCATCACCAACAATGTAACGGAAATCTCTTGCGATAAGAGAGTCGCCGTGGCTCGCGGATAGTCTAAACAGATGACGATGCATGAGACCCGGGCCACGACGATTCTCTCATAGGAAACCTGAGATGCAACGTTAACACTTTGATGAATGTATTTAGTCGAAAAGCAGCAGGATCAGTCAGTTGATCGCGAGATCTCAAAGAGCACGAAACTCTGTACAATTAACTGACTGATTCACCTGTCTCCATCGGTCTTGCGGAATAAAACCTAAATTTAAACCTTTACATAAATCTTTTGTCTAAGAACCTTAAAGGGGCGAGCGCTTACTAGCTGTTCCACCCTTCCTTTGCTCAGAGCGCTAAACAGCAGTTCGGGCTCCTTCACTACCTATCATAACTACCTTTATGCCTTGAGGAAGTCCTTATCGAGCCGGTAACGTTAGTAATACCGCGAGTGGTTGCCAACGATTCGATTAAGATACCAAAATCCGGTGTTGTCGAGCCGTCGAGCTCATGTGTTGTTGAGCCTCCGAGCTCGTGTGTTGTCGAGCCGTCGAGCTCATGTGTTGTTAAACCATCAGGTTCTGGTGATCTGATCAATCAGTTACAATCACATGTCCTCACGGAGGAGTCGAATCTCCAGAGCTCAGTCCGTTCAACCTCAGACGAGGCCCCAAGGGACAACCCGGCCTTTTGGACCGGCATCAGCGACAATTGGCAGCTGATTCCAGTGAACGTTCCATCCGTCCATCCACCCAGTGGAAGCATCCCATTCCACGACCCTCGCTACGGGTATTATTCTGAGGCATATTACAAGGCCACCGGCAGGGACGAATACGCACCGGCGGAGGAAAAGAAACTACGTAAGAAAGGGATTATTTGGGCCGACTTATGGGGCCCATAATCTCCACCATGGTAAGTCATTAAACTTTTTTTTTTGAATAAAATTTAAGAAGGTCAACAGCTGACGCACCTGGGGTCTATTGACACCCTAATGACGTCAACCTGGTTAATTAAAAAATATTCTGTCTGAATAATAAATAAGCCAGAATGTAACAATATATATATCTTTGGCCATAATTTTATAAAAAAAGTAATGAAATCGTGGATAAAACAGCGATTTTTCAAATTTTAAAATGTTTAATTGGCCTTATCTCGAAAACTACTAGTTTTACGGTATTCTCGTACATAACTTTTTTTGTAGGAAATAAAATTCCCTACAAAAAAGTCAGAGACAATTTTGTCGTAAAGTTAGTTATTTGCAAGTAAAATGAAAAAAAACCATGAAATTCGAGAAAAAATTGGCTTTAAGATTTTTTACTGTTGAGGTCGGTTACAAAACATAAATTGGCTTCAAGTACTTTCAAAGAAAAACAATTCCTCTGTTATTTCTGCCTATGGCTGATCAAATATCTTGAAATGCCGCGAAGCTATAGGTAATTGAAATGAAAAAATTAAAATTTACGTGTTAATTAAATGGGAAAATTTCAAATTCATTTAGCGAGTACTTAAAATCAAAATTAAGAGCTCATCTTTAGTGAGAATTTGTTTTTTCAATGTGTACAATGATATTTTGACACGGGACTTAGAAAAAAAAAATAGTCATCTCAAACGAAGCACCCTAATATATATGTATATATATATATATATATATATATATATATATATATATATTTAATATTTCACACATTCACAAATTTATATATATATATATATTTGTGAATGTGTGCGCACAAGTGAGGTGTAAGTTATCTGTGCGTTTACATATATATATTAACGTCACCACCTCGTTTATCCCTTCTTCCACGACCGTATGGTTGGTACCGCCCTTGCCAGGTACGGTGCTTGTAACCGGCACCCCAGTACCCCCAGCTCCTTGCTGAAAGCCAAAAGTGAATCATAAAAATAATTATTTCTAAAGAACAAATAGCAATTTTGAAATATCAAATATGATTTTTGCATTGAAGCTTACATTCTAGCGGTAAACCCAACGATGATGCTGTACCAAATGCTGATGCTGGTTCATTCACTGGGGCTGGCACATGAACTAGTGCTGGCTCATTAGCTGGTGCTGGCCCATTAGCTGGCGCTGGTACATAGGCTGGTGCTGGCCCATTTACTGGGACTGGCACATGGACTAGTGCTGGTACATGGAGTAGTGCTGGCCCATGGGCTGGTGCTGGTACATGCACAAGTTCTGGTACTTGGGCTAATGCTGGTCCATTAGCTAGCGCTGGTACATTAGCTGGGGCTGGTCCATTAGCTGGTGCTAGTACATGGATTGGTGCTGGTACATGCACTGGTTTTAGTACTTGTACTTGTACTGGTGCGAGCTTATTAGCTGGTGCTGGTTCATGAGCTGCTGCTGGTACGTGGGCTGGTGCAAGCTCATTAGCTGGTGCTGGTATATGCACTGGTTCTAGTACTTGGACTCGTGCGAGCTCATTAGCCGGTGCTGGTGCATGCACTGGTTCTAGTACTTGGACTCGTGCGAGCTCATTAGCTGGTGCAGGTTCATGGGCTGGTGCGAGCTCATTAACTGGTTCTGGCATATAGACTGGTGCGGGCTTATGAGCTGGTGCATGCACGGGTTCTGGCAGTGGTCGAGGGAAGAAATAGTGCAGGGTGACCCAGTGAAAAGGACGTTGGTAGCGAACTCCCAAATTGTAAGCCAACCTGTTGTACCGCCCAACTGCCTCACGAGTGGCTGCCATCACAGCGACAAGTTCTTCACCGTTGTGTTCTGAAATTAAATGAGATGTTTAAAGTCATTTAAATATACGAAACTATAAATTACCTAAATAGTAACTTACCACCTAAAACATTTTGATCCGCCATTTTGATAGCCTACTGAAAATAAAAAATAGCAACAAGTAATAAGAAAATATCAACACAAGAAATTTAATCAATATTTGAAAATTCTAGTTAATAATAATGTATATGTTCAAGAGTGGATGATCGTTTTTTTTTTTTTTTTTTTTTTTATGAATTGTAATAAACTAATAATAAAAATCAGTATTTCACTAGTAATTAAAAAATTATTTATAAAATTGTACAACTCATTCAACTACATATGAAAATGAAATATTCAACTAGATATGAAAACAAAATCGTTGATTAAATAATAATAAATAATAATTTGACCGAATGTTTGTTCTATGAAAACAATGCCGGTGGATCAGATAGTTAATTAAATATAAATGTATGAATATAGAAATTTTTTACCCAAAATCAATTTATTTATTGATGAAAATATTATTTGACTAATTCTTTAAACTCAGTTTATTCACATGTGTTTCTTATATACAGGAAAACGATATTGAATGTCGTTATAAATAGAAAAATTTTAACAATCGTACTTACGTGTTACCTCGTAGACTGATAAATCCGTAATAATGGCCGATATTCACGCAATAATTCTTTTTAACAACAATGACCCCCACTATTGTTTTACTTTCAAGCGCCACTATTTTTAAGATATAACACATGCCAACTTAAATAAACATCAATAAACTAATCAACCGAATTCTTGACTTCTATGGTAATTTTTAGTTATTATACGATTATCGAGTTTAACAAAACTGTTGCGATACACGAAATTAATTACATCGATTTTGTTATAAAAATTGTAATGTAAAGAATTTCCTGGTATTTTCAGTTGATGTGATCAGTCTAATTAATTTTTTATGATTAAAAATGCTTTCGTGATAATAACTTATCATTTAGTCTGTTTAAGGTCGCAATCGACCCGTTTTATTGAGTTCTACAACTGACTAGACTTTGAAATTCATTTATCAAGACGTTTTTGAGAAATTTCCAATATACTGAAGAAAAATTTTTTTTTTTAATTCTTTCGACAACGGTATCTCTTGAAAGAATTAACCGATTTTGATGGTTGAAGTGGCATTGGACGCGGCTTATAAATCTTCAGAGCCCAGTCAATTTTGGAATCAATCCATAGAGCTCGTAAAAAGTTATCCGAAAAAAACATTTTTGAAAAAAGTGTATTTTTGGAATATCTCCGAACGAGCCCTACCGAGTAAGCTCAATTTTCAGCTTTGAGATGTTGTTAAACCGTGTTGAATGACACCTTGACGATCAAAGTCGGTTCATCCGTTCAAAAGTTATAGAATTTACATACGTACGTACGTACATACGTGCATACATACATACATACACTCGGACATCATCTTGAATTGAGTCAGAATAGTTTTCTAGAACCTCAAAACGTCGACATCTGTTGGAATTTCGATTTTCACAAATCGGACTGAAACCAATAACTTCTCGAACTTTTGAAAGTTTGCAAGTTTCTTAGTGGGAAGTTCAAAATGCAAATCAGTTCATTCATTAAAAAGATATGAGAGGCTTACATCCATCCACACACACACACACACACACACACACACACACACAAATACATACACTCTTACAGACATCGCTCTGAAAATGTCTGAGTAGCATCCTCGCATCTTCAAACGTCAACATTTTTTAAATTGGGGTGACACCAATAACTTCCAGAATTTTTTGAAAATCGTCGATTTTCTTAGCGGAAAGTGAAAAAAATAAGATTGTAGAAGAATAAGATTCAATTTATAAAATCGAAGAGTTTTCCGTTAATTTTATCATTTTATTTATTAATCATATTTTTGTTCTTTGAATTTTAAAAATTGCATATCTTTAAGCAATTTAAAGATTAGTAATAATAATTTAAAAGTGTTAAATAATCAGATTCATAATTTACGTTAATCGCAATTTGTTAACTATGTAAGTATGCTAATTAAACAAGCGTACTTTGATATTACAGTACAGTTGACATTGTTAATGTGATATTAATATAGCTTATGAGTATTTTTCCGCATTCAAAATGATTATTTTTATAAAAACACAACAGCTTTTTTCATCCATTGGTACTGTGATTATAAGGATTCGTTGAATGAAGTAATAAAATTTTAACAAAATACTAAAATTGATGTTTTTTCCTACTTAAAATTATTATTAATTTATTGATGGGATACAATAAAAGTTTCTAGGTAATTAACTTCAAGTCAGAACTGAATTTGTCGATTATTTATTAGATTATGCCCAATCATTCAATGGACGAAAGCAGTCATTCACTTGGTCTTTACATTTTACGCTGATTATATGTAATATAACGGTGGGCCCTGGCTATTTCGTTTCCAATAACCACGAACCACTGTTACTAAATTTTTCCGAATAATTAATATATTACTAATAAATTATCAAATATAATATAATTTATAATTACTTGATTGCTGGTTCAGAAAACGGGAAATAGATCTCAAGGTGTAGGTATACTCGTCCTTACTGGACACGCAGCTGAAATACAACTTATTCTAGACAAAGCTGGTGATGAGAAATTTGTTCAAAGAGACTCAGTTCAATTATATATAACAAATTTTATTTAACCAAGCCCAGTATGTAAAAAATTTCCCTTTTCTTATAAATTAAATTTAAATTAAATTAAATATTAAATATTAAATAAATATCGCGTTGAAGAGAGAGAGAGTATCAAAAATATATATATGTGAAAATTATTATAATTCTTATCTGGATTATTTTAATGGTGACGTACAGGTGGAGTTGGGCGTCGGTTCATCCTGTAAATCTCGTGGATGGCTCTCCTTAGGCTGATGGTTGTCGCTCAGGTTCCCGGGCTGCGGCTGGACAGGATACTTGGCACAATACTAGTACTCGTAAATTTTACTTATGGTTTTATAAACCAGTTGATAAAACACGTGGGAAATTTATACAATCAAGCAGAAACTTCTGAATTTATATTATAAACGCAGAGCAAGAATAATCTAGAAAATCTTTGCGTGGCTATTGTTCCAATCGCTCGAACTCAAGTGACAGTTCAGGTTCAACTGCCTCTGTTAACAACCTCTGATGACCCCTACCTAATTATGCGCAAATGACCAATTCACGGTCACCTGCTGCGCGACATCATCCCCTGTGGTCTAGCTCCTAACTCAGCCAAACTCAGCAATCGGGTTGTAAAGAGAAGGAGAGAGAAAGACCAAAACCAGACAGAGACAGCGAGAGAGCCGCACTCTCACGCCGTACCAACGCTACCCGGTTATAGTAATTTTATAAAAACTACGATGAAATAAATAAATAATCACGATGAATATCATAAATAAATAATGTCGCAATGCAATTATAATAGTTTGACTGAGTTTCAAAGTTAATTATTGTTTTTATTAGTCAAAATATCTGCCACTAGAACAAATCGGTCATTCATTGGGTAGTTTACCCCAGCCTAGACAAAGTTATGCAGTACTTTGAGTTAGAAATTTAAATTTGAAAGATATTATCAATTTTTTTTCTACTTTTTCATAGGATTGATGTATTGTGGTGCAAATGTGTGGAAGTTATAGAAAAAATATTCTCAACTAAAAAGTAGGGGGAGTGGGGTCAATTGAACCACGGGGCAATTGAACCAGTGAGCTTAAGAAATCGAAAAAAATATAAAAATAAGTCGTCTTCTTTGAATTATATTCTAATACACTAAACCTTAGTCTGACAAAAATTTGGAACCAATATGATGAGTTAATTTTTAAAAATTCAAGGTTTTGTGTTTTTAGGCATCCGAACTTTGTTTTTCAGCTCTTGAAAAATTGTTTAATAATTTTTTAATTTTCAAATGTAATCTTAAAATTTTTTTGTCATACCTTCTTACATATATTAGTCATAAAGTTCTAACTTTACTTCTAGTAAAATAGATGTTGAATATTTTTTTTTAAACTAATTATTTCAATAAAATCGTATGGGGTCAATTGAACCAGTACTCTCGGGGACGGTTGAACCACACGAATCACACTGTGAGCATCAGATATGCGCGCGCATCTTGACAGAATGTGAAAACAAGCTAAACTAACCAAAAAAAAAAATAATTATATCGACAGAAGTTTTAAAAGTGATTGTTATAACATATAATGTTATATAAAATCATAAATATTATTAGAAGTGTTGTAATTTTAGTCTTAGGCTGTAATAAATATTAAATTATTCATTAAAGTCATTCGTTTGTGGTTCTAATACTCTTGGTTCAACTGTCCCCGACTAGTGGTTCAATTGCCCTCGCAAAGGGGACGATTGAACCATTTGATGCAGATGTACAATTTCGTATTTATTGAAAATTTTCATCATTTGTTAAGTTATGTGCTTATGAGAAATGATAGTATATATAATAAATTATGATTTTGTAAAAAAAAAAGTTATCATTTTGCTTTTATTCATATAAAAAAAAATTGTCAAAGAATTTTTGGTTCAATTGACCCCACTCTCCCCTCCAAAGATGGCTTTTACGCCAGTCTAGCCTAGACGAGGTTATGTGGTACTTTTGGTTAGAAATTCAAATTTTTAAGAAAATTGCAATTTTTCTTTCTTACTTTTTCAGGGGAATTGTAGAAAAATATTCTCTACAAAAATCAACTTGGGCCCTTTCGGAGTCAGTCTAGCCCAATAGACAAATATGGGTAAGATCATGTCAAGTGGACCACCCCCCCCCCATTTTCCACTTGATCATGAAAATTAAGTCTATGAATTTTTTTCTTATAAAATCACTATGAAGCTTTGGTCAGTCATAATTCGAAGTAACATTTAAAAATATTATTACTAAGCAAATTTTATTTTCTAACTTCTCGCTAAGAAAATTGCAAATTTTCAAAAATTCGGGAAGTCATTAATTTCACCCCGATTTTAGAAAATCGAGTTTTCATCAGATGTCGACGTTTTGAGGTCCTAGAAAGTTATTCCGACTATTTTCAGATTGATGTCCGATTGTGTGAATGTGTGTGTGTGTGTGTGTGTGTGTGTGTGTGTGTGTGTGTGTATGTGTGTGTAAACTCTTTGTAACTTTTGAACTAATGCATCGATTTGAATAGTTGAGGTGGAAATCGAAAGAGCTTGTTAGCCATCAACTTTCCTAAAAATTTCGGATCATTTGATCCAGTAGACTCGAAAATATATGCGAATTACGAAAAAAATAAATTTTTTTTTTTCAGTTTTTTAGTGTTTTCTCAGAAACGACTCGAACGATCGACTTCAAAATCTAATTAGCTCTAGAATTTGATAAAACGCGTCAATCACCACTTTAGCCATCTCTCTTAGTTAATGGGTTCGTAAGATATCGCGGGAGAAAGAAATGGTGGAAAACGGTTTTTTATAAATATTTTCGAAACGACTGACGCGATCGATTTCAAATTCTAATCAGCTCTAGGATTCACTAAAACACGCCGATTGCTACCTCAATCGTCGGAATTGATTAATTAGTTCGAAAGATATCGGCGTTGAAAAGTTAAAAACTTAACATTTTATTATGATAATGTTTTTGATTATGATAACTCACAATAGAACCTACTAAAATGTGTCTGAAATCATACCAACTCATCCATTTTATGGTTCCTTTCGATCATATAATGTCATCGAACTTGGTTTTTAGTTTAAATCATATTATCAACAATAAAATCGACAAAAACGTAGTTTTTAATATTTTTCTCGGATATTTCATATTTGATAGTGTCTTACATGAGTCAAAACTCATTTAAATCTTGATTTTGAACCCTGACATTGATTTCTGCCTCAATACACTTATTTTATTGAACATAATCAGGAATTAAATTTTAAAAATCGCTTCATTAATGATTTTCGATTCTTAAATTTTCAAACTTCAGCACAACAGGTAACTTGTAGGAGCTTGAAAAGATCGCAAAAAAACAATTGCATATGATAGCATTTTCAAGCTTGAAGAGCTCGAAAATATATCTACTCTAATGTTTTCGAGCTCTTCGAGGTCAAAAACAGCGGGAAGTTTCGGGGCTGGCCCGCAGGGTCAACCGACACCAAGATTTCTTTTAACAACATCATGAATATTACAATAAAATAATTTTTCATTTGAAACAGGGAAAACAAATTAATAATTAAACTTTATTATGAATTAATAATAACTAATAAAACTTATATATTATAATTAACTAACTAATAATAAATGAATTATTTAATAAACAATAATCAGAGAAAACTATTTAATAATTAAACTCAATTATTTTTCCCTAAGACAAAATTCGAGACAAAAAGAATGACGACATTCATCACATAAACCGAGACTAAATGTAAGACGAATTTCTCGAAAGATATAAAGTCGAAATGCAAGACAAAAAGTTAGAAAAAAATCGGTCTGTCGGTTGACCCGGCGGGCCAGCCCCAAAACTTCCCGCTGTTTTCGAGCTCAAGGAAATCGAGAATATTGATGTGACTATATTTTCGAGCTCTTCGAGCTCGAAAATCTTATTGCATGCGATTACTTTTCAAATTCTAACAAGTTACGCTTTATGCTAAAGTTAACAAGTTTAAGAATCGAAAATCATTAATGAGCAAGTGGTTTTTAAATTTTAACTCTCGATTATGTTAAATAAAATAAATATATTAATGCAGAAATTAATGTCAGTGATTAAAATCAAGATTTCAATGAGTTTTGGCTTAGATCAGAGTAATAATATCTAAAATATCCGAGAAATTCATTAAAAACTGTGTTTTTTCTATTTTTTCGTTGATGATATGGTTTAAACTAAAAAACAAGCTTGATGGTATTATATGATAATTAGGGAAGGCCATAAAGAGAAAAACTTTGTAAGATTTTAGACACATTTTAGGACAGTACATTTTGATTTATCTGGAAGAAATAACATAGAATGTTATTTTTGTAACTTTTCAACGCTGATATCTTTCGAACTAATCAACCGATTTTGACGTTTGAGGTGGCAATAGGCGCGTCTTCTTAAATTCTAGAGCTGGCTAGAATTTGAAAGCGATCGATTCCAACGATATCTCTCGAACAAATTAACCGATTGAGATGGTTGAGGCGGCATTCGACGCGTTTTATTAAGCTTCAAAGCTGATTAGATTTTGGAATCGATCGTTTGATTCGTTTCTGAGAAATCAATAAAAAATTAAAAATAAACATTTTTTTTTTTGGTAATTCGCCAATATTTTCGAGTCTACTTAATCAAATGATCTGAAAATTTCAGAAAAGTTGACGGCCAACAAGCTCTCTCAATCGCCGCCTTAAACATCCAAATTGATTCATTAGTTAAAAAGTTATAGGCCGTCCACACCCATACATACACACACACGCACACACACGCACACACACACACACACACACACACACACACACACACACACACACACACACACACACACACACACACACACACACACACACACACACACACACACACACATACAGACACTCGGACATCATTCTGAAAATAGTCAGAATAGCTTCCTAGGACCAAATAACGTCGACTCCTGATGAAAACTCGATTTTCGAAAATCGGGATGAAAAACAATAACTTCCCGAAATTTTTGAAAATCATCGATTTTCTAAGCGGAAAGTTAAAAATTTAGACAAAATGCAAGACAGAAATTAAAACGAAAATTGAGTCAAAATCCAAGACAAAACGTAAGATTACATTCAAGACAACAAGTTAGATAGAATTCGAGATATAAAGTAAGACAATATCAAAGACAGAAAGTAAGACAAAACTCACGACACTAAGTAAAACAGATTTAGATACGAAAATTAAGACGAATTCCAAGACAAAAAGTAAGACAAAATTCAAAAGTAAATACAAGCCAAAATTCAAGACGAACAGTAAGACAAAATTTAAGAGCAAATACAAAACAAAATTTAAGACGAACAGTAAGACAAAATTCTAAATAAAAATTGAGACAAAATTCGAGACAAAAAGTAAGACAAAATTAAAGAGTAAATACAAGACAAAATTCAAGACGAACAGTAAGACTAAATTTAAGACAGAATTCGAGATAAAAATAAGACGAAATTCATGACAAAAAGTAAGACGAATTTCAAGACAAAAAGTAAGACAAAATACAAGCCAAAACAAAAGACGACACTACAGACAAAAAAGTTAGACAGAATTTGAAACAAAAGGCAAGACGAAATTCTAAACAAAAAGTAAGACAGAATTCAAGACAATAATTAAGTTGAAATCTACGACAAAGAGTAAGACAAAATTAAAGACAATAAGTGAGGCTAAATTTATAGTCTAAGAGCCAGTGGACGGATACCTGTATGTATTTGACCAGACCTGACCTTTTGTATTTTGAGGCTCCTATACCTACTGTACATGAGATGGGGACTCACTAAGCCCAAAGTGGTGGACGCGGCTATTACGCAGGTAGGACAGGTACCCATTTTTGGCCAATTATAAATGCATTTGACCACGTCTGCCGTTTTGAAAGTTTAAAATATATTATTATTATTATTGACGGAAAATAACAATGGCAGACCATTATCACGCGTCCAACATCGTGGCAGCCAATTTTGAAGATGCAAAAAAAAAAAATTTTTTTGAAAGTATTTGACCAGATCTGCCATCGATATATTTTATTTATTATAGTCCTAAGAACTTATATTCATCACGGCAGACGTATTCATGGTGTACACACATCACCAGATAAAAAAATCTAAGATACTACCCGGTCAGATGTCTATGTATTACGATAGCTGTTTTACATCATTATAATTCACTTAATCACTGAATTTATCGAAATTACTATTTTTTATGTAGTCTTTATGCTAAATCTTACAAGTTTGACGATAAAAAATGGAGATATTACGAAAAAGTCTTAAATATTGAAGTATACTTCTAATAACAAGAAATAATTTAAATTTGTATTTTATTTTTCATTTTTGTTTATTTAATACAAGATTTATAAGGTCAGATGAATAAAAAAATATCATGCATGCATATAAAAATAAATACACAAACGCAAAAAATTAAAGGAACAGAAAAAGTTTATAAATTTTTTAGTGATTTTTAGGAGGCTGTAACTTTGTGAAAAATGATCGTACTGAGATTTTAAATAAAGCATTTTATTGCCTAAAATCTTTAGTTTCGATGCATTTCTATTAAAATTCCTTAAAAGCCCCGGTTATTGCGCAAATATAAGAAATACCGCGAAACAAAAAATTTCTAAAATTTTATTTTTTTTCCAAAGAGCAAATAAACGAATGCACAGTTCGTTTAGTAAATTTATTCAGCTTCAATTTGGCTTTTTTGTTTAAGCTCGTAGGACGATTTGTCGCAGAGATATCAGCCCCAGTCAAAAAATAAATTTCAGTTCGAATTTCAAAATACTATGTGAGGGATTTGAAGGACAAATTGGACTTTGGAGACGAAAAACTGTGTGGAAAGTGATGCCAGTGTAGGCCTCAAAGCTGTAGGTACGGGCGATTTTACATAATTGGGGGCTAAACGAGTATAAAAAAATCGGTCTGTCGGTTGACCCTGCGGGCCAGCCCCAAAACTTCCCGCTGTTTTCGAGCTCAAGGAAATCGAAAATATTAATGAGACTATATTTTCCAGCTCGAAAATCTAATGGCATGCGATTGTTTTTTTATGAGTTTTTCAAACTCTAACAAGTTATGCTTTATGCTAAAGCTTAAAAGTTTAAGAATCGAAAATCATTAATGGACAAGCGGTTTTTAAATTTTAATTTCCGATTATGCTAAATAAAATAAATATGTTGATGAAGAAATCAATGTCAGTGATCAAAATCAAGATTCGAATGAGTTTTGGCTTAGGTCAGAGCAATTATATATAAAATATCGGAGAAATTCATTAAAAACTGTGTTTTTTCAATTTTTTCGTTGATAATATGGTTCAAACTAAAGAACAAGTTTGACGGCATTATACGATGATCAAAAGAAACCATAAAAAGCAAAAGTTTGTAAGATTTTAGACACACTTTAATACAGTACATTTTGATTTATCTGGAAAAAATAACATAGGATGTTATTTTTTTAACTTTTCAACACTGATATCTTCTGAACTAATTAACCAATTTTGACGTTTGAGGTGGCAATAGTCGCGTTTCATTGAATCCTAGAGCTGATTAAAATTTGAAAGCGATCGATTCAGCCGTCTTGAAGATATTTGAAAAAAACCGTTTTTTACCATTTCTTTCTCCAACGATATCTCTCGAACAAATTAACCGATTGAGATGTTTAAGGCGGCATTCGACGCGTTTTATTGAGTTCTAGAGCTGATTAGATTTTGAAGTCAATCGTTCAATTCGTTTCTGAGAAATCAATAAAAAACTAAAAAAATAAATTTTTTTTTTTTTCGTAATTCGCCAATATTTTCGAGTCTACTTGATCAAACGATCTGAAATTTTCAGGAAAGTTGACGGCCAACAAGCTTTTTCAATCGCCGCCTTAAACATCCAAATCGATTCATTAGTTAAAAAGTTATAGACCATTCACACACATACATACACACACACACACACACTCACATACATACATACAGACACTCGGACATCATTCTGAAAATAGTCAGAATAGCTTCCTAGGACCTCAAAACGTCGACATTTGATGAAAACTCGATTTTCGAAAATCGGGGTGAAAACAATAACTTCCCGAAATTTTTGAAAATCATCGATTTTCTAAGCGGGAAGTTAAAAATTTAGCGTGGGCTACAAAATTCTCAAAATATAAAAAAATTTACTGCTCCAGATTCAGACCTCAATTTCTCAAATGCCGTAACCTATGTAGATTCCCTCATTTTTTTTCGTAAGAAATAAATACTTTAGGCTAAGAATCTCAAAGAAATTGACCAAAAAATAAATAATTAATTACGAATTCGCGGAAAAATTATCGGAACCTCTAAAAAGTAAAACAAATAAAAATAAATATTTATTTTTACTTATGTTAATTCATAAAAATTTAATGGTCACTGTAAGATAATAGTTAATCCGGGGAGAATCAAAATACAAAAATTTACTGAAGACAAAATCTTTGATATTGTATTCTATATTATTTAGTTAAAAAAAAATTTTTTGTGAGACCTATTTGAACACAATATTTATTCAAATATTTAAGAATTCTATTTATCACAACACAATATCATCATAATTCTTTTATAAACCAATCAAGTCCACCGGACTTTATCACACTGATTAAACCTTGAATTCCCCTGGAGCTATTATAAAACTTATTTAAAAGAAAACTATTTAGTCCCCTGGACTTAATTAATAAATTGGCCCCTGGATCTAATTGTTTCCAAATAATTAATCAAAAATTTCCCTGGAATCATTATATATCGCACACACACACACACGTTTTACTTAACCAATTTACTGTCTCCTGGACTTAACTCACACACACACATTATTTAACCAATTTACTGTCCCCTGGACTTAACTCACACACACACATTATTTAACTTAATATTCGATTTCTTTAGTTTTCCAAAATTATAAAATCGATTACTCACAGATTTTTACTTTCAATTCTTATCCGATTGCCATTAACCAAGACTCAACTTTACTTTACGAAATTTTCGAGTATAAAATAATTTTGTAATGAAGTGCTTGAGTTTACTGACGCCACCGATCGACGCTATCTCTCTCCATTTAACGCATCTATAGCTCTCTCTCTCTCTACTTCACGTCTTCCCTTCTATGTATTATAATTCTAAATTTTCTCTTATACTCTAAATGAATTTTCCAATTTACTAACATCAATTTATTACTCAAAATTAATTAATTAAAATCTCAATCTTTAATCCCGATTTTCACAGCACTTGATTTTCATTCTTATGATTTTTATCTTATTAACTACTGAAAAATGTAGAGAATACGCAAAAGGATTCTGGTGTAGGTGTGGTTAATTCAATAACTAAAAATTAACTCAAATTACAAATTATCAATTAGAAGTTTTATTAACAATATGTACACTTGAAAACCTGTGAGAAAAATACTTAAGAGCGAATGCAACTAGATATATACGCGATAGCGAACGCAACGAATGTAAGTTCGCGTATATTATATTCGACACGAGGTCGAGAGCGGGTAACACGCGGAAATTAATATGTAATTAATTTAACACGAAAGACAACCGATTTATTCTCAATAAATAGCAGCCTTAGTATACTGTCTAATTATTGAGAATAATAAAGCGTAAAGGTAGCGTAGGTATATTACAAGAGTAATTTACTGAACGAAGCGGTTAGTTGGATAGCTGTATTTGTACTGAACAATTCGATATGAAGATGATGGCTTGAGCCGGCGTCTTCTTCTTCGTTGCCGCTCGATGGTGACGTGGCAGCCTTGCAGTAAGAGACGAATTTTCCCATTGGCTTAAAAGCGCGCCAACAGGAAGCAGTTGATAGCGAGCACTCTCATTGGCTGACCAACATAAAACGAATTATGTGATTGGCCAGCTTGTAGCGGGTTTTCATGGCGTCTCGATACGGCTATGAGTTATGAATTGTATGTACCGGGCCCAAATAGCGAGTGACCCGGCACTATTCTGACTTGCAGTCAGTAGCGAGTTCGGCAATTCCCGCGCGTAGCGAAAGTACACGAAGCTTGACTAAAATGATCAAGCTCGTGACTGAACAACTACTGATTAATTTAATTTATAACAATGACTAAATAATTATTATAATTTCTGGCCTCCTGCCGAGGAATTTAACTCCTTAATTTACAGTTAATGATTAATAAATTCTCGCCTCGCTGCCGAGAATTATTCGACCAAACCCGTGATAAAATTTTACTTGATTTATTTACAATAAATTCTAGTTTCCCCCGTCGAGAATTTATTTTCTTGAAGACGCTGAGTTTTCAATACTTCTAAAAACTTTATTCTCGATGTACCTTAATTTATTAATTCTGGCTAACCTGCCGAGAATTAATTTACGCACAGCACTCCGATGTTAACACTCGACTTCGCGCTTGTTCACCGGATTATACCATTGGCGTCTATCTTGTTCCTTGGTCTTCACTGGGCTTACGGCCTCATGGATGGAGCTCACGGTAGATGGGTGACCGTTCAGCTTGTCGGCTCGACCGACTCTCCCGATTTTGCTGCTGTCCTGTGGCTATAGATTTACAGCTTGACCATTTTCGACAACTTCCGGAAAATGGCCTTCCCACTTATTTAATTTTGGGACAGAAGTCCGAGCTTCTTCAATTAGCGCACCCGGCGACAAATCGAAAAACTTTAACGGGTACTCATTAAGGTTTACGTCTCGGGTAACTGACCAGCCGCGGAAAATCACGATCTTCCTTGATGATAAATTAAATTTTACCCCGTTACAGAAGCATTCATACATCTAAGCAGCTTAATTAAATGCTGAAGTTGAGGTATTTTAGATACTGCGACTCAAATTGCTGTGTATAAAATTATGGAGAGGTGAGGATAGTCATAATTAGGGCCAGGAATTTGGTTTCGTTAGAAGAGAGAGAAAAAAGATGGGCGGAGCCAATCTTTCTAATTGGCTGCTATAAATTTGATATTTATTTGTTATTGCAATACGGTGAAGAGAGTAATTAATGCCAAAACTTTTGCAAGGCTGAAAAATTACTAGGGGAAACAAATGCAGAACGCGGAGGTTGAATATTTAAAAATTTGAGTAGCAAAATCGTTCGAATAAGAGAAAGAATAAATTTATAGATTAAAAGTTTAAAAATGTTAATTAATTATCAATTTAAAACCAAAAATTGAGTTTGATATGTAAATAAAAATATCAGATAGAAAAGACATTGACGTTAGCCTCAGTGCACATCATCACTTTTTTTAAATTAATTTCTAATGTATTCTTACCAGACATTCAACAAGATATACGACTAGACTTTTAGGCCTACACGACAGTTAATATTACCCTAAAATTCAATCACACATGAATCAACACGTTTAGATAGACATTCAGTCACACATTATCCTAGACATTCAGTCACACATTATCCTAGACATTCAATCACACATCATTCCACACATTTTCATAAGCATCCAGACACATTATCCCACACGAACAGCCAGACATTATCCCACACGTTTTCATAAACTTTCAGCCAGACATTATCCCACACATTCAGCCAGACATTACCCCACACATTTTCATAAACTTTCAGCCAGACACATTATCCCACACGATCAGCCAGACATTACCCCACACATTTTCATAAACTTACAGCTACACATTATCCCACACATTTAGCCAGACATTGTCCCACTCATTTTTTTAAACTTCCAGTCACACATCATCCCACACATGATCTAATACTTTAAGCCACACATTATCCAACACATTTAGCCAGACATTACCCCACCTATTTTCACAAACTTTCAGCCACTCATTATCCAACACATTCTGCCAGACATTATCCTACACATACAGTCACACATCATCTTACATATTTTCATAAACTTTCAGCCACACATTATCCAACACATTCAGCCAGACATTACCCCACACATTTTTATAAACTTTCAGCTACACATTATCTCACACATTCAGCCAGACATTGTCCCACACATTTTCTTAAACTTCCAGTCACACATCATCCCACACATGATCCGATACTTTCAGCCACACATTATCTAACACATTCAGCCAGACATTATCCCACACATTTTCATGAACTATCAGCCACACACATTCTACCTATTCAGTCACACCTCATCCCACACAATTTCATAAACTTTCAGCGACACATTAACCCACACTTTTAGCAACACATTATCCAATAAATTCAGCCAGAAATTATCTCACACATTTTCATAAACTTCCAGCCACACATTGTCCCACACAATTTCATAAACATTCAGCCACACATAATCCCACACATTATCCTACACATTATCCCATACATTGTCCCACACATTCGCCCACACATTAAGCCACACATCATCCTCCACATTCTTCCGCACATAATTCCACACATTCAGCCACACATCATCCTACACATTCTCCCACACATTATCCTAAACATTTTCCCACACATTATCGCAGACAGTATCTCATACATTCAGCCACACATTTCCTTACACATTTTCTCACATATTATTCCTACATTATTCCACACATTACGCAATACATTATGCCACACATTCCCCCACACATTTTTCCACACATTTTCCCTCACATTATCCCACACACTTCCCCGCCCATTATCCCACACATAATCACACACATTTTCCCACACATTATTCTACACATATTCCCACATATTATCCCACACAGTATCTCAGATATTCAGCCTCACATTTTCTCACACATTTTCTCACATATTATTAACACATTGTTCCACACATTCAGCAACACATTTTCCCACACATTAAGCCACACATCATCCTACACATAATCCCACACATTTTCTCACATATAATTCACACATCATTCCACACATTTCCCACACATTTCCCGACACAATTCCCTGCACATAATCACACACATTTTTCCACACATGTTCCCACACATTTTCCGACACATTATCCCACATAAATTTTCACACATTTTCCCACGCATTATCCCACACATTTTTCCACACATTATTATAATTTTTCAGTCACACATCATCCCACACATGATCCCAAACGTTCAGCCACACATTATCTTACACATTATCATATACTTTCAGTCACACATCATCCCACAGATTATCCCACTCATTCAGTCACACATATCCCAAACATCCAGTCACACATCATCCCACACAATTTCATAAACTTTCAGCCACACATTAACCCACACTTTCAGCCACACATTATCCAATACCTTCAGCCAGACATTATCCTACACATTCAGCCAGATATTATCCCACTCATTCAGCTACACATTGTCCCACACATTTTCATAAACTTTCAGCCACACATTAACCCACACTTTCAGCCACACATTATCCAATACCTTTAGCCGGACATTATCCCACTCATTCAGCCACACATTTTCTCACACATTTTCAGACACATTATCCCACACAAATTTCCACACATTTTCCCACGCATTATCCCACACGTTTTTCCGGCATTATCCCACACACTATCTCATACAGTATCTCATATATTTAGTCACACAATATCCCACACATTCAATCATACATTATCCTACACATTCAGCCACACATTACCTCACGCATTCAGCCACACATTATCCCACACTTTCAGCCACCTATTTTTCCACAAATTATCCCACACATTTACCCACCCATTTTCTCACACATTATCCCACACAATTTCTCACTCATTTTCCCACACATTCAGCCACACATTATCACTGTTATGTCCGCCGCTGTATTTTTAAATTATTTATCCGGGATTTCTCCCTTTGGTAGCGATAGAAAAATTTAACGAGCGATATGGAGGTTGCGGACAACAGTAAAGAATACGAGGAAGATTGTCACTTCCTATATTTATTATTTATAGTGGGTTTTTCGAAGAGTGTGAACCCAAACGCCTTCGAGCTTGGTTACGTTGCATTTATTAGTCGATCAAAAGAGAGAAAAGGTATTTAAAGTTATCTCTCACTTACCTTGAGTTGAATCTGTTCTTCTAGCAAGGCAGGCAGTATCCCTCCAGAACTTTGCAGCTCACTCGGCCTCCTCCAGAAGGACTTGGTTGAATGGGCGCTGCTGGGGTAGTAGGATAGAGTCTTATATGCTATTTTCGAATGAACTCACTCAGTTAAGATTATGATCTTTTGTCTTTTTATTCAACTTCTCAATTACAGCACTTATACACTATAATTGTTACAATGGGTTTCACTTTTAAAGATGCAAAACCATTTAATTGATGATTATTATTTTTAATATACTTTTAGAATATATTATGCGTCCTTGTTTAGCCTAATGGCTTCTTATGCGCAAATTAACTCGACCCGAGATCGGACAATAATTACACTTGCTTTTTGTATCACTATTCGATCGAGCCGGACGGAATTTTATAATAATTGTAAATAACAAAATAATACCGCTACACGATAT
Organism: Microplitis manilae; assembly: GCA_030273425.1. Classification (NCBI taxonomy): domain Eukaryota; kingdom Metazoa; phylum Arthropoda; class Insecta; order Hymenoptera; family Braconidae; genus Microplitis; species Microplitis manilae. The sequence goes on along the minus strand of CP092730.1, from coordinate 5,302,055 downwards.
GAAAATATCGGCCTAGTACCTTTATCAATTTACAACTTAACTGAATCTAAATTTAAGATAAACCGCTGTTAATAAAATAATACCGCTACACGATATGACTATCGGCCTAGTACCTTTTATTAAGGACGGTTACTTATTGCTTTCTCTAGGACAGATTTTTGCAATAAGATTACGGGCTATCGACGCCGTTTACGCGGACCGTAGGACTCGAAATTTAAAGATCTGATCAACAACCACGAAACCGTACTAGCGGATCGTAGGACTCGAGATCTGAAAATTTGATCAACAACTAAGGCCCTGAGCCATGGTGCTCAGGCTATTTAAAAACTTTTGATTGATGTTTGATGGGAGTAATTAAATTATCGTCATTGGTGGAAAATGACGACAAGTTTTTATTTATTCGTCAATCGTTATTGCAAGAATCGTCGCTCTACTTTTATACGCATAAATGGTGGTAAAACTGACGCTGCGTTTTCGCGTGCTTTTGTAAAGAGGAGTTTCATAAATTTATTTATGAAATAAAATAAATTAATAAAAAAAAATTAATTGGACATAACATATCCCCCGGAAAGTAAGAGGGTTGCAAAACTCTTTTGCTTTCCTAAACAAAATGTCCCCTCTTTTTCAAAAGGTCGCGATAACGCTTACAATTATTCTTAGAATCTAAAAAGATGTTTGCATCTAACAATTCCAAAATCTAATTTGCATTTATTTTTTTTTTTTTTGGTGGAACTAATTATTCTCGATTATTTAATTCAATAGATAGTCGGAATAAATACTAGTGTTTCAGAAATCGACAAATTTGTGATTAAATGTTATTTAATTTAGGTTCTTTCCTTTCAATTAAAAAGAAAAGATTCATATTTCTCGATATGAATTTACAGTTGTTATACTGTGAATTGAAGTGAGTTCTTAAGTAATTGGTATTATAGTAAGTTTCACAAAGATCTTATTATAAGAAATCTTTTTTTTTCCATCCAATATGAAAACCTTATTCAAATTTTGGTATAATTTATCCGCACAATAAATTTTCTAATTCTACATAATTAACAAAAATCACGACTCGTTAGGATTAACTCTGTTTTAATATAAATATTCTCTTTTCAAAGATGTATTTTGAATGTTTACATTTTATTGAAATTTACTGACTAAGGAACTTGATGTTGTCTCTGATTTCACCAGACTGCTGCATTTATCGCATTCAATTTTTAAACTAGATAGATAGCATTTATAAAAATATAACGTTTAAAATTAATCAGAAAGAAATAGTATCAATTGTAGGAGAAGGAAATCCTAAGATAAACAAGAGCAAAATAGAGTTAAAACAGAAAAAAAAACAAAATGATTCATTTTCGATTATAGGAAAGTAAAAAAAAAAAAAGGAAAATAATGGCTGATATCGATTTTAAATCCCTTGATGGTGAGACCTTCTAAATAATACTAAAGTTCTTATTAAAAAAAAATTTCTCGACTTTACTTTAACATCTCTTATTGAGATGTAAAACACAATGTGTTCTGGTCTATAGCAGACCTTAATTATCAATGGCAACCTTGAAACGCTGATTTGCAATGTTTATTTCCTTTTTATATGAGCTCTGCAGAATTACATGTGAGCTATGTGTGTCAATGGCTCGACACACAGTGGCAGAATAATATTGTCAGCGTTTCTTACTTAACACCTGCGTGTCAGTAGGTTACTGGTCGACTGTTGTGTATGTGTTTTGGACTATTTATGTTTTTCATTGGTTCAAGAAATTTTTTTTTTTTTTTTTTTTTTGCGTTTTATGCTTGTATATGAAAAAAAAAAAACAAAATATTTCGACTATCAGACCGTAAGAGTGAATTAGGATTTTCAGAAGAGTACATTTTCTTGGATTTGGGGAGATTCATGAATCAAATTTGTTATCAAAAAAAAATTTATGAATATTATTTCTATCTACCTTTTTTTTTCAAACGAAAATGAATTTAATTTATAATTAAATTGCTGTGTCTAAGTAAGACTTCCTTCGCTTACGGTAATTTGATTCGAATTTAAAAAGTATGTGTTTGCAAATAATAGTCAATCTTACACGTTAAAATTTAGATTATCGTATCATTTGAATAAAAAAAATTTTTTATATATATTAAAGAAATGTTTTCTCATTGCATTATAGATATAATAAAGTCTATAGGTTATATGGAATTTTTCTAAAATTTTCATAAAATTTAAAGTATATAGTATTAATCTAATATTTAACTTATTCTAACTTACAAAAGTTATTCTCTTGCCGCGTACAATTTATTTTCGAGATGATTCTGCAACAGTTGATTCTTCTGATGTTCTCTTATTGATGAAATCTTTTGATAAAATGGCACATGTTGAGTTGATTCGCTAGGCATCTGTTTATCTGCCTAAGATGATTCTTGAGTGAGGCCTTGAAGATATATTTTTCTTCTTGTCGTGAAATTATGGTGTCCTTATAGGATCCCTCCTTTTGATTGGTTGATTAGTTTGTAAAATATTTTGCTTCTGCACTCAGTTGTTGATGGTATAAAGTTCAAAAGCCCCAAAATATGAACATACATCTAGTAATATTTTTCCTGGATTCTAAAACCAAATCTAAAAGCGAATTACTGAAGGGTTAGTGGTTAGTAGATAAAAAGAATACCGGTCAAGAGTTTTCAAGGTTTTAATTAATATCTTAGGATTAGTAAAATTTTAAGGCCTCATTTATCATAAGCATCTTCAAATTGATAGAAATTTGTTTAACAGTAAAATTTGTGTTTTGACAATTTTGAACAGAAATGAAAAGAAAGTTTTGAAAGTAAAGATTTCTATAGGAGTAATTTTTCATTGCGACGATAAATCAGGAGCTTTACGAAAAACAAGGTGAATTTTAAGACTCAGAGTTTCTTCAAGCAAATAATCGAACCAAGGCAAAAGAATAATTTTAAATTTTCTTTTTGCAATTTTCTCTTCCCTAAATGGTGTATAGAATTTCGACACTGAAAATTTTGGACTTACAACCCAACCATAACTAAGAGATTTACTAGAGCCAACAGATCTTTTAATAAATTTGAAGTTTAAAAATAACGATCGCACAATCCTTGAATTTTTTTCTGCCATTTTATTTAAAAATTTAAATCGCCACCTTAAAAATTTTAAGATTGATTTCTCACCGTCCCCCTCTCTCCTGAAAGAGATAGAAGGAGAAATCAAATCAAGATTATTACAATCAATTCCATCAATTTTACTAGAGAAATTTGAAATAGATTTCAAATACTTGTAAATCTTATCTGGTATTGAATCTGAATTTTCTTCGTAAATTTCTTTCCACAAAACTTTCTGAAGGATTGGGGAGGCTCTCACATTTTTGTTTAATAATTTTGACGAATTTTGAAAATAAATTTTAGAATAATTTTGGGTTACGAATTTACCTGGACTACCTGAAAATAAATTTACAAGTTTTAAAATGAACAACAAATGAGATTTCTTAGTTATAAAATTTTCCCTCTGTCCTAGAACTGGCAAGATTTTAGACAACGAAAATTTTGAAATACTTTGTTTATCTCTTACGAAAAATGCTACTGGGTCTTGTGGTCTTGAAGATATTTTAAAGTTGGGAGGCCGTAATCGCAATGCGTAGATTTTATCGTCCCCCCCTCTCCTGAACAATAAAGGCTGAGAAATAGAGAGCTGAGTACAAGATTCAAAAACACTCAATTCGTAAGGATGATCTCGAACTACTGTGAAAAATTTTGCATCATTCAAAGGCATTAAATAAAATTTATTATTATAGAATTCCTTCCACTTGACTTTAAGAAGTGTTGGGAAATAAATTTTGTCGCTTATAAAAATTTGTTCTGGATTATTTAATTGTTTCAAAATTTCGAAAGGTTTTTTATGCCTTGGAATTGCTTCGGAGTCTGCATTAATTTTATCGTCCCCCTTTTGACACATCCCTAAATTAATAATATCTGAATCCCTTGTATCGAAAAGAAGTTTAACTTTTGGTTGCCTTCCTTCAAAAATTTTAAGTTTAAAATCTGTTAATGTTGTACAATTTTGACTAATAGGCAATTTTTTTAGAGAAATGTTTTTAGTTTCTGAAAGGATTAACGATTTTTCCAAAATTCGAACACTTTCAGACCTTTCCTCAACTAATGTATAACTTGGCTGGAGAACAGTAATATCCGGAGTGGTCAAGTTAGAAAGAGATTCCTCGAAGAAAGTTGCTTCTGGAATAATTTGAACGGATGTTTGAGAAATCTTCAAAGTCACGTAAGGCATTTTTCGTTTCTTTCGTTTAGGCTTTATAATTTTTGCAAACTTTTTTATACATTCGGGATTATATGATTTAGAAGGAGTATCTTCCAGCGATTCCCAAACTACAGTAGGCTGTAAAACTTCGACTTTCCTTAAACACCGAGATTGTAGAAAATAGTAGGTATCAACACTAGTAGTATCAACTATAGGATTCTGTTGAATGGAACTAGTAGAGACTCGATAATCGTTAAGATATCGTCCCCCACTTTTCTCATAGCAACGATAATCAGAGGATTCACGGCTTGGAGAATAAGGAAGTTCATAGAATAATGCTTTTTGCTCAACTGCGAGGTAAAGTTCTTCCAGTGTTTGAGGAGCCTTTCTAGCCGCAATACGCTTCATATGATTAGGTAAATTTTCATAGAATTTGTGGAAGGCAATACGATCTGCTTTTTCGGATACATACTCGACCTCACTCTTAGGGGTAAAGGACAGCCAAACCCGGATCATCTCGCGCAACTTGTAATAAAATACTGCTATATTATCTTCGTCCTCTATGTAAGCGTTTTCTAGTTGCGTTTGCCACGTTTTTGGATCATAAAGTGTGTCTCTCATGGCATAGAGAATGTCATAGACGCATCGGATAGAATTATACCTGAAAATGTTACGAATATGGCCCGCCATTTTTTGAAAAATTCTAACCATGAAAATGTTGTGGTGATTAGGATGGATATACGGCATCCATTTTCGAACTACGTCTTCGAGCTTCACAAGAGCTCGTTTGAAATCTGAAAGTCTACTATCAAGTTCCGGTAGTTCGGATAAAAACTTTAAAGATAATTTATTTTGAGATGATTCGATGTTTTCCATATGCAACTGGACATTTGGCAAAACTATAGGTTTATTATTGTCCATTATTATTTTTGTTTTTCAAGGGAATTCTTTAAAGATGGAGATAAAATTTTGAAAAGTATAATAAAAAAAATAATGAAAGATGAGGCTATATAACAATATAGCCTTATATTGAATTCAAACAGTCACCTGGTTTTCTGACTGATGTAACCTGAGGTACATAGTCAGCAATTTTATAAATGACTAAGAATGTCATTAACTGGACAGGCCACTACTGAAGAAAAGAAAAAAACATAACTTTATTGCAAAACAATAAAGTGTGACACATATTCAACTCAGCAATGAAAAGAGATAAATAATTAGCACAAACAAAAAAAAAAAATTTTATGTTAAGGTGTCGAAATGATACCAAGACGGTAGCACAAAGTAGGTTACCGACTCAGCAAAAATTTTTGAATTTCGCAGCAAGTAGGGTGTGGTTCGGTTATATACCGACCCAAATAATTTAGATGTTGAAATATTTAATTTTCAAAAAGAAGAAAAATGAAATTTTAATAAAATAGTAATAAAATTGGTATATAAGAAAAAATTTCTTTCTAAGAAACCCCGTCTTGGGGAAAGAAAACGTGAACAAATGATTTTTGAAGGTAAATGCAATTTCTCAAAGAGAAGGATTAACACCTTCGAATCCCACCGCTGCCACCAGTTTTCTTTATGTTATGTCCGCCGCTGTATTTTTAAATTATTTATCCGGGATTTCTCCCTTTGGTAGCGATAGAAAAATTTAACGAGCGATATGGAGGTTGCGGACAACAGTAAAGAATACGAGGAAGATTGTCACTTCCTATATTTATTATTTATAGTGGGTTTTTCGAAGAGTGTGAACCCAAACGCCTTCGAGCTTGGTTACGTTGCATTTATTAGTCGATCAAAAGAGAGAAAAGGTATTTAAAGTTATCTCTCACTTACCTTGAGTTGAATCTGTTCTTCTAGCAAGGCAGGCAGTATCCCTCCAGAACTTTGCAGCTCACTCGGCCTCCTCCAGAAGGACTTGGTTGAATGGGCGCTGCTGGGGTAGTAGGATAGAGTCTTATATGCTATTTTCGAATGAACTCACTCAGTTAAGATTATGATCTTTTGTCTTTTTATTCAACTTCTCAATTACAGCACTTATACACTATAATTGTTACAATGGGTTTCACTTTTAAAGATGCAAAACCATTTAATTGATGATTATTATTTTTAATATACTTTTAGAATATATTATGCGTCCTTGTTTAGCCTAATGGCTTCTTATGCGCAAATTAACTCGACCCGAGATCGGACAATAATTACACTTGCTTTTTGTATCACTATTCGATCGAGCCGGACGGAATTTTATAATAATTGTAAATAACAAAATAATACCGCTACACGATATGAAAATATCGGCCTAGTACCTTTATCAATTTACAACTTAACTGAATCTAAATTTAAGATAAACCGCTGTTAATAAAATAATACCGCTACACGATATGACTATCGGCCTAGTACCTTTTATTAAGGACGGTTACTTATTGCTTTCTCTAGGACAGATTTTTGCAATAAGATTACGGGCTATCGACGCCGTTTACGCGGACCGTAGGACTCGAAATTTAAAGATCTGATCAACAACCACGAAACCGTACTAGCGGATCGTAGGACTCGAGATCTGAAAATTTGATCAACAACTAAGGCCCTGAGCCATGGTGCTCAGGCTATTTAAAAACTTTTGATTGATGTTTGATGGGAGTAATTAAATTATCGTCATTGGTGGAAAATGACGACAAGTTTTTATTTATTCGTCAATCGTTATTGCAAGAATCGTCGCTCTACTTTTATACGCATAAATGGTGGTAAAACTGACGCTGCGTTTTCGCGTGCTTTTGTAAAGAGGAGTTTCATAAATTTATTTATGAAATAAAATAAATTAATAAAAAAAAATTAATTGGACATAACATCACACATTATCCCACAAATTCAAAAACATTCTTTCCCACACATTATTCCACACATTTTTATAACCTTTCAGCCAGACATTATCCCACACATTCAGCCAGACATTATCCCAGACATTCAATTACACATTCAATCACACATTATCCTACACATTCAGCTACACATTATCCCACACTTTCAGCCACACATTCTCCCATACATTATTTCACCCATTTTCCCACACATTATCTCGCACATTCATCCTTACAATATCTCACCCATTATCCTGCACAATTCGCCACTCATTCGTTGTCATGTCCATTATAAGCGAAGATTGTCTTTTTTTTTAAACAAAAATAAATATTCCATTAATTTACATTAATATAATGACTTTTTCAAATTTTTTTTTTTTTTTTGATGGCGGAGTGTGTTACACATCTGTGTAACAGTAATTTGGAATGCTCTATGTCCGATCCACTCAGTATTCGTTTGCTGCTTCACAAAATCTGTAATTTATTTCCGTTAAAGCTAAACTATCACGTTCAATAATGCTACTCTTATTGAGCTGAGCACCTCTATATGACAGTAGTTAAAGTACGATCTTTACCTTCACACGCTTTTAATATTTCTGGTGAAATTTCTTTCTCAACACCTTTGCCCCGACCCGTTATGCTCATTTTTTTCAAGTCTGCTGCGAAAATTTTCTTCAAAACTGTTCTTGTTAATTTTTTAGGGTTATTCGTAATTTTTATAATTTTATTGTTTTCTTCTTGTGATACGACTATTCCACTTTTTTGAAATATGTCAATTTTTTTATCATCGGTTTTTAAAGTGATGTCAGTCAAATTGCCGTCAGTCTTGTTTTCATTAATATCATTATCGCTTACGTTTTTATTATTTTTGTTTATTGTCTGAGTCGTATTATTTATAATATCGATAATGTCCGTCTCATTATTGTCAGTAAATTTAGTATCGTTATTGTTATTGTCAGGATTAGTATCGTCACTGTAGGCTTGTTCTGTGATATTGGTTAAACTCTGGTTATCGTCAGTTTCTTGAATATCAGTGTTATGATTTTCAGTATTAGTTTCGTTACTGTTGTCATGATCGCTAATACCTTTTAAAACGTTATTATTGTCAATAATATTAATGTTAGTATCGTTAATGTTCATATTAGTTTTTTTAGGATTGTCATTGTCAGTCTTATCCTTGCTGAAAGTATGATGGTCAGTAATGTGGCTATTGTGATACTTGGTTTCATCATTTTCACTTTTATCAAGTACTTGGCCAATAACGATTCCATTGTTATCCACTTCTAACGACTCCAACCATTTTTTATTATCTAAAACGAAACATTTATAGAAATATTATTCATGTCAAGAAATAATACGCAAAAGATAGCTCGAATTATCATTTTCAGAGAAATCAAGTTTTCGATTTTGGTGCAACTTCCGCAACCAATGTGCGTCGAAAGCATTAGGAGATTCTGAAGGGTTGCCCCTCAAGACAAATAATTTTTTTAAATTATGATGATCAATTAAAAAGAATGAAAATACAAACACAGAGGAGCATCAGTTTTAGGACAGAGTAAAAGTAACGAATTATCGATAAATTAACTTACTGCTTCGGGCTATTATTTTAGCAGGATGAATTATGTTGTCATATTAAGCGAGACAGTAATTAAACTTCGTTGATTTAACGATTTGTTTAGTCGAAATTATACTAAATGATTTATTTTTGTGCCATAAAACAAGAGCAAACATTTTGTTATAATTTATTTAATAACTCTTCTTTTTGTATTTTTATGTTAAGTTTTATCGTGATGTTCTTTTTATATAAATGTCAACTATATTAAAATTGGCAAATGTATTGAGAGATGTCAAACTAACTCATGAACGTCAATTTCTTTGAAATAAATGAGAATCTACAGAAAAAACATTTGACGAAATAAAATAGTGAGATAAACTTCAAAACATGAAAGGTTAAATTCAGGCGTTCCAAAACTTGGAAAATACGAATTTACTCATATTTATACAGAAATTAACGTAGTATAATGTTGAGAGAACAGTACATGATTCATTGAATTATTTGTAATGTTTTAGATAAAAATGAAAAAATTTATGGGATAATGTATGGACCGATGGCTAGCTACATGATTAGCTGAATGTGTCGGTCAATGTATAGGACGATTCATGGCTGAGTGTATGGGAAAATGTATGGAAAAATAAATGATAAAATGCATAGAAAAATGTCTGGCTTAATATGTGGGTAAATGTGTGTGTAAAAATAAAGGTCCATGTGTAGGTTAGGGTGTCCGTTATCTACCAAATTAGATTTTTTTACTTGGCCATGATAAAAATCATTTATTTGTGATCCAAAAGTAATAAAAAAAAAATACAAAAGTTTATTCTAGCGCCGTTTAACCCTGCCAGTGTAATGATACATTCTCATTATAGTACAATGAGAAAAATTTTATTAGTTGCTTAAAAATAAGTGCACAGCAAAGAGTAATACGTATTCTTGTGGGAAATTTTCCGCTCTTCAAAAAAGGTCTCGTATGTTTTTTTCGTGAATCCAACTGTTTAAGAGATATTGAAGGTCAAAGTTTGATTTGTTAAAAAAAATTGGCGATTTTGTTTGAAATTTGATAACTCTCCAACACCCAAACGTAAAATTTAGCGCTATAAATTTTCTTGTAGGAAATTTATCGCTCTTCAAAAAAGGTTTCATACACTTTTTTTGTAAATCCAACCATTTAACTGATATTGAAGCTCGAAGTTGATAGATTAAAAAAATAATGTTTTTCGATTAAAATTCTATAACTCTTCAGCAAACTGATATTTACTCAAGCATTTGGCAATTTGCGTCGGAAATTTACCGCTCTATAAAAAACGTTTCTTCGATTTTTTTGATGAAAACCGTTTGAGAGATATTTGAACTCGAAATAAAATAAATTTTTTGAATCATCAGAGCAAAATTTTGAGTTGGCTTGTAAAACTTTTCTTTCAATTTAAAGCTTAAATATTTCTTAAATGGTTGAGTTTCTCAACAGAATCATAGAGACTTTTTTTGTAGAGCAGAAAATTTCCAACAAAAACTGTTAAAAGCTTGAGTAAATATCCGTTTTCTGAACCCGTGAAAAAATTTTCTGATCAAGCCTTATATGACCTGATATGGCCATATCAAAAAATTTGATATATTCATATCTGACCTGATATGATCTGATATGCCCATATATAATTTTTAATATATTCTGATATAGTCTGATATAAAAATTGGCCATATCAAGCCATATCAACTTGATATGTCCATATCAACTTGATATGTCGATATCAGATTTGATATGTCTTGATCTGACTTGATATGCTTGTATATAATTTTTTTTATATGTCTTGATATGACCTGATATAACTTGATAAGGGTATATAGATTTTAATATGCTTGTCAAAAAAATCTTGATCAGGTTTGATATGGCTTGATATGCCCTGATATGGGCACGTATACTAGTTTTGTCGAGTTTTCCGTATTTGTTTGGTATACGTTTCCGTATACGTTTCCGTATACGTTTGGTAAAATAATTTAGAAATGACCAAATAACGTAACATTGTTCGGAACAACCGATTTCATAATGGTTCATAAAATCTTATGAAGTCTGTTAAATATTTTAATTTACCGCATTTATAAATTGTATAAAGTGCACAAACTTTGTTGAAAAATTTTTCCAATAAGCTATCGAGATCAATTTTTAAATCTCTGAGAGAATTTCAAATTTTCGTAATGAATTTAAATATAAAAAATTGAGATTTTAAATTGAAAAAAGTTTAATTATTATTAAATTTTTATGTATACTTTTTTAAAACTTATAAGTTAAAAAATCTTGAACTTTTTTTTTTTTCTTTTACCAAAAGAAGTAGTTCTTGCCCCGTTACTGATGGGTATACCGTTAATGGTCTCGTTACTCTATAAACAATAACAATTGAATATAATACAAGTAACCAAATCAATCATTTATCTGATGTCTTTAATTTTCTTAGTTTCAATTTTATCCAAATAGATATAATCAACCTTACATGTCAAGTTCATGATTTGGCAGAGTGGTTAATAGATCAGACTTAGAATCAGAAGTACTCGGGTTCGAACCCATGACCTGGATGGATTTTTTTTCTTTTTTTTTTTTTTTTTTTTCATGACAATTATTGCACATTCAACTTTACAAAGTTATACACAATTTTATAAAATAATCTATAAATTTAGTTCCCGAGATAACAATGTTAATCTCACTATATATAGTCTGATTTGTCCATATCAGAACATATCAAATCTTATCTGTACATATATATTCTGATATGGCCAATTTCCATATCAGGCCTGATATGAACCGCCGAAATCAAGCCATATCAGGCCATATCAGAAAATTTTTTCATGGGAAGAGTTATAGAATTTTAAACGAAAAAGATTATTTTTTCAATCTATCAACTTAAAAATTTATAGCGCTCAATTTTACGTTTGGGTGTTGGAGAGTTATCAAATTTCAAACAAAATCGCCAATTTTTTTTAACAAATCAAACTTTGACCTTCAATATCTCTTAAACAGTTGGATTCACGAAAAAAACATACGAGACCTTTTTTGAAGAGCGAAAAATTTCCCATAAGAATATGTATTAGTCCTTGCTGTGCAGTTGTATTTAAGCAACTAATAAAATTTTTCTCATTGTACTATAATGAGAATGTATTATTACCAGAGCCAGGAGGTTCGTAGGGGAAGGGGAAATACTAATACGTATAAAAAAAAGAGTAAATACGTGTGAATTAAAATATTAAGTTATTGGCAATGTTCAGGTTTAGTAGCAACTAAGTTCAGAACTGTCAGAATAAAAAAAGTAATTAACCTGACAAATAATGAATTGATATAATGAGAGTGTACTCAATGCATTTAATTGTCAGTTGTGTGTGTGTACATGTTTGTGTGTGTGAGTGTGTGTGCGTACGATTAGATGCCCTCATAGATCTCTCCCTCTATTAAACGGAAATATATACATATAAATACTTATATATTTACAAATATGAGCAAATGACGTCTTATCGAGGCAAAACTTAAATTTAAAAAATCAAACCCCCAACCACTCTTGTCACAGAAAGTGACACCCCCTTCTCTCCCATAAGTGCGATCGTATTTTATGAACAATACCCCTACGAGGTATAAATTATATACTTCCTGTGTAAACATTTTATAAATTTTAAGAAGCTGTATCGATTGATTTCAAAAACTTAAATAAATTAAAAACAAATTACGAAATTTAAGACAAATTCGAACACACATGTCAGGACAAAATTTAAGACCAAATTCAAGACGAATTTCAAGACAAATTAAAAGATAAAATTTAGTAAACCTTAAAGACAAAATGAAAATCAATATTCAACGCTGTTCAATCAAGACCCAATTCGCTTCCACCTGCGAACGCCGAGCCTCACCAATAGGTCGGCAGCACTATCGCTATTTGAACTTACGCGCGAGATCTTGGCCAATGAGAAAATTCCATCATTTAAATCAATTAGTTCCAACTTTGAATAAAAGAGTTGCGACGTGAAACACTCTCATTGGTTCAAGATCTCAACTCGCTACGTGGATTTTCGCTATTGGCTGAAAATTAGTTAGCGTCTGTTATTAATTTTCTAATTGGTCTATCGCTCTGACGTCACAAGAAAACCGTTGAGGACTGCTTTTTCCGCCATTAATTATCTATTCTACAACGTGCTTCCACTTCGGTAACCTCGTGCCTGAACCCGCTTATTAATTACTCTACTTGTGTTAGTTAATTCTAAATCGCTCTGCTAATTTCTCTCGCTATTTAGTCAGTAAATTAAGGCTGCTATTTACTGAGAGTAAATTGATTAATAATTAATTATAATTATATTATAATTAATTACCGCTATTAAAATCGCTTTGACCACGTGTCAATTTTGTACGTGATATTTTACTTGAGTTGCATTCGCTATCGCGTGTTATATTGAGTTGAATTTGCTACATATAATTATTTCTCATAATTTTGTACAAAGTGTAAATAAATTGTTAATTTATTTAATTCATAAAAAGTGTGTAATTTTTAATTGTTTAACAACCTCACCACCACCAGATCCACATTTGTATATTCGCTCATTTTTCAAACGCAAAATTTCAGTTAAATTTGACGACAAAATTCAAGACAAATTCCAAGAGTAAATTTAAAAACAAATTTCAGAGAAAATTTAAGACAGATTCCAAGACAAAATTTTAAGAAAAAAAAAAAGACAAAATCAGCGACAAAATTTCAAGACAAAATTTAAGACATATTTCAAGACAAATTAAAAGACAAAACTTTAAGAGAAATTTCAAGATTTAATTCCAAGACTAATTTAAAAACAAATTCCAAGACAAATTTAAAGATAAAATTTATTAAAACTATAAAGACAAAATGTACGACAGAATTCGATACAACATTTTAGTCAAATTTGAAGACAATTTTTAAGACAAAATTCAAACACAAATTTCAAGACAAAAAGTAAGACAAATTTAAAGACAAATTTCAAGACAAAATCAGCGACAAATTTAAGACATATTTCACGACAAATTAAAAGATAAAACTTTATGAGAAATTTCAAGATTAAATTTCGAGACTAATTTCAAAACAAATTCCAAGACAAATTTAAAGATAAAATTTAATAAAACTATAAAGACAAAATGTACGACAGAATTCGATACAAAATTTTAGTCAAATTTGAAGACAATATTTAAGACAAAATTCAAGACAAATTCCAAGACAAAATTTAAGACAAAATTCAAGACAAATTCCAAGACAAAATTTAAGACAAAATTCAAGACAAATTCCAAGACAAAATTCAAACACAAATTTCAAGACAAAAAGTAAGACAAATTTAAAGACAAAATTTAAAGACAAATTTCAAGGCAAAATCAGCGACAAATTTTACGACAAAATTTGAGACATATTTCAAGACAAATTAAAAGACAAAACTTTAAGAGAAATTTCAAGATTAAATTTCAGACGAAATTCAAGATAAATTTGAAGACAAAATTGGAGCCATATTCCAAGACAAAATTCGGCACAAAATTTTAGTCAAATTTGGAGTCAATTTTTAAGACAAAATTTAAGACAAAATTCAAGACAAAATTCAAACACAAATTTCAAGACAAAAAATTAAGACAAATTTAAAGAAAAATTTCAAGACAAAATCAGCGACAAATTTAAGACATATTTCACGATAAATTAAAAGATAAAACTTTATGAGAAATTTCAAGATTAAATTCCAAGACTAATTTCAAAACAAATTCCAAGACAAATTTAAAGATAAAATTTAATAAAACTATAACGACAAAATGTACGACAGAATTCGATACAAAATTTTAGTCAAATTTGAAGACAATATTTAAGACAAAATTCACGACAAATCCCAAGACAAAATTTAAAGACAAATTTCAAGACAAAAAGTAAGACAGAATTCAAGACAAATTTCAAGATTGAATTTCAGACAAAATTCAAGATAAATTTGAAGACAAAATTTAAGACATATTCCAAGACAAAATTCCAAGAAAAAACTTAAAGTCAAATCCCAAGACAAAAGTAAAGACTAAATCCCCGACAAAATTTAAAGACAAATTTCAAGGCAAAATTTGAGACAAAATTCAAGACAAATTGAAAGACAAAACTTTAAGAGAAATTTAAGCCATATTTTAACACAATATTTATTACTGTGTTTTATTAAATTTCTTCGCTATTTTAATTGCGGTGAGTCGAGTCACCTCAATTAAGTTGGCATTGAAATTTAATAAAATCAACTCAACCAAATTTCAAGAAACTGCTCCCAAAATGCTCTATCAGATTCCGTAATTGCTGCAGTGAATAGATAAATATTTGATTAATTATATGCAAAAAAAGTACAAAATGGTTTTCCCTATATCTCAGCGAATTGATGTTTCTTTTTCTATATTTCTTGGATTCAATAAATTGATCATGATTATCTAATCACTGGAGCAATTACGAATTCTTTTACAGCATTTTTGGAGCAATTATTACAATTTGTTTGAGTAAATTTTCTTCAATTTTTACGCTAACTTAATAGCGGTATTTGAGCCCCATGGCGCTCAACAGATTATGGCATGCCGTCTTACTATTTAATGGTAACACATAAATTATAGTACAATTTAATTGTCATAAAAAAATTGAGATAATTTTTATCGAGCCAGAATTGAAATGCGACACATTAATTTTATGATCAGGCATAATTTTCATTGAAAGTAATTATTATCTACTGACATAATAATGATATGGTGATTTATAATTATGTTCTGACATGAATAATTTTGATTATTTAAAATTATGTTGCCACATAATAAAAATTAACGACATTATTATTATGTGTATAGATAATTTTAATCAGGATTTATTATTATGTACTGACATAATTATAATGAGTTCTATAAAAATTATAGTCTTCATACTCATAATATGTTGAATTCAAACTATACTTTCCCACAAAAATAAATGGGAAATTTTTAGTTATTAGAGCTAATAATACCATCATAACGCATTAATTTTTTAGATATTAAGGTATTCTGAATTAAAATTATGTACATATTAAAAAAGCAAGAATTAAAATTATGTACAAAATGAAAATTCGGAATTAAAATTATGTACATAATAAAAATGCGAAATCAAAATCATGTACACATTAAAAATGCAATAATTATATTTATATGCTATCATAATATTTATATATCTAATTATTGTTATGTAGTACAATAATTTTTATTAGCTTAGTTTTTTTTCTGCCTTTGGCAAATTTTTAGTCGGAATGAAATTTATGTGGGATAATAATAAAAATTTGTCCTTGACAATAAAAATTATGTTGGTACGTAATTAAAATTTTTTAATTTTAATTATTATTGCACATAATATTATTCCAAATTAGAATTATGAGCTGCAACATAAATTTTTTCCATGAATTTTTTTTCATATCAATGCATAATAAAATTAATCCATTTCATTTTTGTAGGAAAAAAATTTCAATGGTCGAGTTATTATTATGTACTAGGATAATTTTCAATATTTATATTGTTGAAAAGTTTAGTGAACCGAATAGATATTATGTCTACACATAATTATAATACAATGTTTTATTATTACGTAACAAGATAATAAAAATGTTTTTTATTATTTCATGGCATAATAATAAATAATTAAATTTCTTACTGAACATAATGATAATTTGGAATATTTTGTATCTCCTACTATGTATTTTGATTTAATTTTATGTCGGGACATAAAGATATATAAATTTTATTATGTCCCTAGATAAAAAAATGTAATTTTTAATATTATTTCAAATTTTAAAAATAGAATTATTTTTTATTTATTTCAAAAATTTGTTACCATTAAATAGTAAAATGGCATGCCATAACGATTGAATATCGTTATTTTTTTTTTTTTTTAAATTAAAAGCTATATTCATACTGTCTTTAAGCTCAAGATAACTGTCAACTTAACACAATTTTAAAGTCCATTGAATTGAAATAGTCAAATACGTTTTCCTCAATTCGCAATGCACTATTTAGTTATGTGGAAGAATAAATCTGTGAGCGTCATTGCATCGAAGGCCATAAAAAAGCGCTACAATGGTAATTTAGTCACCGCTCGATGGGGCCAACAACATATAGCCGCAAAAATCATAGCTAAAAGCAGTAAGATTTAATATTTTTTCTTCGTACACTTGGAAACATGAACTTTAATATTTAAATAATTATCATAAAAAATATATTCCTTGTAGATGACGTTAAATTCCTCAATAAATTGATAGTTGATACGGATGGGATTGTGACTGGGATTGAAGGTGATGTTGAGTTTGTTGCTGATGTTGACCGTGTTGCTGGTGCTGATCACAATGACCGTGTTGCCGGTGTTGATCACGATGGCCGTGTTGTTGATACTGGTAACCTTGGTCTTGTTGCTGCTGATCACGATGGCCGTGTTGCTGGTGCTGATCACGATGGACGTGTTCCTATTGCTGATCACGATGGACGTGTTCCTATTGCTGATCACGATGGACGTGTTGCTGCTGCTAATTACGATGGCCGTATTGCTAGAGCTGATCACGTTTGAGGTGATGCTGGTGCTGATCGAGATGGCTGTGTTCCTATTGCTGATCACGATGGCCGTGTTGCTGGTGCTGATCACAATGGTCGTGTTTCTGCTGCTAATCACGATAGCCGTGTTCCTATTGCTGATCACGATGGACGTGTTGCTGCTGCTAATGACAATGGCCGTGTTGCTAGAGCTGATCACGTTGGAGGTGATGCTGGTGCTAATCGAGATGGCCGTGTTTCTGATGCCAGTCACGTTCGAGGTGTTAATGGTTCTGATCACGTTAGAGATGATGCTGGTGCTGATCAATCTGCAGGTGTTGCTGGAGTTCGTCTCGTTGGCGATATTGCTGATGTTGATCGTGTTGGCCGTGTTGCTGCTGATCACGATGGAAATTTTGCTGGAGTTGGTCGCGGTGGAGGTTTTAACATTGCTGATCACGTTGACGGCGTTGCTAAAGCTGGTCACGGTGGCGTGGTTGCTCATGATGATGATTATCATTCTGATGATGATTGTGATGAAGATAATGACGACGATGAAGATGAAGACGATGACAGCGATGATTATGATGATGATGATAGTGATAATGGGCGGAATTCCATGATAGAGCTTGTCGCCGAGAGTAAAATTTTTATCAAGAAAAAATCTCTCGACTCTATCCATAAAAAATCCAAAAATAAACCAAAGAAAATGATAACTTTATTGTTATTGAAATTAGTTGGTCGCGAGAAACTAAAAGGCATGTTCTTGAAAGGCAAAAAGGGGAACGAAGCTTTACCGTACAATATCGTAAAATGCATCAAAAGTAATCTTTCTTCTTCATGACTATTTATTATATGAAATATTTACCTATATCAAGTGTCAAATATCTTTTTATTTCTTTTTTTTCAGAATATACATTCACACAAGCTTTCCCGAATGAAAAAATATCGAAGGAAGCATTTAATAGGTGTTTAACACTGTTTGTAGGCAACTTAAGAAATCAAAGGATGAAAAAATTACAAAAGCAATAAACCCGTTTATTTTTTGTTTTACAAATTTGAATTAAATTTGATCTCGAAATTCTATCATAAATTATTTATTAAAATTCGTTTTAAATTGTGTTTTAAATTTTGTCTTGGAATTTGTCTTGAAGTTTAATTGTTACTTTTGTCTTTAAATTTTGTCGTAGAATTCGTATTGAATTTTGTCTTAAATTTTGTCTTATAAATTGTCTTCGAATTTGATTAAAATTTTGCTACGAATTTCGTCTTAGAATATAGCTTAAATTTTGGGTAATTGTTTAGAAGAGGGGCTCACCCATGTTACAATTGTCAAAAATTCAATTTTGGACATATCGCTTTGAATCCAATTTCAACCGTCATTATTTTTAAGCGGACTGAAACTATAATTGCTTAATTATATGTTATTTAAGCCACAATAAGACATGTGTATACATTAGGTATAAATTGTGCTTGATTCAGCGATTTTTTGTTTGTTGTTTTTCAGTTCCGTGCTACACTGCACTATTTGACATATTTTTCATATAATCTTATGTATTGACTCTCAAACCAACACCAAAACTTATGATATATGTCTATTGCCATATGCCTGTAGTTTCGTCCTGAGTACGTTAACGGACTCGTCAGTAAGGCTATGTTAACGTACTCTTGCCTTAGACTACATCTCTTACTAGTACGGGCCGGCGTGAAACAGTGTTGTAGGCTTCAGCCAGACACTATACTAGCAAAGGGAGGCGGATACCGTCCAAACTGCCTGTAACAAAATGTTAGGTGAGCTGTTATACACCTTAAAAGCATTGAAATAACACAAATATGTTGATTTTCACTATTACAAGAGTTCAAAAATTATTTGTAACTCTTAGGTAGACCTTTCTATCACCACCGTCCATCTTACGGCTTTAAATAAAATTATTTATTATTATTAGAAAAATTTATTTTTGAAAATCCACATGATTTTGTGTTATTTTTACCAATTTTTTGCACATTAGTTACAAGGTTCGGATAGATATCGAGTGTTAGAGACATAAACTCATACAGAAAATTCTTTCCGCCGTGTAGCAGAACACGTGGAAAAAGTTTAATTATAGATCTTTAAGGTGTAAGCACTTGGAACTTTCATAAATGTAGTGAGCCCTGAATCTGCCCAATTACCAAATTTCGTTTTGAAATTTGTCTTGGAAGTAAATCTAGAAATTTCTCTTACATTTTGATTGCAAATTTGTCTTGAAATCTGTCTTAAAATATGTCTTAAATTTCGTCTCAGATATTGTCTTGAAATTTTTATTAGATTTTATCGTCAAATTGGTCTTGAAATTTGTATTAAATTTTGTCTTGAAATTCGTCTTGAAATTTGTCTTAAATTTTAACTTGAAATTCGTCTTGAATTTGGTCTTAATTTTACCTTGAAATATGTCTTAAATTTTGTATTTGAATTTGTCTTGAATTTTGTATTTAAATTTGCCTTAGATTGTGTCTAAAATTTTGTCTTTAAATTGTTCTCAAATTTTGTCTTGAAATTTGTCTTAAATTTTTATTAAATTTTATATTAGAATTTGACTAAAATTTTGAATCGAATTTTGTCTCGGAATATGGCTTAAGTATCTCTTAACGTTTTGTCTTTCAATTTGTCTACAAATATGTTTTGAATTTAGTCTTAAATTTTGTCTTGAAATTTGTCTTAAAAGTTTGTCGGGGGTTTTGTCTTTACTTTTGTCTTGAAATTTGTTTTTAGATTTTTTCTTGGAATTTTGTCTTAAATTTTGTCTTTATATCTGTCTGAATATATATGTGGCTAAATGTATGGAAAAATGTGTGGCTGAATGTGTGGGATAATAGGTGGCCGAATATCTGGGATAATGTGTGGCTGAAGGTGTGGGATATTTGTGGCTGAATGTGTCGGATAATGTGTGAGATAATGTGTGGAAAATGTGTAGGATAATGTGTGGGAAAATGTGTAGGAAAATGTGTAAGATAATGTGTGGCTTAATGTGTGGGATAATGTGTGAGATAATGTGTGGGAAAACGTGTGGCTCAATGTGTGGGAAAATGTGTGGCTGAATGTAGGCGATAATGAGTGATAATGTATGAGAAAATGTGTGGGTAAATGTGTGGGATAATGTGTAGGATAATGTGTGGCCTTATGTATGGGAAAATGTGGGGATAATGTGTAGGGAAATGTGTGGGATAATGTTTGGGAAAATGTGAGGGATAATATGCAGGATAATGTATGGCATAATGTGTGAGATAATGTGTGGCTCAATGTGTGGGAAAATGTGTAGGTAAATGTGTGGGATAATGTGTAGGAAAATGTGTAGGATCATGTGAGGAATATATTGTGGCTGAATGTGTGGGACCAATGTATGGGATAATGTGTGGCTTAATGTATGGGATAATGTGTGGGAAAATGCGTGGCTAAATGTGTAGGATGATGTGTGATAATGTGTGGAATAATGTGTGGCTCAGTGTGTGGGATAATGTGTGGAAAATGTGTGGGATAATGTGTAGGAAAAAGTATGGCATAATGTGTGGCTCAGTGTGTGGCTCAATGTGTGGGAAAATGTGTGATTATATGTGTCGGATGAAGTGTGGCTGAATGTGTAGGATGATGAGTGATTGAATTTGTGGGATAATGTCTGGCTGAACGTGTGGCTGAATGTTTGGGTCAATGTGTGGGATTTCTATATTTTGAAACCCAAGACTTTATTTAAAACTCATTCACTTTGTCGATCGTAAAATTATTCAATATTAATTTAAATATTGTTTTAACTTTGAAGATCACCCTTGTCCATTTAAACTTTTCCTTCTTACTGAACGATTAGCTGGTCTTAGTATTAAGTAGTATTATATCCAAATTTTAATTTCATACAAGTCTTATGAATTCTAGTTGTAGTCATATTATTTGACAAACTATGTCAATTTCAAGACAAGCTTTGTTTATTTATGCTTTGTTATTTTTTGAAAATAGGCAATTTGAATGAATAAAACAGTCAAATTTATTTTTTTTTGTTTTATTAATTCGTCGTCAATTAATAAAAAAATGTTCCAAAAATTCCTGATCGACTTTCATCTATTTCTTAAATTAGTCTGCTAATAAATTCAGTTTATTGAGTTCATGTATCGAATCGGACGAATTGAATCTCAAAAAAGTTTTGCGCTCATTCTCATATTTCTAATATTGAGTGCCAATATATTTATCTATTATTTTGGTGTTTATTATTATTTAAAGTAATATCTGAATAACGTTTAATCATTGCTTGAAATTGATTTTTATTTTTGTGTTTATCAATATTTTTTTTCCATCGTACTCATGCCTAGGGTAGCACGAACAATCGCTCAACGCTGGGCAGATATTGTGAGAGTCCTTATATTACCGGAAGGTATTTACAACCTTATTGATGACCATGTTGTCTGTTCATATTGTACAGTCACTATTAGTCGTGTTACCGAAGCGAATATAAGACGACATCATAACTCCCAACTACATCAAACAAATACAGAACTACTAACTGCCGTTGTACAACCTAGTGCAGACGCCCAAGCACAGTGTCCATCAAGAACTCATGCTTTCTACTACGATTTAGCAGAATCATTCATGGCAGCTGATGTTCCCTTTGAAAAACTCAACAATGCGAAGTTCCTAGATTTTCTTGAAAAAAATATGAAACACAGAGTTCCAGACCCTTCAACTCTCAGACGAACCTATACAAATTTGGTCTACAAAAACAACTTGCAACAGGTTAGAGATGAAGTTGGTAACCGTCCTATCTAATTGTCCGTTGATGAGACTAACGATGCATTAGATCGTTTAATTACTCACGCGATAGTTTCACCAATGATTCCGAATACTCCTGGCATACCCCGTATGATTCATTGTACGGAAATTTCGGTAGGTAACGCGCAACGAATTGCTGAATTTGTAGAGCAGTCTTTAATAAAACTGTGGCCTAATGGTATTAGGCGACAAAATGTGTTGCTGTTTGTTTCTGATGCGGCACCATATATGATGGCAGCAGGAAATTTACTCAAGAATAATTTTCATTATGATAAGCTTGTACATGTTTCGTGTCTTGCTCATGGATCGCACCGTGTTGCGGAAAAGATTCGGGGAACATATGTTATTGCGAACAATGTCATATCAGAAACAAAATCTGTCTTTTTGAAGGCTCCAAGAAGAAATCGGTTGTTTAATGAAATAGCACCTGGTGTTCCATTACCACCTCAACCTATTGTTACTCGATGGGAAGAGTGGTTGAAAGCTGCAACGTTTTATCGGAATCATTTCGAACAAGTTCGGGAAGTCATCAGGAGATTGGATCAAGATGCGGCTGTGGTTAATCGCGCTCAAGAACTGTGGGAGGATCCAAACCTTGAAAATGAATTCGATTTTATACACACACATTATCACGCGATCTCAACGGCTATTACACGTCTCGAAGAACGAGGGATGTCGCTTCAAGACTCTATTAATATAATAACTGAAGTTGCCGCGTTGATACAGGCTGATCAAGCGATTCCGCTAAATATTAAGCAGCGAATGCAAAGTGTGTTACTAAATAATTCAGGATTTTCAACAGACTTGATGAACATTTTCCAATGTTTACAAGGTGTTCCAAACGTCAATATTCCTAACGGTTGGAACATAAATGACGTGAACTGTATGACACATGCGCCAACGACATCTTGCGAGGTTGAAAGATCGTTTTCAAGTTTTAAAAATATTTTACGATCGAATCGCCAATCATTTACCACCCAAAACTTGGAAAAATACGTTGTCGTCTATTTCAATCGACTACAATATGTTGAAGAAGCTGAGTAATCTGCAGTGAATTGTATAGCCTATCATCAACTAGTTACCTGATATGTATGGATTGTACCTTAAAACAATATACCCTTTTGCAATATTTTTATAATGATAGCGTATTTTCCTTACAGATAAAAATTGATGGGACATCTGCTGAGACCCAAATTCAAAAAATTTTAGTAAGGACCTGCATATAACGTATTCGGATATCTCCGTTTCTACCTACAAATGCCATTAAAACGACTCCACAATATAAATTAATTTTTTATCTTCTGCTGAATGTAATTGAAAGCCCAGTAATTACTTTTTTGCTTGAAGAGTTTCTTGCATTGCGATACTGACTTCTATGCTGATTTCTTGGCCATGTTTTTTTGAATTCAAGAATGTTAAACTGCAATTTATAATCTTTATTTCATTGGAAATGGAATTAGCGTCATTCTGTTTGGAGGGATTATATTCTTGATATGTAGACTAAAAGTTCTAGAAGTTTATGACTTTCTATAGTTGTTTCAATCAAAGATTCATTTTTCTTATTTATAATTTATATTTATCGAGCTACTGTACAATAAATATTGTGAAGTTTAAAATAGTTTATGAAAACTACTGATTAATGGCACAATTATTTGTTTAGTGGTGGTACCATATATTTAAATAAGATATATTTTTTAATAATTGAGAATAAATGCCATAAAAAAATTGAAGAACGTTTAAAATTTGAAACTAAAGATAGTGTGTGGCAAAATGTGTTGAAACATGTGTGGGAAATGTGTGGGATAATTTGTGAGAAAATGTGTAGCTGAATGTGTAGCTAAATGTGTAGGATGATGCTTAATTGAATTTGTGGGATAATGTGTGGCTGAAAGTTTATGAAAATGTTTGGGATAATGTGTAATTGAATGTGTGGGATAAAGTGTGGCTGAAAGTTTATGAAAATGTGTGGGATAATGTGTGGCTGAAAGTGTGGGTTAATGTGTAGCTGAAAGTTCATGAAAATGTGTGGGATGATGTGTGACTGAAAGTTTACGAAAATGTGTGGGATAATGTGTGGCTGAATGGGTGGGATAATGTGTGGCTGAAAGTTTATGAAAATGTGTGGGATAATGTGTGATTGAATGTGTTGGATAATGTGTGGCTGAATGTGTGGGGTAATGTCCGGCTGAATGTGTTATATAATGTGTGGCTGAAAGTGTGGGTTAAAGTGTAGCTGAAAGTTCATGAAAATGTGTGGGATGATGTGTGACTGGAAGTTTATGAAAATGTGTGGGATAATGTGTGGCTGGATGTGTGGGATAATGTTTGGTTGAAAGTTTATGAAAATGTGTAGAATAATGTGGGATTAAATGTGTAGGATAATGTGTGGCTGAATGTGTGGAATAATGTCTGGTTGAAAGTTTGTGAAAATGTTCGGGATGTGTGATTGAATGTGTGGGATAATGTGTGGCTGAAAGTTTATAAAAAGGTGTGGGATAATGTGTGGCTGAATGTATTGGATAATGTGTGGCTGAAAGTGTAGGTTAATGTCTAGCCAAAAGTTTATGGAAATGTGTGGAATGATGTGTGACAGAAAGTTTATAAAAATGTGTGGGGAAATGTGTGATTGAATGTGTGGGATAATGTTTGGTTAAATGTTTATGAAAATGGGTGGGATAATGTGTGATTGAATGCGTAGGATAATGTGTGGCTGAATGTGTGGGATAATGTCTGGTTGAAAGTTTATGGAAATGTGTGAAATAATGTGTGGCTGAATGTGTGGAATAATGTCTAATTGAAAGTTTGTGAAAATGTTCGGGATAATGTGTGGCTGAATGTGTGGGATAATGTTTGGTTGAAAGTTTATGAAAATGTAGGGAATAATAAGCGATTGGATGTGTAGGATAATGTGTGGCTGAATGTGTGGAATAATGTCTGGTTGAAAATTTGTGAAAATGTTCGGGATAATGTGTGATTGATTGTGTGGGATAATGTGTGGCTGAAAGTTTATGAAAATGAGTGGGATAATGTGTGGCTGAATGTATTGGATAATGTGTGGCTGAAAGTGTAGGTTAATGTGTAGCCGAAAGTTCATGAAAATGTGTGGAATGATGTGTGACAGAAAGTTTATAAAAATGTGTGGGATAATGTGTGGCTGAATGTGTGGGATAATGTGTGGCTGAAAGTTTGTGAAAATGTTCGGGATGTGTGATTGAATGTGTGGGATAATGTGTGGCTAAAAGTTTATGAAAATGTGTGGGATAATGTGTGGCTGAATGTATTGGATGATGTGTGGCTGAAAGTGTAGGTTAATGTGTAGCCGAAAGTTCATGAAAATGTGTGGGATGATGTGTGACAGAAAGTTTATAAAATTGTGTAGGATAGTGTGTGGCTGAATGTGTGGGATAATGTCTGGTTAAAAGTTTATGGAAATGTGTAAAATAATGTGTGGCTGAATGTGTGGAATAATGTCTGATTGAAAGTTTGTGAAAATGTTCGGGATAATGTGTGGCTGAATGTGTGGGATAATGTTTGCTTGAAAGGTTATGAAAATGTGTGAAATAATGTCTGGTTGAAAATTTGTGGAAAAGTTCGGGATAATGTGTGATTGATTGTGTGGGATAATGTGTGGCTGAAAGTTTATGAAAATGAGTGGGATAATTTGTGGCTGAATGTATTGGATAATGCGTGGCGAAAAAAGTAGGTTAATGTGTAGCCGAAAGTTCATGAAAATGTGTGGAATGATGTGTGACAGAAAGTTTATAAAAATGTGTGGGATAATGTGTGGCTGAATATGTGGGATAATGTGTGGCTGAAAGTTTATGAAAATGTGTGGGATAACGTGTGATTGAATGTGTGGGATAATGTAAGGCTGAATGTGTGGGATGATGTGTGGCTGAAAGTTTAAGAAAATGTGTAGGGTAATGTCCGGCTGAATGTGTTATATAATGTGTGGCTGAAAAATTATGAAAATGTGTGAGATGATGTGTGGCTGAATGTGTGGGATAATGTTTGGTTGAAAGTTTATGAAAATGTGTGGAATAATGTGTGATTGAATCTGTGGGATAATGTGTAGCTGAATGTGTGGAATAATGTCTGGTTGAATGTATTGGATAATGTGTGGCTGAAAGTGTAGGTTAATGTGTAGCCGAAAGTTCATGAAAATGTGTGAGATGATGTTTGACAGAAAGTTTATAAAAATGTGTGGGATAATGTGTGATTGAATGTGTGGGATAATGTTTGGTTGAAAGGTTATGAAAATAGGCGGGATAATGTGTGATTGAATGTGTTGGATAGTGTGTGGCTGAATGTGTGGAATAATGTCTGATTGAAAGTTTGTGAAAATGTTCGGGATAATGTGTGGCTGAATGTGTGGGATAATGTTTTGTTGAAAGTTTATGAAAATGTTCGGAATAATGTGTGATTGAATGTGTGGGATAATGTGTGGCTGAATGTGTGGAATAATGTCTGATTGAAAGTTTGTGAAAATGTTCGGGATAATGTGTGGCTGAATGTGTGGGATAATGTTTGGTTGAAAGGTTATGAAAATGTGTGAAATAATGTCTGGTTGAAAATTTGTGGAAAAGTTCGGGATAATGTGTGATTGATTGTGTGGGATAATGTGTGGCTGAAAGTTTATGAAAATGAGTGGGATAATGTGTGGCTGAATGTATTGGATAATGTGTGGCGGAAAGTGTAGGTTAATGTGTAGCCGAAAGTTCATGGAAATGTGTGGAATGATGTGTGACAGAAAGTTTATAAAAATGTGTGGGATAATGTGTGGCTGAATGTGTGGGATAATGTGTGGCTGAAAGTTTGTGAAAATGTTCGGGATGTGTGATTGAATGTGTGGGATAATGTGTGGCTAAAAGTTTATGAAAATGTGTGGGATAATGTGTGGCTGAATGTATTGGATGATGTGTGGCTGAAAGTGTAGGTTAATGTGTAGCCGAAAGTTCATGAAAATGTGTGGGATGATGTGTGACAGAAAGTTTATAAAATTGTGTAGGATAGTGTGTGGCTGAATGTGTGGGATAATGTCTGGTTAAAAGTTTATGGAAATGTGTAAAATAATGTGTGGCTGAATGTGTGGAATAATGTCTGATTGAAAGTTTGTGAAAATGTTCGGGATAATGTGTGGCTGAATGTGTGGGATAATGTTTGCTTGAAAGGTTATGAAAATGTGTGAAATAATGTCTGGTTGAAAATTTGTGGAAAAGTTCGGGATAATGTGTGATTGATTGTGTGGGATAATGTGTGGCTGAAAGTTTATGAAAATGAGTGGGATAATTTGTGGCTGAATGTATTGGATAATGCGTGGCGGAAAAAGTAGGTTAATGTGTAGCCGAAAGTTCATGAAAATGTGTGGAATGATGTGTGACAGAAAGTTTATAAAAATGTGTGGGATAATGTGTGGCTGAATGTGTGGGATAATGTGTGGCTGAAAGTTTATGAAAATGTGTGGGATAACGTGTGATTGAATGTGTGGGATAATGTAAGGCTGAATGTGTGGGATGATGTGTGGCTGAAAGTTTAAGAAAATGTGTAGGGTAATGTCCGGCTGAATGTGTTATATAATGTGTGGCTGAAAAATTATGAAAATGTGTGAGATGATGTGTGGCTGAATGTGTGGGATAATGTTTGGTTGAAAGTTTATGAAGATGTGTGGAATAATGTGTGATTGAATGTGTGGGATAATGTGTAGCTGAATGTGTGGAATAATGTCTGGTTGAATGTATTGGATAATGTGTGGCTGAAAGTGTAGGTTAATGTGTAGCCGAAAGTTCATGAAAATGTGTGAGATGATGTTTGACAGAAAGTTTATAACAATGTGTGGGATAATGTGTGATTGAATGTGTGGGATAATGTTTGGTTGAAAGTTTATGAAAATAGGTGGGATAATGTGTGATTGAATGTGTGGGATAGTGTGTGGCTGAATGTGTGAAATAATGTCTGATTGAAAGTTTGTGAAAATGTTCGGGATAATGTGTGGCTGAATGTGTGGGATAATGTTTGGTTGAAAGGTTATGAAAATAGGTGGGATAATGTGTGATTGAATGTGTTGGATAGTGTGTGGCTGAATGTGTGGAATAATGTCTGATTGAAAGTTTGTGAAAATGTTCGGGATAATGTGTGGCTGAATGTGTGGGATAATGTTTTGTTGAAAGTTTATGAAAATGTTCGGAATAATGTGTGATTGAATGTGTGGGATAATGTGTGGCTGAATGTGTGGAATAATGTCTGATTGAAAGTTTGTGAAAATGTTCGGGATAATGTGTGGCTGAATGTGTGGGATAATGTTTGGTTGAAAGGTTATGAAAATGTGTGAAATAATGTCTGGTTGAAAATTTGTGGAAAAGTTCGGGATAATGTGTGATTGATTGTGTGGGATAATGTGTGGCTGAAAGTTTATGAAAATGAGTGGGATAATGTGTGGCTGAATGTATTGGATAATGTGTGGCGGAAAGTGTAGGTTAATGTGTAGCCGAAAGTTCATGAAAATGTGTGGAATGATGTGTGACGGAAAGTTTATAAAAATGTGTGGGATAATGTGTGGCTGAATGTGTGGGATAATGTGTGGCTGAAAGTTTATGAAAATGTGTGGGATAACGTGTGATTGAATGTGTGGGATAATGTAAGGCTGAATGTGTGGGATAATGTGTGGCTGAAAGTTTAAGAAAATGTGTGGGTTAATGTCCGGCTGAATGTGTTATATAATGTGTGGCTGAAAAATTATGAAAATGTGTGAGATGATGTGTGGCTGAATGTGTGGGATAATGTTTGGTTGAAAGTTTATGAAAATGTGTGGAATAATGTGTGATTGAATGTGTGGGATAATGTGTAGCTGAATGTGTGGAATAATGTCTGGTTGAATGTATTGCATAATGTGTGGCTGAAAGTGTAGGTTAATGTGTAGCCGAAAGTTCATGAAAATGTGTGGGATGATGTTTGACAGAAAGTTTATAAAAATGTGTGGGATAATGTGTGATTGAATGTGTGGGATAATGTTTGGTTGAAAGTTTATGAAAATAGGTGGGATAATGTGTGATTGAATGTGTGGGATAGTGTGTGGCTGAATGTGTGGAATAATGTCTGATTGAAAGTTTGTGAAAATGTTCGGGATAATGCGTGGCTGAATGTGTGGGATAATGTTTGGTTGAAAGTTTATGAAAATGTGTGGAATAATGTGTGATTGAATGTGTGGGATAATGTGTGGCTGAATGTGTGGGATAATGTCGGGTTGAAAGTTTATGAAAATGTGTGGAATAATGTGTGATTGAATGTGTAGGATAATGTGTGGCTGAATGTGTGGAATAATGTCTGGTTGAAAGTTTGTGAAAATTATCGGGATAATGTGTGATTGAATGTGTGGGATAATGTGTGGCTGAAAGTTTATGAAAATGTGTGGGATAATGTGTGGCTGAATGTATTGGATAATGTGTGGCTGAAAATGTAGGTTAATGTGTAGCCGAAAAATCATGAAAATGTGTGGGATGATGTGTGACAGAAAGTTTATAAAAATGTGTGGGATAATGTGTGATTCAATGTGTGGGATAATGTGTGGCTAAATATGTGGAATAATGTCTGGTTGAAAGTTTGTGAAAATTTTCGGGATAATCGTGGCTGAATGTGTGGCTGAATGTGTAGGATAATATGTGATTGAATGTGTGGGATAATGTGTGGTTGAAAGTTTGTGAAAATTTTCGGGATAATGTGCGATTGAATGTGTGGGATAATGTTTGGTTGAAAGTTTATGAAAATCGGTGGGATAATGTGTGATTGAATGTGTGGGATAATGTGTGGCTGAATGTGTAGGATAATATGTGATTGAATGTGTGGGATGATGGGTGACTGAACGTGTAGGATAATGTGTGATTCAATGTGTGGGATGATGTGTGGGATGATGGTTGACTGAACGTGTAGGATAATGTGTGATTGAATGTCCGGCTGAACGTGTTTATTCATTTGTGATTGAATTTCGGGGTAATATTAACTGTCGTGTATGCCTAAAAATCTAGTCGTATATCTGGCGGAATGTCAGGTAAGAACACATTAGAAATTAATTTAAAAACAGTGATGATGTGCACTGCGGCTAACGTCAATGTCTTTTCTATCTGTTATTTTTATTTACATATTACACTTAATTATTGGTTTTAAATTGATAATTCATTAACATTTTTAAACTTTTAATCCATAATCTTATTCTTTCTCTTATTCGAACGATTTTGCTACTCAAATTTTTAAATATTTAAATTCCGCGTTCTGCATTTGTTTCCCCTAGTATTTTTTAGACTTGCAAAAGTTTTGGCATTAATTACTCTCTTCACCGTATTGCAATAACAAATAAATATCAAATTTATAGCAGCCAATTAGAAAGATTGGCTCCGCCCATCTTTTTTCTCTCTCTTTTAACGAAACCAAATTCCTGGCCCTAGTCATAATAAAATAATCAATTTATTTTTGTATATTAACTCAATTTACATTTTGATATCGATCGATTTTCAACTGAAATATTTAGCTTAAACGTGGCCACGACGTGCTCTCAAGACTGCTTGTTCACAACTGATCTTTGTTGGAAATACTTTAGGTATCAGAAAATTTTAGTAAGTTTTAATAGTCAAAGCAAAGAAACTAAAAAAGGATAAAAACGATACGTGAAAACTAGAAAATCGAGTATTGAGAGTTACGTAGAGTAATAAAAAGAAAGGAACCCTATCACAAAAAGATCATTGTTCAAATTTTCAGACATCGTATGGCTAACAGATAAATATGAGTGTTATGAAATACTTTGGAAAATTTTAGGCTCTAAAAATTTTTAATGAAAACGAAGTGTTTAAATTTTAGTATATAATAGGTGGAAGAACATACAAAAGATATTCAAAGTATAAATTCAATAATCATTAACAATTTCAACTGTCACGATCGGAATGAGTGAAGGCGACGGGCGAAGGGTTTTTATTAATTAATTATTCAGTACAAAATTACCTAAATATAATTATTCTATAACTCAACCAAGGAGCCTATTAGGACTGTCACGTGGCTAGTGTGAGAATGTTAATTACTCGGTAATATCGTTAAATACTAAATAAGTTTATTTCGTACCGAGCGGAAGTACGATAGACTATCCCGATCGTTGACCTGCGTGGCTTGAGGATAGGTCCGGGATATTGAAGCGAAAGGAAAATAGGTAGGTGAATATGGGCCCTCGAGAAGTCCCCGTTCTTAACGTCTATCTCTTTCTGTACCCGTTAACTTATGAATGTTGGAGTGAGAGGTATAAAATAAGAGAAAGATGTTTCTTAAAAAAAACGAAGAATTGTATATTCTGGTAATATTGTTTTACAAAGGTGTGTTATAGTTTTACAATATATATATAGACTTACCACTCAGCTTGAGGTGGTTTACAATTTTTGCTGATCACACTCTCTCATAATTCACCAATTTGAATTTATGATCACGAATTATTCAATTACAGTCCTTATTTTTAATTACACTGGGACACGGCACTGTGGCTTCGTGATTTTATTCAGTGGAATCAAATATCTTGCTCAGACTCGGAGCTACTGGGGTGCCAAGCGGATGCACTTCCCTATCTATCGAGTATGAATGCGAGTATTGTTTTTGTTAGGATGTCGGTCTAGGAGTCCGGATTCCTAGGCTATGGACCGTCACGAAACCGATGATCCTGGTTTGGAGGTGAGTCGAATCAACCGAGATTTTAACGAATTTAAAATTTAATTATTTGACCGAGGAACCCGATTGCCTAGGCGGTGGACCGTCACGTGGACAATGATGGAAATTTCAGATTCTGATTCGCGGTACTAATCGAGTTAGCCGCTTAGAACTAATCTTATTTTGAACTAATAGAGATTTAGACCGAAACCGGCAATTGACCCGAGATCCGACAGAGATTAGTTCTGATTAGCGATTGACTGGCTCCATTAGATTTTCGGCAGTTTATATACCCTAGATCTGGCTGGGGGAATTGTATGGTTCCTATTGATTTCCAGGTTTGGATCATCGATGTGATGATCTAACAGAGCGTCAAAAACAAATGAGTAATCCATGGTGTAGCAATAGTTTCCGGATTTAGGGAATCAAAATACATCACAAAATGGTCAAAACCAAGATGGTGCGTAAGTGATCTGGATTTGGAGGTCATTCTACGTGGAAAACAAATGAGTAATCTATGTTTTAAGCTTAGAGTTAACAACAGGGGGTAGAAAAACATGATGCGTGAGTGTTCCGGGTTCGGGAGTCATCTTGCGTGAAAAACAAATGAGTAATCTATGCTGTAGGTCTAATATTGGTGAAAGGAGTCGTGATTTGTCTCGTGAGAAAAATATAATGCGCATATATACCGAATTTGGAGGTCATTCTATGTGACAAACAAGTAAGTAAACATATTAAGCAATCCGTGTTACTAGTAAGTATTTTAGAGATTTCGAATTAAAAAAAAAAAATATAACTCGAAATATTGAATTTGGATTATAAGTAAGGTAAATCATTTAGCTCGTAAAATTTGTTTACCGCTGAATCGCTAGAGGCTCAGTGCTCACGTGCACGGTGATTTCATCATTCATCTATTGAGTATTATGCTCACACACACACACACTCTCTTGTACGTATATTGTCACAAAAGTACACAGGTAGGTGTGGATACAAAATGAGTATACTCTTAGGTATCATAGTTGGTTTAAACAAGGATGGCAGAGAGAGAAAGAGAGAGAGATATATACAATATTGTCCCATCTGTCGATCTCTGCCTGTTCATGGTCATCGTGCATGCACTCACATAGATACCCGATAGATACCTGATAGATACCTGAGAAAGGTAAATTTATCACCGCGGGGTGGGACGTAGTCGAGTATTTCTTATTTACAAAAGAAAAATAAGAGTTTAATATAGAATGTTAACGTGATTGATTAAATCGCAATTGATATATATCGATTGTTACACAACATACTGAAATACTTAAATAATGTTTTTTGAGAAGCGTTTTATTCTGGTGTAAAATTAAATATTTTTCTAGCGTTGATTATAAGAAAATTCAAAAATTTTTGAAGTATTCTGTTTCATATCAAATACTCTCATGTTTTTATAAACCGCTTGTATAAACTCTTAATAACAAAAGAATTAAATAAAAAACATTTTATTATCATTCTAAGAGGGCTTGAATGCTACCAGAACAAAAAATAGTAATTTCGATAACTATAATTCAATTAACTAAATAGATAACGTAATCTAACTATACTTGTATAGTTATATTTACTATGAAAGATCAGTAGTAAAGACTAAGAAACCTCTTGTTCCTTGCACAACATAAGTATAGCAACAATGACAGAAACCATAGAGTTGCTAGTGCTAGTATCAGAGCTAGTTGCCACAACAAATTTTTTGTAGTCTACATTACTAGTAAATAGTTGAACCAACTACCTGGACCAAGTCCTAAGCATCAAACTGGCTTGTTGTCCTCAAACTAGTTGATTTAACTAATATTTTTTCTCTGAGCGTGGTGATTGAAATTACTGGTGATCGGGATTTTAGGTGATTGGAAATCTGGGTCATCCAGATTATTAGTAATTGGCTAGGCCTCGAAGTTGGGGCAAAACAATTAAAGAGAAAAGAAAAATAAAATGCAGACCACAATAGCTAGCAATAAAACGATCGCGAACAATTTCACGTGCATAGATTCATGTTATAGTCTTTATAAGTGAAGTTGGCGCAAAAATAAACAAAATCATAGTAGCAAACTCTAAAAATTAAATAAATTAAATACGCATCACTCATGGTTAAAATTTGAATTTATAAAAAAAATTGGATGTTCTTTTTCAAAGATTTTCAGGGATTTTATATTCTTCAGCGCGAATGTGTGGAAGTTATAGAAGAAAATATTCTCAGCAAAAAAGTACTAAGGTGTTTTTCACGCCAATCTAGCCTAGACAAAGCTATGCGGTACTGTCGGTTAGAAATTAAAATTTATAAGAAAATTCAAATTTTTTTTTCTACTTATTCAGGGGATTAATATTTTTTGCCCAAATGTGTGGGAATTTCAGCAAAAAATATTCTTAACAAAAAAGTATTGATGTGTTTTTTACGCCAGTCTAGCCTAGACAAAGTTATGTGGTTATGTTGGTCAGATACTTAAATTTTTCACAAAATTGCACGATTCTTTCTCGTAATTTCTAAGGGGATTAATATTTTGTGACGCAAATGTGTGAATGTTTTTGGTGAAAAAAAATTCTCCGAAAAAGAATTGAGATGTTTTTCACGCCAGTCTAGCCTAGACATAACTATGCGACACTTTTGGTTAGAAATTTAAATGTTAAGAAAATTTAATTTTTTTCATCCTGCTCTTTATGGTATTGATGTTGTGTGACCTGAATGTGTGGAAGTTATAGGAGAAAATATCCTCAACAAAAAAGTACTGAGGTGTTTTTCACGCCAGTCTAGTCTACGTTCAACTCTTGGCGGAAAATGTAACTTTTGTCAAAAGAATTGAATTTTAATTACTGATTTTTTATTATTCTCTTAAATTTTCGAGGTGAATAACCATCTAATAATACTTGAGAGATCATCAAACCATTACGCTTTAATAGCTCTAACATCTTTCTACAACCTTATTTCGATTAGATCTGACAATAATTCAATTTTCGATAAATTAGGGGAAAACCTTAATATCTTAATTCTTATAAAATATTTATTTTTAAAGTTACATTTTGAAAATGGTTCCATTCGCTCAATCAGCGTTATTTGGCAGTATTTTATTAGCGATGTTCAGTTTCTATAACGACCAAGTTCAGAAAACTGTGACAACTCCTCAATTATTTATTTTTCTTTTGTTTGATATCTGTTTTCAATATTCAATATCATTGCATTGATAATTTGATCATAATTCCTCTTAAATATTTATTTTCGCGAGTTTTCGACATGTACGCTTTAGTTTTCTGGTCAAAAGACAAAACAACGAGTGTTATGAAGTCAACTTTTATAAAAAGAAAACAAGGTTTACATTATGTGTCTGTTCGATGGGGGCGAAAAAATTTTCCTGCCCTTGTTATTGCTGAAAGTGGTAAGATTTCAAATATTGTATCTCTTTTGATTAATTTTCTTTCCGAAATTGTAGATGATTTCCATTGGTTGGGAAGCCTCATCGTGAATACTGATGGAGCTCTCACCGGTTACAACAATGCAGTTCATGATATTTTTAGTTTTCCTTCTACTTCAGCGAATACAACTTATGTTGATGCTCCGCTTTCCGCTAGTGATCCTGTCACTGCTACTTTCACTCCATCAACAACTGCTGTTTGTCATCTTACAACTGATGCTGCAACTGTTACTGCTGCTAGCATTACTGTTTCACTTAGTTCTACAACCACGACTATTGGCGCTACAATTGTAACTGCTACTAGCAATACTGTTCCTCTTAGTTTTTCAACTATAAATACTGGTGCTCCAATTGCAACTGCTGCTAGCACTACTGTTTTCTCTGGTTCGTCAACAACGACTGCTGGCGCCGCAATTGCTACTGTTGTTAGCACTAATATTGTTCCTGATTATATGAGTACAACTACTGGTCCTGCAACTACTCAAGAAACTAACATTACATTCATTCCTAGTCCTATTACAATGACAGGTTCTACTACTGCTAATGCTAGCACAAATGTAATTGCGGCTTCTATTTCTCACATAACTACCTCTGAACCAATTCTGAACTCTTTACCTACGATTGTCAGCGCTGTCTCTAATACCATTACTACAACTACTCCTGGAATTATCGGTGAAACTATTTGTAGTGAACACATGATCGAGTTAGTGCAAGATAGTAATATTTATATAAGTTTTATTAAATTGAAAGATATAATGCGTTTTAAAAACAAGCCAAATGATATGACGCGACGACTGTTACTGAGTATAGTGGGTTCAGAGTAGCTAAAGCAGATGTCCATTAATGAGGCGAATCATCAAGACGTTATTCCTGCTGATGTCCTCGAAGCTGTTGAAAGTAAATTATAATTCTATTTAACTTATATTTTCAGCTATGTTTATGTATATATATATACATATATATGTATACATAATATTAATATGTAATATTATGATTTTGTTTTAGAGTTTACGTTGCAAAATACAGAAAAGGATAATCAATTAACAAGGAAAGGATTCACAAGATGTGTGACGCTTTTTTATATATAACTTGAAGAATCCAAAAAAAAAAACAAGTTAGAAAATCAACGTAACGTATGAAATTAAAAAGAATTTGATTTTATTTTTAAAAATGTTGATGAATTAAATGTGTTTGCAATATTTACATTCTTTATTTTAAAATTACAGTGAGAAATTAGTTTAAGTCAAAGGTCATAACAGTTTACATAAAATAACATATTATTTGTGTAGTGAATGGCAACAAAGGCTTCTAAAAAAAAGTGGAAGCTAGCAATAAGAAATTAGACGATAATTTGCAAACTATATTCAAGAGCTCCTTGATAGTTATTTGAACTAGCGTGAAGTTGGACTGATTATTAGGCTGGAAATCATCAAAATAGTGTGAACTAGCATGAAGATTGACTGACCTGGCTGGTCGTGTTATTTGTAATCTTGCTGACGATCTTGCTGGTAATGTTTCTGACAGTCTTGCTGGTTATTTCACTGGCGATCATACATCTGATCTTTCTGACAGTTTTTCTGGCAATCTCAAGTGTGATATTCCTGGCAGTCTTGGTGGTGATCTGGATCATGGTATCACTCAAAATTTCGCTGTCAGTCTTGCTTTCAATGTTGAACGTGATGACAGTCTTGTCGGTGATTTTGATAACAGTCTTCATCGCGATTTCACTGATAGTCTTGCTAGCAATTTTAATCGTGATCTCTCAAACGGTCTTGCTTGAGGTCATGCTGACAGCCTTGTTTATAGGTGCGCTGGCAATATTGCTTTAGATATTGCTGAAAGTCTTGCTAGCAATGTTAATCGTGATCTTGCTGGCGGTCCAGTTAGCGATTTTGCTGACAATCCTGCGGGCAGTCATGCTCATGATTTTGGTATCAATCTTGCTCGCGATCTTGCGTACAATCCTGCTCACAGTCTCGCTGACGATCTTGCGTACAGTCCTGCTCGCAGTCTCGCTGACGATCTTACTCACGGTCTTGCTCAGTCTTTCTGACGATCTTGCTTACAATTTTGCTCGTAGTCTTGCTGACGATCTTGCTCGTGATCTTGCTCGCAGACTTGCTCGCGATCTTGCTGAAAGTTTTGCTAGTAATTTTTCTTGCAATCTTGCTAAGAATGTTACTGCCAGTCTAGCTGACAGTCTTTCTCGCGATGCTGCTCGCAGTTTTGTTAACAATCTTGCTCTTGAACATGCTGACAATCATTTTGCAAATCATGATCGAAATCTTGCTGACAATCTTGATTGTAATATTGTTGACAATCTTGTTATCAATTTTCATCGTGATTGTTTTAAGGGTTTCGCTAGCAATTTTGCTGAAGATCTTGCTGATAGTCGTGCTGGAATTCTTGCTCGAGATCTTGGTGACGATTTTGCTAACAGTCTTGCTCGCAATCTCAAGTGTGATTTTACTGAAGGGTTTACTGGTAATTTTGCTTGTGATCTTGCTAATAATGTTGCTGCCAGTCTTGCTGATAATCTTGCTCGTGATCTTGCTGACACTCGTACTGGTGATCTCATTGAAGTTCATAGATGGGATCTTTCTGACTGTTTTGCAGGTGTTCATACATGTGATCTTGCTGACAGTTGTTCTGGCCATCTTGCATGTGATTTTACTGATTGTATTGCTTGCAATCTTACCTATGACTCTGCTGCCAAATATGTCACATCTTTCTGATAATCATGATGACAGTTTTGCTCGTCATCTTGCTGACAGCTTTTCCTGTACATAGAAGTTTTCTTTACTCATCTAAATCAGAGTCCTCTCTGACATTATCTTCCTCACGTCCTATACTTTTGACGTTATTGATCACAATGTGCTGACACAATGTTTCAAATTGCATGCTTTGTCTATTGCTGCGGTAATAAGCCTTATATACACTAAATGACCTTTCAACATCAGCACAGGTTAATGGTGCAAATTTCATCCGCAGGGCGTCATGATTATTCCA
Source organism: Microplitis manilae (assembly GCA_030273425.1). Classification (NCBI taxonomy): domain Eukaryota; kingdom Metazoa; phylum Arthropoda; class Insecta; order Hymenoptera; family Braconidae; genus Microplitis; species Microplitis manilae. The sequence goes on along the minus strand of CP092730.1, from coordinate 5,263,977 downwards.
ATGATTTGGTGAATTCCGCATCGCTTCATTAATAATACATTCATTCACATTCATCATTTGTGTCAGTCCTCTGTTACTTTCAAAAACTCGGACTACTTTGTCGCAAATTTCTTGATATATGTCCATATCTTCTTCAAATTCTCGTTTTAATTTCGTAATAATGTCACATACTTGTGCTAAACTACATCCTCTCCTCTGTAGTTGCTTGATAGCATCAACTAGGCACGAGAATTTAGCTGCGATATCATAAAATTCTTCCTTGTTTTTAGGCCTTTCTAAGCTTTCTTGCAGGTTTCTCATAGCTTCACTGTTGCCCTCAAATCCCATAAGAACTTTTCGCACTTCATCGTAGTGAAGACAGTAATACTGACACGCTTGAATCCAGGTGCCACATCGCATTTTTACTGGTCTCGATGGTAGAGGAATATTAGAAAGAGCGTTTTTGAATGCGTCAACCCGTGCTTTTGATGTTGATAAAACTTCTTTGGCGTTAGCAATGACGTTATTCATTTCTCCATAACACTCTCTGACTTTTTCAGCAATGTTATGACATGCGTGAGCCAAACATGTCACATTGACAAGTTTGAGATAAGTTATTCTCAAAATTTCTGTAGATGCTTTCATATATGGTGCTACGTCAGTTAAATGTAACAGAACTTGATTGGAATCAAACCCTCTTGACCAAAATTCATTCAAGGAAGTTGTTACATACGCAGCCATCTTTGCCGAGTTTGGTGTCTTAACTTCGCCACATTTCATCAATCGCCCCGTTGACGCTCTATCTTTGCACAATGCACCAATAATAATATTGGTCACGCATCGACGGTGTGAATCAATCGTTTTATCTACAGAAATCCAAATAGAATTTTTTCCTATTTCTTCCCGTATTGCCTCTAAAGTTTCATTATAAATAATTGGCACCTAAGTTTTACTCATTGTTGTTGGATCAAGAATTTTCTGTTTTGTATGAGTTTCGAGAAATTTTACAAAATCAGGTTGACACACTTTATCAAATCAAATATCAGACTTAATATATGCGGCAGTGAAATCTTTGAAGAATGGAGACTGTCTACTACTTAAGTTTGGAACGTGTTAGCGGGTTGTAAAAACTGGCTGGTTTTGTCTATGGATAGCTTACTGATGTTTGGCAATGTTTAGATGACGTTCAAATGTGTAACATTTTAACGTGGCTAATCCTGTGATACATAACAAGCACCGAGCACAGTAAGCTTCAAGTCTGAAATGATTTTGTGGTATTTGCAATTCTCTCAGAATATGACGGTAAAGTGGAATACGGGAATCCAGTACCATGATAGTTAATCGTTTTTGAATTATTATTTGATTTATTCACAGGTCAAAGAAAAAAAATGTAACCGGAAATAAAAGGAAAAATCAGTGACTTACAAAGATAAATAATTGATTTATTTATAAGCTAATTAACACAAACTGAAAAATTCAGTGATATAAACAATAATATGGAATTCCAACTAAAAAAAAAAACCAAAAACTATTATAGAACCAAATAAAAAATGAAAGAATATTTTTTAACAAGAAAATGAACATATTGTGTAATTCAAATGAATATAATAAATTCGGAAGAAACAAAACTTAATAATATATTATACTTTAAAACAAGAAAAAAAGATAAACTGGAGAAATATTTTATTATTTATTAAATAAGTCACATTTCTTTTACTTCTCTTCCGTAGCTTTGCACAAATGTGAACTATAGCAACAAACGCGAAGATATCAATTAGAAAAGTAGTTGTTTCAAGGCATCTCATTTAACTATTGGATTAAATTTAGCGGTAAATCAATTAATGGATAATTAAGAATAACTAAATTTTGGACACAAATCCATCCCTATTTATTTCTAATGCTATGGAATGCCTGGTGAAAAAATTCAATAAAATTTTTCAATGTTTAGTGAACTTCTAAATCGAAAAAAAAAAAAAAAACAAAATAAAAAAATAACAATCAAAATTTAATAGATTATCATCAAATAAATTCTTTTGTTTTAAATTAAGTTAAAAAATAAAAGGAGCTGTTTAATTTTTTTTTGTACTTATTTCTTAAATTAATTTCCGAATAAAAATGAAAGTTGTATTTTCGTTTATTTTTTATCTAACTATCGGCTTTTGACAAATATGTTTATCCCATTTTGTTGAAATTATTCTTTTCTAATTTTCAACTAACTTATAAAAAATATAGCAGAACTAAGTTGATTTCTTTTGTTATTCTCAAACATTTTTATTAGTAGCTATTTTCAGTTTCGTTAAAGTCAATTAGTACCTATCCGTCATTTCTGTCGTGCATTATTTTCTGAAAATAATTATTGTTAGAATTTCAATTGTTAATTTATAACTCTTTCACTTGCAAATGTTGTATTTTATCGAAGCGAATTAAGTAATTGTTCAGTTAAATCTGCATAATTATTTTTGTAATTTGTGTAAAAAAAAAAAAAAAACAATGGATGACTACTCATCGTGAGAGTACTCAAATATGATACTTCTTTATGGCAGAGCAAATTGTAACGCTAATGCAGCTGTACGTCTTTACCGTGCGCAATATCCTAATGCTCGACATCCAAGTGCTCACGTTATTCTTGGTGCTTTTGCACGTCTCACGGAAACCGGCACTGTCTTACCAAACCATCGTTTGAAATCCTGTAAATGAAAAAAGAATCCTAAGACTTATTGAAGAAGATCCTGAAATCGGCATTCAAGGTGTAAAGGCACTCAGCGGTTTATCGTATGGCACTGTTCAGCGTACGATAAGCTCAGAAGAATTCCATGCATACCATTACACTCGGGTCAATGCACTGCAACCAGAAGATTACCCGGTTCGCTTAGAATTTTGTCGGCGGCTGCTGGACATGTACGAACATGACCAACAAATATTAAATGATATATTGTGAACTGATGAGCTATTGACAGTCCCGCCTGAGATGATTGCTAATTGTCATCGCAGCTTGTTGCGACGTCTCCGAACGTATGTTGAGAAAAAAGGTGGATACGTTAAAAATTTAACACATTAAAAACTGTTTCATTGAATAAAATCGTTTTTGAGTTATATCTAAATTATAAACTATTGTAATAGAAAGTGTTTTTACTCTAACTTTACAACGTTCTCTTCTATTTCACACGTCCTACGGCGCAGTGTGGTTGGTGCTTAATAGCCGTTATGGCTCTCCGTTGGTGAAAGCTAAAAATAAAAATAACAACAAACCAAATGTCCCACCTGGAGATATCCCGAATCTCCCTGGACCCGCAGCTCTGCTCAGGCTGGGTTAGAAAATCCTAGTTGGGTGCCAGCTCGTGTGCCCCACGAACAATATCAAACTCAAAATAAAATACAACAGAGATATGAAAATAAAATAAATGACAGGGTTACGGTTTCAAATTTTAGGAAGAGGAAAGCAAGAAAAAGATAGTAGTAATTGAACTAAATAAAATCTAAATAACTATCAGGTTGATGACCATTTGTATACAAATTGTCTTATTGAACCGGTTTGCATGTTTTTTAGGTTTCCACTATATTTAAATGGTGTAATACCGTACGATGGACGGTGTGGCTAAATAAGTCATAGATCAAATTAAACGAAACATAGTATAGTGCCGGATAGCTCAACTAGTAGGGCACTTGGGGCGATATCGACATGGTCTGGGTTCGATTCCCAGTTCGAGCTATCTACATTTTCCTCAATTTATCTATAAATTGTCTTATTGAGAAGGCTTGCATGTTTTTTAGGTTTCCACTATTCTTAAATGGTGGAGAAAAAAAATCGAAGAAATCAAAAAGTTGAAACTTGTTTGTGGGGTCGAAAATTTTTTTTTGACATTTTTGGAAATTTTTTGTTTTTTTTTTCCCTTTCCCTCACATTTACTGATTTACCAATGCAAAAATAAAAGAAAACTAAAGAAAAATTATTTTTTCATTTTGATTATGATTACACAATTAAAGGAACAAAACTTGTTCTTTTAATTGTTTAGCAAAACTTTGATCGATAACCCCCAAAAACGGCTTGATAGATCAAATTAAAAATTTATAGGGTTATTGGGGGTACATTAAGCTAAAAAAGTCCCTGGCAACATTATTTTTTTTATCGATATTTGCAGAGTAGCGGTTGATTTACTAAAAAACCAAAAAAAGTCATTTTTCTGTACTTACTTCTTAAGGACATTAAAAATAAAAAAAATTGTTTTTTCCAAGAAATGATGAATGGGTCTTGTAGAGAATTTATTCAAGTTTCTAACGCCGCCCTCAAATTTACTGTTCAACCATTGGTACCTGAAATATCGATGATCAAAGCCAAAAGGATCATTTTTCGTTTGAAGGCTGATATCTCTGTGTTATGTCCAAATAAATTATTTTTTTTATTCTAATAATTATCAAAAATGATTATTACAGAGCTCTTATTTTCAAAAGCGCGCGAAAACGCAGCGTCAGCTTTTTCCACGTTTATATGCGTCAAAGAATAGTGGGAGGATAACTGCAATAAGTTTAACGAACAATTAATAAACTGACGTCACCTTCCACCAATGACAATAATTAAAAATTCCCCATCAATTACCAAATCAAAGTTTATAAGAAGCCTGAGCACCCATAGCTCTTGGCCAGTCAGTTCTTAAAACCTACGGTCCGCGAGAATTCGAACGTCGTGTTTTCATGCACTCTTATTGCAGGATTCCGCCCTAGGCGTCGAAAGGTCAATAAGAGGATCTTTAATATTCTCTATTGAAACCTTATTGCAGGAATCCGCTTCGGCGTCGAAAAAGCAATAAGGCATTCTAAAATTGGCATCTTTTCGGCTAGTCGGTTCATAAAACTTACGGTCCGCGAAGATTCGAACGTCGTATTTTCGTGCACTCTTATTGCAGGATTCCGCCCTAGGCGTTGAAAAGTCAATAAGAGGATCTTTAATATTTCCTATTTAAACCTTATTGCAGGTATCCGCTTCGGTGTTAAAATAATCAATAAGGCATTTTAAACTTAACATCTTTTCGCAGTCAATTATTGCAGGATTCCGCTTAGGCGTAGAAAAAGTAATAATCAACTTATCTATCTATTAAATATCCTCTGAAATTGATAGAATCATCCGGTCCGATCGAAATAGTGACACAAATCACGTGAATTTGTGATTCCATCTCGGGCTGAGTAATTTTGCGCATAAAACCACTATCGGGTGTGTAAAAAGGACGCATTAAATATAGAATAAAATTCTTATACAAATATCCGTTAATAATAAACAATCTGAAAATATCAATTGTTTAAAATTGTGAGAAGATTCAGTGTACAAGTGAATTGTAACTAAATCAGAAAATAAAAGATCAAAAATCACAAGTTCAGCCTTCCGAGTTTCATTTGAGAGTAGCACATAAGTTTACATCCTTCTACCCCAGCCGCGCCCATCCAACCAAATCCTACAGGAGGAAGCTGAGTGAGCTGCAACGTTCTGGAGGGATCTAACCTGCCGTGACTAAAAAGAAAGAAACACCGAAAGGTAGGTGAAAGATTTACATTTAATTCTTTCATAATAGACTGGTTCAACACAAGAGCACCAGTCTCTTCAGAGACGTTGTGGGTTCGTACTTTTCGAAAGATCCACCATAAATAATAAATTAAAGGAAGATAATTCTTCCTCGTATATTTTCATGTTGTCCGCAACCTCAAAATCGCTCGTCTAAATTTTTCTATCGCTACCAAAGGGAGAAATCCCGGATAATTAATTCAAATTTAAGCGGCGGACATAACATGAAGAACACTGGTGTCAGTGGTGGGATTTACGAAAGTAAAAATCCTTCTTGTTGAGCCACACGTATAATTTTTCTACCATTTTTGAGAAAAGGTAGATTTTTGTGGTTGTTTTTCTCTTCTCGAAATTTTTACATCTTAGAATTTCGAGTTTCGTGGCGTTTTCTTGAAAGTGCCACACCCTGCTTTCGTGGACTTGCCACACCTTTTTTTTTTTTTTTGGGAGAGAGGTTAAAAAATCTTCAAAAGACACCAACGAAAGGGGGGGAGTCTTGAAGATTTGATGGAGTTGGTAGTGTGGGATTTTTACCCACTAAAAACAATCCTCTCTCTTTTGACCCTCGCCGTGGGCTGAGGGTGGCCAGACCGGAAACCGCTTTCGCATTACTTCAGTCTGTCCCTGTTTGTGCGGCTAGGCACTCACCGTGCTTACGGAACTTTCTTCGCGCTTTTTGGTCTTGAGCACAGCTTCGGCAAAGCGCAGCATGTCGTCCCAATTGTTTTTTGAGCTCAACATTGAGCTTATGACCGTGTCTGGACTCAGCGACTGGCCGAAGGCCCTCCGGGCTTTCTGCCTTTCCTCGGACCACCGCTCACAGTGGAAGAATGTATGTTCAGCGTCGTCGACATCTGCTGCACAGTAGTCGCAGCTAGGATTGCGTTTTATTGCCATCCGATAAAGGTAGGCGTTAAACTGCCCATGACCGGTCATGAACTGTGTCAGGTAGTAGTTGGTATCTACGTGCTTGCAGTCGAGCCATTTATCCAGTGATGGGATTAGCCTCGCCGTCCATTTTCCCGTGCTAGAGTTTTCCCACCGATGTGTCCACTCCCTCACTGTCCTCGTTCTTTCGACCTTGCGTACGTCATCGTTGTAGGTCATTGAGCTTCGCTGTTTGAAAATCCTTTTGCGCTCGAGGGCCATGAGGTCTATTGGTATGGCCTTGGATAAGACGAGAATCGCGGCTTCTGAGACCGTCCGATATGCGCTTGCGACACGAAGGGCCGCTCTTCTTTGTACGGAGGCTAGTTTGCGTCGATATTTTTCTTGGCGGAGCTTGTCTGCCCAGATTTCTGCGCCATATAGCAGGATCGAGTTCACAACGCTTAGAAGGACTTTCCTCTTTGCGTATCTTGGTCCAGTCATGTTAAGCATGATCCTCGATAGGTTGGACACTGTGTTGCGTGCTTTCTCTGCCGTTCTAGAAAGATGCTCCCAAAAAGAGAGTTTTTCGTCGAGGTGTATACCTAGATGTTTTACAGTGCGTTTTGCCGTGATCTCCGCGCCGTTCACGTTGATAGTAAAGGGGCTGTCGAACCAGCGCTGACGTGTCAGCACAACCATCTCAGTCTTGTTTGCCGCTAGTTCAAGACCATGTTTATCAAGCCAGCTGCAAATGTATTGCACTAGTCGGTTGATTAGTTTGCGCGCTTCGTCAGCGCTTCTGGCGAGCACTATTCCAGCAACGTCGTCAGCGTAGCCCACTAATTCGATGTCGGGGTGTGGTTTCTGCAGAAGGTCGTCATACTGGACATTCCAGTAGTCAGGACCGAGAACCGAGCCCTGAGGCACCCCGGCCGTGACGTCTGTTGTGCGTGGACCCTCATTCGTATTGTATTCAAGTTCTCTGTCCTTGAAATAGTCCTCCGTCATGTTGCAGATGTAATCCTCAACGTTGAATTCCCCCTTGAGAGAGTTGAGTATGCCCTCCCAGGCCACCGTGTTGAAGGCGTTGCGGACATCGAAGGAGAGGAAAACGCACGCCTTACGAGACCGATAACTGCCTTCCCATGCTCCTGCAACGATGTTAACAATTTGTTTGATTGCCCTTACTGTCGAGCGGTGCTGTCTGAATCCGTGCTGGTTGTTAGAGAGTCCACCGGATTTCTCGATCGCGGTTGTAAGGCGTGCCCTTAATAGCTTTTCGAGGAGCTTGCCAGCCACATCCAACATGCACAATGGTCGGTATGAGGACGATGTGACCGGGGGGCCTTTCCCTTTGTCGAGAAGTACAAGGCGTTGCCGCTTCCATCTTCTACTGAAAGTTCCGGTTGAGAGACAGGCGTTGTACATCGTCAAGAGAATCTGGGGACACTTCATAGCAATGACCTTGATCACATTCGTGGGTATTCCATCTGTTCCTGGGGCTTTGCCCGATTTCAGCGACTTAGCAGCGGTCTGCAGTTCAAGGTTAGTGAAAGGCGGTATTGGGCCCTCGCAGTGGCACTCTTTTCTTTTCCTCGGTGGATGACGTGGGAATAGGTCCGTTATTATCTTTTCGATGGTCGCAGGCTCCATAAGGTGCACAGGGCATTGCTTGCCGAGGCCCTTCATAACGATCTGGTAGGCGCGCCCCCACGGATCGCTGTCAAGTTCAGCACACAGTGTTTTCCAGCATTGGTTTTTGCTTGTTTTGATGGCTGACTTCAGTGCCTTCTTAGCTCTTTGATATTAGTAGCAAGAACGTCAGAAGGAGTGGACTGGCGCTTGCGGTCTCTCACGAGCTTGCGTCTTAGCGCAAGGCATTTCTTTCTAAGCTGATCTATTTCGACCGTCCACCAATAATTAGGCCGCCGCTTGTTTAGAGATACTTTGAGTGGCATAGACGCGTCGCATGCCGCAACGATGAGGCTCATCACTTTCTCTACCAGCTCTTCTGTACTCTCATTCGTGTTTTCTACTGGAAGCTTTGTAGCGACTGCTGGCCACTTCCGTAAGATGAACCCTACGAGTTTAGGTTCATCAAGCTTTCTGGAGTTCCATCTATTCACTTGCTGAGAGAGAAGTAGGTCGCCCTGGGAGCTAGTGCTAGCTTCAATCGTAAACTGAATGTACTGGTGATCGCTAGCGTTGTAAGTCTCGAGGACACTCCAGTTGCTAATTGCAGCCGCGATTAGAGGAGTAGCGAACGTAATGTCTAGGATAGACTCGCGACAGCCTGGTCTTCTGAAAGTAGAAGTGTTGCCGGTGTTAATGATGATAAGGTCGAGTCTAGCGACCATGTCTGCCACCTCGTTGCCACGGGTGTCACTCCACGCCATGCCCCACTCAGCGGATTTGGCGTTTAGGTCTCCTGCTATGAGAATTTCACCTGCGGTTTGGCGCACAGTGTCTTCGAGGACCCTAAGTTTTTGACGGAATACGGTGATACCCTCGTTTGGTGAGAAGTAGCAGCTGAATAGAGTGAAGTCCGGGATTTTGACCCAGACGAAACCATCAGAGCAGCCACTGTTGAGGATGGGAACATTTGAGTTTGTCAGCCAGATGGCTGCCGTACCTGTGTTGTCCGAGAGCCATCTAGACGTTGAGAGGTTTGAGTGTTGCTCAGATAGTACGCAGATGTCAACGCTATGTTCAAAAACATGCTGATGTAGTAAACTTTGCGCGGTCCAGCCACGCCCTAGATTGCCCTGTAGGATAGTCGTCATTTCTGCTGTTTTACGTGGCCTGCAACCGCAGCTCGATAGACGGTACAGGGACCTGAGCCAGGTACATGGTTTGCATCTAGATTTTTGCCTTCCGTTGCAGCGCATAAGACGCAATGTGGGGTGTTTTTGCAAACAGCCGCCTTGTGGCCTGACTTGCCACATTTGTAGCAGAGTGCACTCCGGTCAGGTCCACTACATCCTCTCGAAACATGCCCGTAGCCCAGGCATTTATAGCAGCATTGGATATTTTCCCGAATTCTTACACGGCAGTTAACCCAGCCTATTTTAATGCGAGCTGTCTTCAGAATTTTTTGCGCGCTATCCCCTTCAAGCTCAACAAAGGCAATACGTTGCCCACGGATAACAGTTTTTGACATACCGATCTGCTTCACGGTGGCCGTATCGCCTAGATCATGAGTGAGCGCGGCGCGTATGTCGTCTTCATTAGTAATCTCATCGATGTCGCGGATTTCAAGTGTGACTGAGGGAGTAAGATTCTTCACCGCTCCATTGGTACCAACGACGGCCTTTATAGCTTCCGTGAAGGTAGCGCTATGGCTTGATTTACGGTTGAGCTCCAAGAGAATGCCACCTTCCCGCGTTTTGCGAATAGCCTTAACGCCCGCACTGTGTTTGTCTGGCCTAACTCGCTCCTTGATACCTCTGTGAAGGTCTGCGTAGGTTTTGCCCTGCGCCGGCGTGATGAGGATAGCCCTTGTTTTGCTGGGGAATAAGGCCTTTTTCCTTTTAGTTTTTCGGTGATCTGGAGTGGTGGCTTGTGTAGCGTCAGTGGCTGCCAGTGTGCGCGGAGTGCCAAGACTATTTCGAGAAGGATTAGTGCGAGGTTTCTTCCTTTTTGTGATAACCTCGGTGAAACCGGCTTCCGTTTGAGTGGAGATGCGTTCTTCGGGTCCGTGAGGTGGGCTCGGCGCAGGCCTCTTCTTGTTGGTGTTGATATTCGGTGTCTTCAACAGTTTTAAATGTTCTTGCTTCTCCTTGAGCTCTTTTATTTGAGTTTCGGCAGCTAGTTTTGCAGCGGCTTCGTCAGCAGAAAGCTTGCGTTGCGCGTCTTTCCACGACTTTCGGTGTGCTAGAATCTCAAGGAGAAGTGCTGAAGCATCTTTAACTCCTCTCGTAACTTCTGCAGCAATCGTCCTTTTTGCCCGAATGATGGTGAGTGTCTCTCGCAGAAGCTCCTGCATCTCGGAGAGTTTGTCATCCTCGTAGCCGATAGCCGCATCACGGATCGTGAGAAGGTAGGCTGATGGAGTACTTGCGTGGTTCACGACGTTTACTTGGGCACTTGTAGCAGTAGCGTTAGTGTTACCCTTGGCCAAGTGTTCAACCAGGGGTGCTACGTCGTTCCCTTTTGAGAACGGTTCCTTGCGTGTTCCAGTAGCATTATTAGCGGCCTGGTTCCCTACCGCGCTTAAGAGTGTTTTTTGGCTTCCCCCACAATCCGTGAAGCCTACGCTGGCCACCGGGGCTTTCACCTGATCGGAACCTGCGGCGGAGGTAACCTGTGAAGGTGTGTCCGCGTGGGGTATTAAGTTTTGATTAACACTCATTTCATCACTGGTTTGGTTGGTTTTATGGAGTTTCCATCTCCTCGCACCACGTTTGGTCCGCGGGGGCTATTTTATTTCACCCCTATCCGCCAGTCTGTAGACCGGTGAGGACGTTCCCCTATCCGCCACCTGGGGACGCGCTCGGTAGAAGTTGGGTTTCTCCCCCAAGGACTTGCCACACCTTAACAGGTAGCGATTCCACGTATTGCATACTCAGCATTTTTCGCCCCTCGAATTCGAGTTGCGAAACGTCTGAGTTCAACGTCCGCGACTTCGCGACCAAATCGCAAAGTCAGCAAGAAGGCAAAATCGACTTCACTGTACAGCTTTGAGCTGTTAAAAAAAAAAAAAAAAAAAATTAACTTTCTCTTCTCTTTCTGACCAAGTCAGCAATTTTGCTCCGAATTGAAAGACATTTGACATCCTTGTCTTACGCTTCACCTTAGGGTGTGGTCGTCACCATTACTAAAACCAACAAAAACAGGAGGCGAAGAAATTTAACGCCTCCTCCAGCAGGTGGTCTAGGAGCCGAAATAGTCAATGAGGACGAAAGACCCGTTATCCGGCTAAATGCCACTTTAGACGATGCGAACACTCCACCTACTCAGTATGATATGGCAAAGGAGCTCTATCGAGAGCTCCCTAAATTTTACGGTGAAGGTCCCAATTGCGAACAAGATTTCAAGGAATTTGACGCAATTGTGCGGAGTTGGTTGCCTTGCATCATCCCAGAACATCAGGATATGTTCGTTGCAAAAATTCGAAAAAGAATTTCCGGTTGTGCTAGGGATCTAATCGAATACACTCCGGTTCACAGTGTCGAAGAACTCCTCGAAGTACTGGGAGAAAGGTATCGAGACGGCGATCTAGCTCTTGTTTGGCATAAACGACTAGCTTCAGCTCGTCTGAGAGAGGGTGAAACTATCGAAGATTTCTTTTTCAGGTTACGCAAAATGATTAGAGGCTTGAAAGCTGCGTTGCCAGAGGAAAATCGAGAAGCCATCATGTCGCAACAAGAGATGGTTGCATTCGATACGCTTTATTCCGCTTTGCCTGACCTTCCAAAATGTCTCGCAAGTTTAAAAGATCCAAAAACACTCGAGGATCTTTATAAAGCAGTAGAGGAAAAACGATCTCGCGAATGCATACGACCAAGGCGTAAGCGCGACTCTAACGATTATTCGCGCCAGTCTCATAAAGACAGAGGTTACGATCGAGACTACAACAGACGTTTCTCAAAATACGATCATCAGAGACATCGCAGAGATTATGACGATTACGATGACCGTCGAGAAACGAGAGGAAGAACGTTTTTTTACTCTTAAAAGCATTATAGACCGAGTAAATACGCTACAGACAGCGAGGACGATGTGGACTCCGACGACAGTTCAGCGTCAGCTGACTACCTCACGTACACTTACACCTCAAGTAAAGGGGGACGTGGACGGACGTACGACGACGACTCGACTCCACGAACGTTCAAGAAAAGTTCATCACGGCCACGAACTGAAGAACCTTCTTCAACAAAGAAAAAGGTTGTGACCTTTGACTCTGCAGACATTGACTCAGAAAAACTTGAACATCTAAAACTAGAGGCTCCCTGTTGTAATTGTCCTTTTTGCCCTCATCGTGAGGCTAATAAATCTGTCTCTTCAAAAGACAATGACGAACATTTAAACTCAACGGGCGCTCGACAGACCGAGGTGACTGCGAGTATGCCCCGAGAGTCTCGACGACCTGCAAGTCTTCATCAGAAAACTCAGATGGTGAAGGAATTCAGAATCCTTCAACGACCGAAACCCTCACACTAGTCATCGGTAAAGGTCCACGAGTCTGGATAACATCTCCAGACCTGTTCCAGGGCAGATGCGAAGTTTTGTTGGATACAGGTTCTGACCTGAATCTCGTTTGCATCGATGCTCTGGGGGATGATACTACCTTTTACCCTGAAAATGGCGGTGTGGTAGGCGGCATAGCGACCAGCAGTATGCCAATAATTGGAACTGTGACTCTCAAGATCTTCGATGTAGATGTTTGCTTCCAGGTTGTACCTAGGTCACCAGGTGGTTACCTGGGCATCCTTGGAAATGAATTTTTCATCAAGGAACGAGCTGGCATTTCCTTTTATTGGAATACGTTGGTCCTCAAAAATCGACCTACTCGTCCTATCCCTTTTTCAATGGATAATGACCTTGATGTGAGATATATCCTGTCCCTAGGGACAGGTCCAAAAATTTTTGACTCATGTAATTCACTTCATGGAGAACTACAATGCTTTCTCATAGACACAGGGGGGGGGGATGTGTGTTTGATGAATTCTTCCACTCTTAAACCCGAAATTAGAGTAGATCGTGATGACACGATGCCTCTCCATGCTTTGAATAGGCAGTCCATGGAGACAATTGGTACTGTGAAATTAAATGTTTTGGGTTCAAAAATCCGATTCCATGATTGTGATGGGAATTTACCCTTTCACGGTGTTGGAATTTTGGGCAACAATTTCTTGAAAAATGAACAAGCAGAGATTTCATACCATCACCAATCTCTGAATTTATCATCTCGACCTTCCCGACCTTTACATTTCAGTCTCGGAATAAAACCATCCCGTTTATACGTAATTCCACCCCGTATGCGAATGTCCGTGTCAGTACCTGTTGTAAATCCTGAGATCAAACAGGGCTACCTCCGTAAGATTCCTCTTAAAGAGGGACTCTTAATGGGCGAAGCTGTTGTCTCAGTCGATGACGATCAAGCGATGTGTATGGTCATCAATACCACATCAGATCCAGCAGAAATCGAAATTGAACCTCAAACGCTTGAAGAATTCGAATATGATCATCTTGATCCATCTAACGAATTTTCCGACATAGCGGAGACTCCATCTAGAACGCACTCGCTCTCTAAGCGAGATCGTTTTCAAGCAATCTTTGACAAAATTCCTACTGACCATCTCAGTCGCATCGAAAAGAAGCAAATTCTCAGACTTATCCAGAAAAATCACGATATATTTCACTACCCGGGTGATCGTCTGGGACGTTCTAAAAAGTTCACTTGTAAAATCGAAACCACCAGCGATAAACTGGTCCGAATAAAACAATATCGGTTTCCTCAAGAACATCGCGACGAAATTAAGAAACAAGTGGATAATCTACTTAAACAAGGAATTATACGCAAATCAAAATCTCCGTATAATTCACCTTTGTGTAATGTCCCTAAGAAATCAGACGCTCAAGGTAACAAAAAGTGGAGAATGGTTATCGATTTTCGGAATTTGAATGAGATAACCATTGGGGCTGCTTACCCCCTCCCACTCATAATCGACATTTTAGACCAACTCGGTGGAGCCAAGTACTTCAGTGTATTTGACCTTGCCAGTGGGTTCCACCAAGTACCAATGGACCCCAGAGATGCTGAGAAAACTGCGTTTTTCACCCCTGACGGTCACTGGGAATATTGCTGTATGCCTTTTGGAAGTGCTCCAGCAATTTTTCAACGTATGATGGATTCCACACTGAGTGGTTTAAAAGGAACAGAATTATTCATTTATCTCGATGACTTCGTAAGTTATGCATCTTCCCTCGAAGAGCATGAAGTACGAGCCCAAAGACTCTTCAACCGCCTTCGAGGGCTGGGCTAACTCTTCAGCCCGAGAAATGCAAATTTCTCTGCCCCGAGGTGGAATACTTGGGTCACATTATCACCAAAGACGTTGTGAAACCCGACCCAAAGAAAATATCATCCCTTAAAAACGCTTCGCACCCCCGTAATCGCACAGAAGCTCGAAAATTTATGGGATTAGCAAACTACTATAGGCGCTTTATCGAAAACTTCGCCAAAAGAGCAAAACCGATCACTGATCTTACCAGAAAAACTAAACCGTTTGTTTGGTCAGCTGATTCGTAGAAGGCTTTCGATGATATTAAGAACGCATTATGCGAGAACTCATTCCTCGCATATCCAAATTTCAATCGACCTTTCATATTGGCAACCAGTTCCTCTGATGTCGGTATTTCAGGCATCTTGAGCCAGGAACTGGAGAACGAAGACCGTACGCCTGAAAATCCTGTCGAAAATATGGAAAAAATTGTCTCCTGTACGTCTCGAATCTTGCACGAGACTGAGACGAGATGTACACACAATGAAAAAGAGTGTTAGGCAGTTTTGTACGCAGTACAACAATTTCGACCTTGCCTTTATGGTAAGCCTTTCACCTTGTATACAAGCAGCCCTTGTATGTCTTGGTTGAAAGACAGCCAAACGGTCACTGAACGACAAATTAAGTGGAGATCTAAACTAAGTGAATAAAAATTTTCAGTTATTGTTTGACATAAGATCTCAGAGCAATATGCTGAAGGGTTGTCCTACAACCCTGAGGGCAGATCTCCAGATGAAGCATTTTCAAATCAAAAGTCTGTCAAGGAAGCAGTAATACTACCACTTCGGAAAACTTCTTGTCCTGACGAAGAAGCCATAACAGCTGTAAAACGAGGAAGAAAACCCGGAAGTAAAAACAAACCTCGGGTCAACAGCGCTCCACAACCTCGTGACACGATTGCATCCCGGTTGCGAATGAGACGGGCTACGGAAATGACATAAAACCAGAAAAAGATAAATTATCGCGAAATAAGTACGACCGAACCTGATGTCTCAGAAAGTATCGAAGATGACGTTTTTGAACAAAACCAACCAAGGCCATCTTCAGCACCTCAGGCTCTAGCCGACCCAGTAGTAGAGATTGGGCCAGAACCTGGACTAGAACTTGAAGGAACCGATGATGAGAAAGAAGAAGCAGTCCGACTCATGAATGAGGAATATATGCTCAACGAATCGGAGAAAAGTTCCAGCGATCAGGGGGATGAAAATTCTCTTGAAAAGATGAATCGACAGCAAATGCGCGAAGACTTGAGGAAATCATTTGAACGTTTCAATAAAGCCCTAGGAAGACAAGCGATTAACGTTACAGATGAAGAAGCAGATCGTACTGTTCGTCCAGAGGATTATTACAACCCACTGCCTGTAGTCAGCCCTCAAGTAGCCAAAGAAGTCAGAAAATATCTTGAACGAGGTTACTTATCAGATGAACACGACGAATCTGAAGACTCGGACGAGTCCGACGAAGAAGAAAAAGAAGAATTCCTTCGTAAAAATCAAGATATAGAAGATAATGAAGATTCGAGTGAAGCCAGCTGCTCTGAACCGGAATTTCAAGTAGAAGTAACTCCTGCAACTCCAAAGACACCTCGAGCTGATGAGATTCGAGAGAAATATCTCACCGCAGGTAGAATTCCTTCGACTCCTATGTGGAAGAACACGGTGCTGATAGCTGCGCAAGCAAATTGCAAAGAACTCGACTATGACGATCATACAAAAAGCTTTTACTGGAAAGACGCAGAAAATTCTGATGACAACACATTTACAGTCATCGCGAGGCCTTCCACTTGTCAAACTCTGAACGTCGAAGATGTACCTGCAGCTTCATCTAGTATGGCACACGTGGAAACGCCCAAACGCAAAGGAACGTCCACCTGTAAAAATTTAGAAAATGAAAGACCTTGCTGAACGAAAGCCAGCAGTCCAGTTCACCAACTCGAGACTCTGCGAATGACCGTACCATCATAGCAGAGAGTTCTTCTCAATCAGACCAATCAGATGCAAGTCAATCCGATGGCGCCACTGTGATTCAAGTGGAAGTACATCAGGAACAAGATGACGGAAATGCGCAGGTAAACGAATCTGGCACTCTCAACACGACTCAACTGGAAGTTGTTGACGAACAACTGGGGGATGAGCCGGAGATGAATATTGATTTACCTCCTAAAATTCCGAATCAAGCTCCTTGGTACGTATTTGATCCTTCTTCTTCAGATATAGCTGAAGATTTGAGTGATCAACGCTATTCACCACCGGAAGTTTCGTCTTCCTCGAGCTCTGAGCCTGATAGACCTCCGAAACTACCTGAAAATCGAATCAAATTCAAAGACAGTCGAGATGGTATTACCTATGTGAGAGACCACATGGTACGTTTCCTGTCTCTGGATTGTGAAACGATGAAACCAGTCTCAAGATTGCTGAGAGACCTCACTTTCATCGATCGGGAAGACCTGAAGGCAGCTAAACCAAAAATGGGTGATGTATTAGTCACAAAATTGGGTCAGTGCTTCATCTTCACGGTCTTTGTTAAGAAAAATCATTTTGAAAGAATCGATTTAAATAATTTAATTGAAGGTTTGAGGAATTTAAGAGTGTCCATGTTCAAACATAAAATCTATACATTCCGCATGGTGAAACAGGGGGATGAATTCGATGATTTAAACATTACGCCTTATCTTATACAAGAATTGGGCGACTGTCCCATCGAGGTAACACTTTGCGAAGGAAATATAGAAGTTCCTGCCGAAGAGTTACGCGATAAGATCATTGAAGAAAACCACTGTAGTTCTATTGCGGGCCACAAAGGTGTCGTGAAAACTTATAGGCGAATTCGAGAGAGATTCTACTGGCCAGGCATGAAGGAGAGAATCTATAAATTCATCCGGAAATGCGAAATCTGCCAGAAGAATAAACTCACTCGAATTAAAACAAAACAACCAATGATGATAACCGATACTCCCTTCGAACCCTTCGAGAAAATCTCCATTGATACAATTGGACCACTTCCTATGACTAGGAGTGGAAATGTCCACATCCTGACTATTTAGGATAATTTTTCTAAAGCCGTAACAGCAATCCCGATACCTGATATCCGATCGACAACAGTGGTAGAAGCCCTTGTTGATCGTTATATGTGCTATCACGGATGTC
The DNA here is from genome assembly GCA_030273425.1 of Microplitis manilae. NCBI lineage: Eukaryota > Metazoa > Arthropoda > Insecta > Hymenoptera > Braconidae > Microplitis > Microplitis manilae. Next base: position 5,246,425 of record CP092730.1, on the reverse strand, counting down.
CGAGAGTTATCCTCTCAGATAAAGGTACTTTATTTACCTCTGAAATAATACAACAACTTGCAAAAGCTCTAAAAATTCAGAGATTAACGACCTCGGGTTATTACCCCCGTCAAATGGTTCTTTGGAAAGGAGCCATCAGCCGTTGATAGACTTCTTAAGAGTATTATCGGATAGGTATCCGAACTGGGATCGATACGTGGGACTTGCGGGGTTGTTACAATACCAATGTGCATACGTCCACCAAATTCACTCCATTCGAGTTGATGTTTGGTCGAAGCGCTCGGTTACCAGCCCAATTCCCCGATTATTCCAGAATCGAGACTTATTCCGACTATCTCGCTGATCTCATAAGTAGATTGTCCGAAGTCAGAGAAGTCGCTGCTGATTGTCTCAATAAGGCAAAACAAGATTCCGAAATTCGTTATGATCGACACATACACGCCAAAACCTTCAAGGTAGGCGACTTTGTTTATGTTTTAAAGGAACCACGGAAGAATAAACTCGGTGTTTATTATACCAGGCCTTATGAAATTGTCGAAATTAACGAATTTGGGAGTCTGATTTACCTAAATGACAAAGGGAACCGCAAGTTGGTAAACCCTAACAAAGCTAAACCTGCTTTCGACCATAAGGCTAAACCTTTTTAAAGTTCTCTGTTTCAGATCCAAATCTCTTACCATCATGAGACAATTATTGATATTCTTGATCATCATCATCGAAAGAAGTCAATCCAAGGACGACCTGACCATCCAACCATTGTCAGACAACCCGGGTCTACTGTATGACCCGTTTAAGAAGATTCATCTGGTAGATGAAAACTAGTGCATCATCTCTTCCATTAACGTCCGTGGATTAGTCGAAATGTATCCATTTGAGTGGGACCATCTCCATTCAACCATACTAGGTTGTACCAAAATTATCGACGCTGCGATCTGTATGTATTACTTGAAGATGCACATGATAACTGAGATACAAACCGCAGTAAACCAAGCTACAAGCCGCTTGAATCAGCTCCTCGAAGAAACAACATTTAAAACTCCACCGTTTGACCGTCATCAACGAGCTCCATGGTTTGGCTTCATCGGTACAATTGCTCGAGAACTGTTTGGAACCATGGACTATGGAGACAAAGAACATATCACTAGTGAGATCAACAAATTATATCAAGACAATGCAGAGATGGTGCATCTAGTACAGAACGCCACCCACCTCGTTAAGAGCGAAATCAATAATATTCTCCAAAGTGAGGCACAAATGCAGGCAAATCTGAATAATCTCGCAGACGCTACTACACATTTTATGAATTCCACCAAAGATTCCTTGGGAAAACTCGCATATTTGATGAAAGTCATGATGCTGGGGGATGAACGAAGAGAGATCACCAGTAACCATCTTCGAGTCCTGAAAGAAGCCGAAACAATCATTGAGGGAGCCAAGGCAGGCAGACTCTCTCCACAGGCTATATCACCAAAGCAACTTTACCAAGCAACTGTTGACATCATGAGGAAGCATCCGGCTTTGAATCCACCACAACCAATTGACCGGATGGATATCTCGACCTTGTCCTCTCTGTCTACAGTAAAGATAGCAAGGTCGAAAGGTTATCTACTTATCATAGTAACTTTGCCGCTGTTCCATAAAATTCCGTTATTATCGTATGAGATGAGACCATTGCCGAAGCCAGAAAATTTGAATGGAAAAATTCAGACACTGACGATACTACCATCGAAAAGGTTCCTGATTACAGATCCAGGCTTGAGAAGATTCTATCTAGCTGATTCTGAATATATCAACAAATGCAGATCTATCGGAGATGATTTGTCTTTTCGTCCCGACATACCATTTCAGTCTACGGAGGCCAAAGAAGAAGTGGACTGCGAAATGAAGCTGCTTTTGAAGTCAACTGAAGATATCTCAAGAACCTGCAATGTTCGCATCATACCAGAGTGTAAAACCACGTGGATAAAGCTCAATCAACCAAATTCCTGGGCGTACTCGACTTGTAAAGAACAAAAATTAATCTTCAAGTGCTTAAGTCCAGTCGAGAAAGAATACTACATCAACGGAACAGGAATGGTCCATATTCACGGTAGATGCGAAATTAGAGACGGAAAATATATAATAAAAAGCATAGACGAAGAGATCACTCAGCTGAACATCACCTTGCCAAAGTTAAACTTAACCTTGGAAACGTTATCAACGAATTTAACAGCTGAACCCAAAATATCCGGATTTCTTTTCAAGAAAAACGTAGATCCGTTAAAAACAGTAGACAAATTCCAACCCTGGGGAGCAGGATTGGAAGAAACAGAAAATCGAATGTCCGAAATATCGCTGCACCATCAACAAGACGATATTCATCGAACGATGACGGTGGGAAACATGTCCGCCTAAGTCGTCCTGTGTGTCATCCTCGTCGTTCCAATATTCTTCAAATGCTGCATATGCTCGAGTAAGAAGCACTGCTTCACCTACAAGAAAAACAAGCAGCCAGGCGAGGTACATCCAAAATCAGTAAAAGAAACAAGACGTACCTCAGACTCTAAACCGAAGTCTGTCCAAATCAAAGACGAACCAGAAGTCATCGAGCTCCGAGAAACTCCACCAGCTCTTCCAACTCGTGTCGTCTTCTCTACAAACAAATCACCAACGACAACTCGTACCACTAGAGGCCTTCGCCTCTCGGACTTCAACGCTTCGATTTAATCATCCTGAACAAGATAAGAATAATGTATAATTCGAACCAAAATTTCACGGAAAAATAGAAATTCTCTTTTAAATTACTTTAATCCAGACCCAAAATAATTTATGGGCCTTTCTATGAGAATTTTACGAAAATTCTTCTAAATTTACCGACACTTATTGTCGTTTTGAAAGAGGATTCCTATTTTACCGGCATGCCATTTTAAGAAAATTATATTATTAATAATCTAATTAGAAAAATTGTTGTAATCTAAATTTACAAGATCAAATTTTAGAAAATTATATAACTAAATTCAAAATTCAATTAAATTATAACAAATTTTCAAATCACCTGGACATTTGAGAAAACAGGAAATTCGGAAATCCCTGTTAAAACTAAAGAAATTATTTCAAAATTCTAACTAAGAGATAAAACGCTTACCTCTCACAGCGCATGCGCAACTCTGAGCATTACTAACAGCCAGTGCAGAATTTTCTTATAGCCATTGACAGAACTCTTGACAGAGCATCTTTCTTCTCCCCACTAAAATTCTCCTTTTTAAAATCAGCTCCAAGGAAACATCCTTGTTACTCCTATTTCACCGCCTAGAATAACAGAAAATGGAAGCAATAAATAGAAAAGAAAATTTCTTTCAAAAACAAATATCAGTATGTTACTCACCTCATAACAGTCACGTGTTCCTTAATAAATTTTAATTAACTTACCTGGCGTTGCGCCGTAAGAATAGTAATAACAATAATAATAGTATATTTAAAAGCAAAAAAAAAAAAGAAAAACGAAATAAAAATCGCTTTTCTCTCCGTTTACACTCGCATAGTCATATTCGAGATTGTATACGGGTATGTAGAAGGAAGGATAGCTTTTCAGGTTTTAAAAATAAGGAACAAACAATCTCCAAGCTCATTTTCTCTTTATTGAAAAGAGAAAATTGACAGCTAAAAAGTGACTCGAAAGTGGTGACATATTCTGGTTACCCAGCGAACGCTATCGATGGCTGAACTGCCTCATTTTCGTCCACCTCCTCAATTTCTTCCTCTTCCGGCTCATCCTCTCCGTCTTCTCTAAAGAGTCAGGAAATGGATTTCCAATCCTCCATCCAATCTTCCTCATCCTCGTCCTTTTCCCGCCAAAGATGATTACTCCAGGCCAGGAAAAGCTCACGCTTTGAACGGCCGGGACAGTACGGCAAGGAACCACAGCTTAAATAATACTGGACAAACGAACAAGATAATAATGACACAAACTTAATTCATCTCGACTTAACACTTAAACACTTACGTGTAACAGATTATTACGCACACCACACGAGTAGTAACAATCACAAATAAGAATCTTGGGATCCCAGATAGCAAAGATCCTCCGAATATAAGTAAATTCGGTATAGGTTCTTACAAAATAATAAATGGGATCCCCAAGGTCGTACTTTCGACCAAAAGACATGCACATTGTGTTAGTTTCAAGTCAGTTGACTGAATGCCCGACTTTGCGCATAAACGACAAGTCTGCAGTAATAAGACGCGCTAGCCGTGAGAGAGTTAGCGCAGCAAATGAAAAAAAATATTAAAGAATAAAATACAATGGAGAAACTCTTAAACTAACAAAATAAAAATTACATATTCAGGAAACCCATTCAAAAATTTATTTCCCAAAATTTACAATCATTGTCGCCTTTTGAACAACCAGGCGATAGAAGGATCTTTCAAATTTTAATTTAGTAACCGCAAATTATTCCTGTTTTCTCGAACGTCACGGAAATTTCTCAAACTTTCTAACAGATAACTGTCACGAACATCGGCATTATCAGTGAAATGTGGATGTAGATTGACGACGATATACTGAAACCCATAAATTAACTCAATATGGAGGAGAACCATTTTCTCTTATTATAAATGAATCTAGATACACTATTTACCTCTAATAGCGTAGGAACACGACCATCGGCACCCAGCGGAGGCGACGGTGGTGCTACAGAATGGATCTAATCAATCTCGTATTGATTTGTCACGAACAAACGATTGGGTCTGAGTCTTAGTACCAACGAGCTTGTACCTCAATCAGAACCTCCTCCATTAAAATTGGTAAGGGATCCAGTTCTGGATCGACAATCTCGACAGGTGGGCGATTAAAACACATTTTCAAAAACGAATTCTGAAATTGTCAATTTCAGATCATAAATTATTATTATGTGGCGGTCACGAAAATAATTAGTTGAGTTAATAATTATTATTTGCAGTTTTTTCTCATTATTTTACATTTAAATTTATTTATATTTTAAAGTATTAAAAATAGTCTAGCGTTAAAGTACGAGTAATATTTTTTAGCATTTATTTTACAGTAGACTTAGGAACCATTGTTGTAAAGTACTTTTAAGTTTGTTAAGAAATTCAGTTAAGTAGGATTAAGTAGTAAACATTTGTAAATAATGTAACCCGGAGTTTTTTCCCTCCGACCCATGGGTTTTCCCGAACCCATGGGATTTTCCTAGCAGCTGTTCTACCTTTCTTTTTTTTACGTTTTCATATTTTTTACGACTTCCTTCTGTCGAGCAATAAACCCAAACGGATTAGGGACCCACGATCGCCCGGCCAGAGACTGCGGGGCCCACTGACGTCATCGTTCGCGTTTGTTGTCGCGCTCTACCTCTATCTCTATTTTTTCCGAAGATTTTTCTTCCGACAACTTCCGCAAATCTTCGGGGTCTTTTTGCTCTCACTACTACCCTTCGGTACTCCTACGAATATCAGAGCTCTGATACCGAAGGGCCTCTTCTCCATCAGACACTTGGACCTAACTCCCCGTCTTGAGCATCACACTCCGGGTGACTATAGTCAAATAAAATTGTTCAAGTGTATTTCAAATCGTTTTATTTAAAAGGAACCAATATACTGCCCCTTCCTCACTAAAATTATAAGACCAGATTACCAAAATCTGTATTTTAGAATTGGAAATGAGTTTTAATAAAAATTAACCAACTTACCCCCTATTGTAATGAGCGTCCGCTAGCTTTGAGAACAACTCAACACGACACTATATTTAAATGTCATCTTTTTCTTTAAAATTGAAAGAAATTAGTGAAAATAAATATGACCTTGCTAAATCAGCAGAAAAATTTATAAAAATATGGTAAAATCCACTATAAGCTAAATTGAGCGATACATAAAATTGTATAAGCTTTCAAAAATCCACGATGCTGCCAAGAAGTAGCAAGGAGAAATTTTATCCATATGAAGGTTCCAAAAACCTGTAAAAATTTCTCTCCATGTATTTCTTACTTATCAACGATATTTGTTCCTTATTTTTGCATCATTGCATCTTTTATTACAGCTGAAATCCATAAAAATGTGGATTATTCAGGTAAAAATCATATGCGAACGAAATAAGCTGTTTCAGAGAATAGTTCCCTTGTTAAGCGTAAAATGGCGCCACTTGCCGGTCGAGACCTACCAAGGTAAGATCAATACGCCGGTCGATTATTAACATCCTATTGATGTTGCGCTGTCGCGAGAGTTGCGAACGCGGGCAAAGAAGAGGCCGATAATAAGCTGTCTGCTTCGCTCTCATACGTCGCATCAACCTCTCACTCCCACTCACACACACCTAACCTTATAAAAATTTAAGGAATACATATAAATTGAAAAAAAAAAGAAAACCTAAATTATTTAAATAAACAATATTATTATTATTTTATTAATTAAATACTATTTTTAATGTTATAATTAAATAAAAATAAAAAAGAAATGGAAATTTTGAATTAAACTAATTCTAGAAGGAATTATTTTAAAAGAAAAAAAGATCTTACGCAAATCGATTAAATTAGAATTTTTTTTCATTTTCACACATACAATCATATAAAAAAAAAGGGAAAAAAAAACTTTTTCTTTTGTTTTACTTTTTTTTTTCTCTTCTCTCGACCATTCGTTATAAATTTATTGCTACGTATCTTCTCTTTCCTGCATATATATTTATTCTTGGGACGAAGTAGGCTGATCCCGGTACCAGGGCTGGATCTCTCATTGCTACAAGTAAAAATGGGGAAGGGGGTTATTGTTATATGTAAAAAAAAAAGAAAAGGAGGAAGGGAGTCACTTACCGGGTTGCACTCTCGAATGTCTCCATGAGACAAACGGATAAAGCCTCTATCCGCTCATGATTTGGGGCCAGGACAACCCCGAACTGCTCCGTTGAATATAACATGCCCTCGAAGAACCAACGGGCCTCCACCAGCTCCGGAGGAAGGTGCCCCGATCCCAGGAACACGGTAAAATCTATTATCTCCAGTGCATTGACAGGATTTAAGTAGCTGGCCAGGCTCCCGACCACGATGCCCAGACTTAGAATTCCCTAGGAAAATAATTAATGAATATCCACCAATCCCGAAATTTATAATCTTAGTAATAATTTTACTTACTCTCAAACCTTCCCGGTGCAGAATAAACTGCAGCCAGGTTGAACATCCCTCGTAGTGTCTCTCAGTGGAGTACATGATGATACAAATTTTTGTTTTTTTTTTTTTTTTGGTTCAAGACAAGTGATCCTTCGCGGCTACTTGCGCACAGAATATTCGCGTGGCAAAACACATCGAGAAGTCAGCGGAATGCGTCTTGAGATAAGACGGAAACCTGAGATCAAATTCGCTCATGCAGACGCGGCAAATCTACTCGCAATTAAACATCGCTAGATGTCGGGTAAATGCAGATTTCTAGCGCAAAAACGAATTATTCTCTCCAGCATTTCGTTACCTTTTACGGCCTCAAGGTCATATACATAAATATGCAAATTGTATGCATCATATGCATGTAGAAAGATAAATAACATACAATAATATTGTAATCCTAATACCAAATAATCAAACTATGTAATCCTTATGTTTGATAATAATTATTATTATTTTGGTAATGGGAATATAATAGATTTTAGGGGAAACTATATAAAAAAAATGATATAATATAATATATAAAATTACATTATGTATATATAACTGCAATACATATTATCTAGGAAAAGAATAGAAAAACAAATATATCTCTTATATTTACATAATCTCTTAGTTGTAAGACATTTTATAAATTGTAAGCGTTATCGCAAGCTTTTGTGAAAGAAGGTACTTATGTTTAGAAAAGCAAGAGAGTTTGCCACCCTCTTACTTTCCGGGGGATTGTTATGTCCAAATAAATTTTTTTTTTTATTCTAATGATTATCAAAATTGATTATTACAGAGCTCTTATTTTCAAAAGCGCGCGAAAACGCAGCGTCAGCTTTTTCCACCTTTATATGCGTCAAAGAATAGTGGGAGGATAACTGCAATAAGTTTAACGAACAATTAATAAACTGACGTCACCTTCCACCAATGACAATAATTAAAAATTCCCCATCAATTACCAAATCAAAGTTTATAAGAAGCCTGAGCACCCATAGCTCTTGGCCAGTCAGTTCTTAAAACCTACGGTCCGCGAGAATTCGAACGTCGTGTTTTCGTGCACTCTTATTGCAGGATTCCGCCCTAGGCGTCGAAAGGTCAATAAGAGGATCTTTAATATTTTCTATTTAAATCTTATTGCAGGAATCCGCTTCGGCGTCGAAAAAGCAATAAGGCACTCTAAAATTGGCATCTTTTCGGCTAGTCGGTTCATAAAATTTACGGTCCGCGAAGATTCGAACGTCGTATTTTCGTGCACTCTTATTGCAGGATTCCGCCCTAGGCGTTGAAAAGTCAATAAGAGGATCTTTAATATTTCCTATTTAAACCTTATTGCAGGTATCCGCTTCGGCGTTGAAATAATCAATAAGGCATTCTAAACTTAACATCTTTTCGCAGTCAATTATTGCAGGATTCCGCTTGACGTAGAAAAAGTAATAATCGACTTATCTATCTATTAAAAATCCTCTGAAATTGATAGAATCATCCGGTCCGATCGAAATAGTGACACAAATCACGTGAATTTGTGATTCCATCTCGGGCTGAGTAATTTTGCGCATAAAACCACTATCGGGTGTGTAAAAAGGACGCATTAAATATAGAATAAAATTCTTATACAAATATCCGTTAATAATAAATAATCTGAAAATATCAATTGTTTAAAATTGTGAGAAGATTCAGTGTACAAGTGAATTGTAACTAAATCAGAAAATAAAAGATCAAAAATCACAAGTTCAGCCTTCCGAGTTTCATTCGAGAGTAGCACATAAGTTTACATCCTTCTACCCCAGCCGCGCTCATCCATCTAAATCCTACAGGAGGAAGCTGAGTGAGCTGCAACGTTCTGGAGGGATCTAACCTACCGTGACTAAAAAGAAAGAAACACCGAAAGGTAGGTAAAAGATTTACATTTAATTCTTTCATAATAGACTGGTTCAACACAAGAGCACCAGTCTCTTCAGAGACGTTTTGGGTTCTTACTTTTCGAAAGATCCACCATAAATAATAAATTAAAGGAAGATAATTCTTCCTCGTATTCTTTCATGTTGTCCGCAACCTCCAAATCGCTCGTTTAAATTTTTCTATCGCTACCAAAGGGAGAAATCCCGGATAATTAATTCAAATCCAAGCGGTGGACATAACATCTGCGACAAATTGTCCTACGAGGTTAAGAAAAAAACCAAATTAAAGCTGAATGAATTTGCCAAATGACCTATGCGTTGATTCAGTTGACAAAATTTTTCCACGGTCCGTGGGCTTTTGGAAAAAAACAAAAAATTAAGAATTTTTTTGTCTCGCGGTATTTCTCATGTTAGCGTAATAACCAGACTTTTTAAAAAATTTTGATAGAAATTCACTAAAACTAGCGATTTCAAGCTATGAAATGCTGTTTCCTATGTCTCGATACGATTTTTTTTGACAAAGTTACAGCCTTCCAAAAATTACTAAAAATTTTATAAAATTTTTCTGTTCCTTTAATTTTTTGCGTTAGTGTAGAATGATAATAGTTCACTTACACAATACTACTGGTATGCGTATACAAATAAAATAATAATAATAATAAAACGATAAATATCTTAAACACTAAAATAGTTTATCGCATGTGCCTGTGATAATAAAAAAAAATCTGGGCATCGGTTGACCCTGCGGGCCAGCCCCAAAACTTCCCGCTGTTTTTGAGCTCAAGGAGCTCAAAAACATCGTTGTAAATACATTTTCGAGCTCTACGAGCTCGAAAATATTTTTGCATGCCATTATTTTCGAAAAAAACAGTTTTTAGCATTTCTTTCTCCCGCGATAACTCTCAAACGAATTATCCGATTTTGATGTTTAAGGTGGCAATCGACGCGTTTTAATAAATTCTAAAGCTGATTGAATTTTTGGATTGTTTGGTTGAGTTGTTTCAAAGATATTCGCAAAAAACTGTTTTTTACCATTTCTTTCTCCAACGATAACTCTCGAACGAATTATTCGATTTAGATGTTTGAGGTGGCAATCGACGCGTTTTATTGAGTTCTAGAGCTGATTAGATTTTGAAGTCGATCGTATAAGTCGTTTTCGAGAAATCAATAAAAAACTAAAAAAAAAAAAAATATTTTTTTTTCGTAATTGGCCAATATCTTCGAGTCTACTTGGTCAAATGATCTGAAATTTTCAGAAAAGTTGATGGCCAAAAAACTCTTTCGATTGCCGCCTTAACCATCCAAATCGGTTTATTAGTTAAAAAGTTATAAAGAGTTTACATACATACATACACACACACACACACACACACATACATACAGACACTCGGACATCATTCTAAAAATAGTCAGAATAGCTTCCTAGGACCTTAAAACGTCGACATCTGATGAAAACTTGATTTTTGAAAATCGGGGTGAAAACAATAACTTCCCGAAATTTTTGAAAATCATCGATTTTCTAAGCGGGAAGTTAAAAATATAAATACTGGTAAATAATAATCACAAAATAATACTTAAATAATTGTAAATAATTGTATCAATCGCATGTGATAATTCAAACATAAAATAAAAATGCTTTCTGTCACAGATCGACGGTCGACCTATTATGGATCTCGGATGGATCTGCCACCGATCTATGACAGATCTTTTATTTCTTGTATAGGTAATAATTATAAACTCTTGTATCACTCACGTGATAATTTAAAATGTTATAAAACGCATGAAATAATAAGTATAGCAGTAAATAATAAAGAAACATAACCAAATATTTATCTCCATCAATATTTGGTAATGATAAAATAATACTGAATAATTTCAATTATTGTATTAGTATTTACTGGGCACAATATAATCACACATTCCATCATATGCTCATGATAAATATTAATACTTAGAATGTACTATCTCACTTTCACTCATGTGAGACTACAAATGATCACCAACTTGGGAACCAAATTACACGCCAATGTATTAGCAAAAAAGTACTTACAGTTTACGTATTATTCAACTCCCTTGGTTGCACGTCAATACGGTTAATGTATTTTGCTTTCTGCTTCTTACCAAAAACTCAAATAGTGCCACTGGATTTATATTATTTCTTCAAAATACCAACTGGTGTCAAATGTACATTAATTAATGCAACAGAAGCACACACGCTTCTCTTACAGAGACTATCCCACATCTGACCATAGCAGCACGTGAATCTCATGCTGGCACCTAGGCCGACGCCATTTTGTCGTATATCTCACTTCGACCATTGGAGATATACTACTATCGCATGTTATTTCGTTACAGTACCACCAATATAATACATAACTTTGGCCGTGTAATTTATCTAGTTCCCGATGCTAAATGATCAGTTGCCTCATTCATAATTAATTATTAATGTGATTAAAAGATAAATCAATCAATGATTTATTCACCAAACTACTATATATATTTATAATAAATAAAATTACTGATGCCAACTGCTGCGTTGACGCGCATGCATCAACCAATCAAAATAATCATAAGCATATGAATACAATGCGTAACTATTTCTCCCAGCGGTACATCAAGCGAATTATATGCTTAAATTACTTAGTGAATTTTCTTGAGTTCCTCACAATTTATACCTAGGAAATCAATTAACTATTATTAACGCCATAATTAAAACAAAATCTTATAAATAAACAAAATAATTATATTAACAAAATATCGGATGAGATGTGTGAGCAGCGTGTGCTGCTCTCTGTTGCTCATCGACCTGATGCGAGACTGCCGCGATATTCCAATATCGTGACAACTTTTTTAATACTTCTCCGAATCGTAAGATAATTTCAGTGCTTTTTGGCCACTCTTTGCCCTCTGCTGATTCGTTCCGTGGTGGAAGTTGGTGTAGTTTTCTCCTCTCTCATGCTGAAAGATTGATTGGAATAGCCTTAGCTTTTAACAGCACAGCTATCTCAGAGACGGCACAGTACGTACAAGCTCTCCGTCCCCCTCTCTATCTTACGCATGTAAGCTTTTTTTGATACGTTTTTCATTGAAGTTGCTTTGAGCAAGTCATCGTACCTTATATTTCAGCAGTGAGGTCATAGACCGGATCCTTGCGAAACGCCTGCGATGACATCGACGATGGATTGTCTATCAATCGTACTGTACTCCAGTTCTCTACCTCTAGAGTAGTCATCTTTCATTTCAGATCAGTATTCTTTCATGTTGAAGTCGTCTGTCGATTTATTAGTTATATTTTTCTATCCCATCCAGTTGAAAGCAATCTCGTCAAAAGTAAGAGAGATGCTCTTCTGACGATGCTCATGTCTTGCTATATGGCCAAGACCGTCGAGTGCCCTTTACGGAAACCATACTGGCTTACTGAGAGCCCGCCGAATTTGTATATTTTGTCCATGAGTCGTACTTTAACAAATTTTCACAGTGACATCGAGCGTGCACAAAGGCCTGATGAGGAGGTTATTGGCGGGGCTTTCCCTTTGTCGAGGAGAACTAGTCATTGACGTTTTCACATTTTACAGAAGGTTCCAGTTAAGAATAAGGCGTTATATGATGACAGCAGTACTTGTGGACATTTGTAAGCAATGATTATGATTTAGTTCGTTAGTATCCCGTCTGAGCCTGGTGATTTGTCAGACTTCAGTGATTATGCAGCTTTCTGAAGTTCTGCTGATGAGAAAAAGGAAGTCTCTTTGGCTAGCTTGAGCTCACGCTGTGGTCTCCGGTGAAGTTGCAGAAATAGGTCGTCGATGATCTTCTTGATTGTACTAGCTGCTATACTCAGTACCGAACATTGTCTTCTGAATAACTTGGTTACTATTTGGTAAGTACATCTATATAAATCTGTATCAAGATTATTTTACTAACTTCACAGCTACACGTCTTGCTGTTCTCGTTCGCAGTGACTTTTTCTTAGATTTCTTAGAATTACAATCCTTGTCTTAAATCACGATAAAAATTGCTAACAAGACTAATAGCAAGATTATTAGCGAGATCACAAGCAAGACTGCTTGTGATTGTTAACCTCATATTCAGATCTCATAGCGCTGCCAAAATTATTCCGTTCTAAAAGATTTATTATATAGCAGTTATTTCCAGTCTTCTTTAATCTTTTTCTATACATACTCTCGGTTGAATTATCGATATGTTTACGTTTATGAGGTGTTATGTTTTTGTCATTGGCCTCATTGGTTATTAAGTCAACATCCTGTCAACATACAATCATTACAACTTATGTATGCATGTGTATGAATAAATATGTGAGTGTGTCTTGAATAAAATAATGAATTGTAGTAATTTATTTACACTGACAACGTCGCTTAAACTACTACTTGACGGACCACCGAATTCTTGTTCAAATTTTTTAATAAAATCAAGGCGATTTCCAATTTCCGGAATTAACTCTTGAATCAAATTTGACAGTAATATTTTAAAATGATCGAAGGTTATTTTATGATCTGAGAAATGAAGTACAGTGAAAATCATAATAGATAAAAAGAACAACAAATTCTAAAAAACGACAAATTTACATTCCGATTGATTATAAAATTTTTTACAAGAAAAAAAATAAAAATTAATAAAAGGTGGTTTTTCTTTATTTCTTTTTTTTCAAGTTTCGAGTGTATTGTATGAGTGTAAAAATACGCCAAAGTGAAAATTGTTCTAAGTCCCGAGCCGACGGGAATTAAAGGGAAAATAAAAAAACGTGAAAAACAATTCTATATGAATCGTTCAAAAGATTCAAGAAATTGAAATACAAAATAAGACAGAATATGTAAGAATAATGTGAGAGAGTTTAGATTTTAACTGAGTATTTTAATCGCGTATTCTTTCATTCTCTTTACATTCGCTCGCAAGTGTGTAAGCCGCACAGCTAACTTCTCCGTATAAGATGTTTGCTCAAAGTCTTAAACACATTCATTTTGTTTCCAAATCATTTTTATATTTCGTTTAAATTATATTTTTCAATTCTCATTGATATTAACGCCCAAAAACTTAGAAGAAATTCAATCTCTTGAGATATTATTTTGTAATTTTCTGTTCCCGTTGATTTATTCGGTTTGGACTTGAAATAATTTTGCTTTCGCCACGCTTACGCGAGCAACGCCAGAGGGCGACGGAAAGTATCTCTTTTCATATGTATGGCGGATGGATCAGGTAATAAAACCGCTCATAAACGCCTGTATTGGCAACTTAGTCTCCCGAGACGTTATCTGGTGGAAGACCATTCCCTGGACAACTACTGGAACTTCGACTACCCCGAGTCCGACCGAACCAAGGTAAGCAAAATTTGATTCTCGGGGAGATTTAAGGGTCCCCACTTGTTACGTCCTGGATGACGAACACAAGTTATTCAGTCCCTTAATTTTGAGTCAAAGCACTTAAGCCATTTACTCGGGTAGTGGGGACCTCGCTATTTAGTGTCGAGTATGTCAATATACGGAAATAGGATGTACAAGGTGAATGCATGTGTCTTATCACTAGATAAATGAACAATTAATTTAACTGACAGTTGGTTTATTCAATATAATAAATTGTCAGGTTACAGGATTTGGCTGAGCTGGAGACCAGATTGTTGATTGAGATTCGATTCGTATTAAATTGCTGTTGGTTGAAATTCGTTTCGAAATAAATGGTTGTCAGGTTGCTCGATAATTTGTTGCGAGTCACGAAGGTTGAGAATTGTTGATGTAAAAATGAGAAAGGGGTTTACTTATACTGGGTAGTTGACAATCTGTCTGAATATACGATTTCACAATGACGAACTTTATTTAAATTTGAAAAATAATGTTTAAAAACAGTAATAATATTCAACGGAAATAATTTAAATAATTAAATTATTTGTAATGTTGAATGAAAGAATTAAAAATTGAGAATAATTTTTTATTTAGAATAATTTACTTTACTTTATACAATTTCCGAATTTAAATATTAGCGACTCAAATAAGAAATTAAATTTTAATATTTAAATATAATAAGATTATACGTAATCAAGAGCTTGATAATTAATGGGCATTGAGGGTAATTTTTCGGTGGTTTATATAGTCGCATTCGTAGGCAAGGGGTAACACGTGTGACCTAGTTTTAATTTGGTTACCGAAAATTAACGTTATTAAGAAGAGTTGTGTATTCGCGGGATGTGGTGTGAGGAAAGGCGTACGTGATCATCTCGGGTAGAAACTTCTAGAACAATGACAAAGACCCCCCAAAAGAGACGATGGTCGATACTACTGGTGCAAGAAAGAGATCCGACCCCATGTTATTAGATAGGAATTATTTTAATCTATTAATTACGGGTTATTAATTAGATTTATGGTATTGGTGGTTATTGATTATTGATCCTTTTGTCATTATCCTTCGATTGGTTATAGTCATTTCTTTCTAAGGTTAATAAATATATAGGTTAAATAAATAAATAGGTTAAAGGTTACATTTAAACTTAATTTTTATGGGATGATTATTGAATACCTTGAAATTTCATTTGAATTAATTAATTAACAAGGATAATAGAATCACGATGGTGTTTTTATTATTTTATTATTTTAATTATTTATCGAGTTATTCAGGGTAGAACATAGATATAGTTATGTATGTGTTAGTGAAAAAGCTTCGGAATACGTCACGAGCCGTGAGTCTTACCATAAAAGGAGATTTTTAGAGGGTCACACCGATGGTTCTATCGTTATGCTTTTGTGTTAGGGAAAATACAATCATAAGTCACACTAATAATATTAAAAATGCGTCACGATCACGCGATTGAAAGAATTTATTTGATCTAGATCAAGGTTATTGGAAGATGTTTTATTTAATATGATTAATTTATAAATCATTCATAATAATTAGGATCAAATGTTTAACGATTCCTGGTTCCTAAATAATTAGTAATTAGGGGTTGTAACCGTTTTTAAGTCTTAGTGTTCCATAATTTGTAATGAGGGAATACCGATGAATTGTTCTTAAAAGGGATTTATTTAATTATAATTTGATATATTATTTAATTTATTCAAGGTGCAAGCCATTATTGTATTAGGAAAGAATAAAGGGTAACGACTGATAGATTCCTTGATCGATCTCTAATGTTCAGTAGTTGGTATAGTAGATTTTATCTAATCTCCGATTCTATTTTTTCTTATCCACAGGTTGTTACGAGTGTTGTTATACAGGTGGCTGTGAATCGAGTTCGAAATTATCATGATAATTATATTTGCTCCAGCGATATGTCATCGTTGTCCGAGAATGCGTAGTTAGTCAATATTATTATTATTTTCCCTTTTTATCTTAGTTATTGGGATATTGCGTTCAAGTTGTTAATATTTAATTACTAATAAGATTTTCAGCCTATGGTGCAATAGTTACTACTGCGTCTTAAGCATTATTTACGACTGTATTTACTGTCAATGGGGTTGATTACAGAGTTTATTACCTTGTTTTTGTTCATAGTTATCAGTTTGGTTTATACTTTATTCAAAATTGAAATAGAATCCCGTATTTATTTGGATTAGTAGATACTAGAGAGAATGCAGAGGGTCTAGGTAAATCAAATATAAATCAACGACGCATAGATATAAAGGTTATCGGGGTGATGACACTTGACTTCATACAAAAAAAAACAGAGAAGTATCGCGTGGCATTAATTGAAAGTCGTACCGTTTGGGTCACAAGCATTAGGGAACTTATCATGATTTAATTCGATTGCTCAATTTATTAGTTAGTTCGTTATTTCTTCATAAGTAATAAAAAGGAAATTTATGGTATTCTTTGTTTACATCAACAAGTTCTCAACACTCATCTGATCTTTGACATGTTTAAAATTTTAATTTCTAAGAATTTCGTAATTATTTATTTAATTATACGTTATGTCCGTATTTTCGCATGTTACGCCGTAACACACTCTGAGGCCTTCTGCCAAGGGGTGGTCGGTGAAACTAGCCGTTTAGGTGGGGTTAGACGGAGGCCATCCGCTGACCCTCAGGGAAGGGGAATCCGTGCAGGGCTGACGGGGAAGTCGACCAGACACCCCTGAAGGACTCGGGAGGGGGTAGACCGCGTCACTAGTCCACGTAATTTGTGTGTGTATGTGTGTGTGTGTGTGTGTGAATTGACCACGTAACCGTGATTATGATTTAAAAATCCGTGATTAAATAGTTAAAACCGTATTTAATTATTATGAAGGTAGTAGAATAAGGGTACGAAGCCCATGTGAAATTGTGATTTGAATAAAACTTAAAGTGTTATATTTAATATTGTCTGTCTTTGTTGAAGACTCCTTTTGTTTTTTTCACTCTGGACTCCGACGAGCTACAACCGAGCCAAAAGGGGTAGTTTGTGTTTTCTTTTAAATTTGCTACGATATTTTCAGTTAGCCAAGTTCATTCGCATTGATTTAAAGTATTGTTTATTTATTAATACTAGCTAATCATTAAATTCATTACATTTAGATTCTTATCGATTTACTGGTTCATCTTTCTTGGTTCTGTTAGTTCTTTTTCGTCTTATCAACTAATTATTAACCTTTAATTTGTACTTCAAATTAAACCCCAGTTTTACCCGTTACAGGGTATAATATACTATTCTTTCTCATTTTAAGCAATTCTACTGTTCACCATTGACGTAGGTAATTAAAAACTAATCATGGAAGTTATATTAAATAACTTTATCTGCATTTAATGTGTTACTGCATCACCGCAGTAGAGCTAAGTCAGTAGTGAGGACATTCAGCTGTCAAAATTTTTTCTTTCTTTATGAAAAGCCATTTAATCAGTTTGCTACGATTTAAATATCAACGATTTTTAGTAAGTATTAATAGGAAACTAATATTTTAATTAAAAAATCGATACTGGATAGTTGCAGTAAAGATGAATAATAAATGTTAATAGAAATCTGAACATTTAACTTTCTCGTTTAATGTGAATTGCTAGTAAATTAAGCCGTCATTACCAAAATAATGTAGTTCTAACCAAATACTGTTAGAAACTGTTTTTTTTTTAGCATAAAAACGATACTTCATAACTGCAATAGAGCAACATTTTACAGTTAATAAAGCTTTTGCCATCGAAAATCTTTTTTTTTCTTATTAATGGCGATTTTACTGGTCGCTACTGACATGAGTAATTAAAAATTCATCGCGGTATTGATAGAAAATAATTTTTCTGCAATAATATTATTACTTGCAGATAGATTATCTTCTGTCAATATCACAACGACTTGTACATTATTTGCGTCAGTACCAACCAATTCAATCACGTTTAATAGTACCGAGAAATATTCTTGGTGATCCTGTAAAACTTTGCTCTACTGCTTTTATGCAATATCTATTTCATGGTTAAGGAATCTCATTTCTAACAATTTTTGATTAGAAATACACTATTTTGGTAATGATAGCCTTAATAAGTAGTATTTCTCATCAGATAAAAAAGTTGAATGTCCAAATTTCAATTAATATTTCTTTTTCACCTTTACTGCGACTATGCAGTATGCTTTTTTAATTGAAAAATTGGTTACTAATCAAGATTTTCCGGAAATCTTTGATATTTCAATCGTAGCAAACTTATTAAATCGCCTTTTATAACTCAAGGAATATATTTAACAGCAAAATTTTCTCAATTATAAATTTTTCCTGTACTGCAGTAATGCTGTAACAGTTTTATTGCAGATGAATTATCTTCTGTCAATGTCACAATGAGTTGTACGTTATCTAGGTCAGTGTCAATTGATTAAATCTTGTTGAATGATAAAGAAAAATATATTTATGATGGTAAAATGGTCATTTATTGTAAAATTTTTCTCTACTGCAATTATGCAGTATTTTTCTATGGTAAAAGATTTCAATTTCTAACAGTATTTGGTTTATATAATAAAAAAAAGCAAACTCATGAGTGAATATTATTTTATTACATCCATAAGACAACAAGATGATACACTCTTTTATAAGAATATTTATGATTATTTATATTCGGAGTACAAATAAGTTTCCGCCGTTTTTTAACACAAATCAAATATTTATTATAGAAGAACGGTAATGTAAATTTACTTAAAATATTGCCCATTACTTGCAACCTCTTTTTCCCATCTCTTAGGCAGCATTCGAATCCCACGTCTGAAGAACTCCTTGTCTTTTGAGGCTATCCACGAATCAACCCGATTTTTGGTATCTTCATAAGATGTGAACCGCTGCGCCGTCAGAGCATGTGCCATGGACCGGAACAGGTGATAATCGGACGGTGCAATGTCTGGTGAATAAGGCAGGTGGGGTAACATTTCCCAATCAAGTCTTTCCAAGTACTTTTTCACGGGAGCCGCAACATGTGGACGAGCATTGTCATGCAGAAGAATCATTTTTTCGTGTCTAGAATAGTATTGAGGGCGTTCTTCCTTCAGAGCTCGGCTCAATCTCATCAATTGCGTTCGATAGAGGGCTCCAGTAATTGTTTCGCTCGGATTAAGCAACTCATAATACACTACACCTAGCTTTTGGCCTTCCACTGCGATCTTTGTCTTCTACGTGAAAATCACCGTTTTTAAACTTTTGAAACCACTCTCGACACGTTCTCTCACTCAAAGCACCCTGACCATATGTTTCTACGAGCAATTGATGCTCCTCAGCAGCAGATTTCTTTAAAGTAAAAAAGTAAACTACTATTACCCGCAAATGACGCTTACTTGGCTCAAATTTTGACATTTCCAACTTATAGAAATTATATTTTACCAATATTAAATCTATGATATTAATAGGTTATGTTGTTCTTGAATATCCAAACTATTTTTAAGCCGGTTATCATCTGCGAAAGCTAACATCATTATCTTATTGATTATACAGACTCTGAAGAGTGGCATGATGAACAACAGCCAAAACCCCCTCTAACACAGCATTTTTTTCAACTGTCATTTTTCCTGCACCTTTTGTGATTTAAAAGAATTAATGTATGATTGTAAATTATCATAGAGAAATGTAAAAGAGAAAAAAATTGAATTGACTGTTACCCATACTTTTTTTTTTTAAATTACTTGAATATTTTTTTGCTTGCGTTTTTATGTTTTTTCAAAATGTTTCTGTTTTCTGGAGATCGGTACAGATGTGTATCTTTGTATTTGTTAGCAATTTAGTCAGGCCGATTAGTTGTCTTTTGTGGTAATTTTATCGGTTGTTTTATGTTCAATAATTTTTTTTTTTTTTTTTCGTCAATTAATTTAGTTAAGAATATATATTGGTCGTTACTCATTCTGGATGCCTTCATTTCTGAAGCTTCCATTTTTTTTTCAAATTAGACTTATTGTAAAATATTAACTTAAACCTAATTACATTAAATATTTATTTTCGCTGGATCGGGATGGTGGAAGAAATAATAAATCACTTATTTGGTGTATTGTCCATATTTATTAAAAATATATCACAGATAATAGCGTCGAGTACATAATTGAGCACGAGATTAGTTAACAGAGCACTTGATATGTATAATTTATTACAATACAATTTTGTATAAGAATCGAGCATGAGTTTTGTTAAAGAGCACAATTTTATGAACAAGATTTCATTTTAGTGTTACAAAATTACACGGCACCTTACACGTGAATTTGATAGACATACGAGCGCAGCGAAATCAAAGAATCATATGTAACAATTGATACTTCAAGTTATGACAATTAATTTATAATGTAAAAGTCATAATGTAATTTATTATGGAGATTTTATGTACTTTTGAACCGAGTAATTGACTAGAGACGAGTCGAGTGTCGAGTCTTGTCGTTAACTAACTTAATTGCAGTCACAAATAAAATTTGGTATTTATTTTAGAGATTAACTGCATAGCTGGATGGATTGAATGATGACATCAACCACACCAGCTAGCATCGAGTACGAGTTGAATATTTTAGTGATGAGTAATAAATAGCTGATAATTAATGTGAACGTGATTTGCCTAAATATTATTTGTGACTGCAAGTCATGTGATATCGAGTATGTATGGATATATATAGATATAGCCAGCAGGTTAGCTTAGCACGTGGTCAACCCAAAAAATGATCACAGAGTTTTTATAATGAAATAAGTAAACTGACAAATATGAATGACAAAAAATACCTGATAATTCAGCGAGTATAATGGTCTGACGTCAAGTAATTAACGAGATGTAGCTTGATTGTTAATGATAGCGTTGTAATTAAATTACACGAGGTATTCTATAACACGTGTTGTAGAAAAGTGGCAGTTACCGCGTAGCTGGCGATTGAGTTGAAATTCCGAGTAGCAGAGGGCGCGTCGATAGCAGCACCTCTGATAGAGTAGAGTGTGGAGTTATCAACTGTTCTGGCGCGAACATTTGATAATTACGCAACACTTATACTAAGTAAAGTATTAAGGAGTGAATTGTAATTTTTTAATAAAAAAAAAGAAAATTAAATTGAATAACATAAAAGAAAAAGCTATGAATTCGTAACTGTGTTTTTTTTAAGTGGTGTTCAGCTTCTTGATTTATGAAAAGAAAAAATGGATCGACGTCAGCGTACAATTAGTTTAATTATGAAATAATGTATTTTAACACTATTTATAATAAATAATTTTTTTTTGATTTTCTTGAGAGTTACTGCCCACTGTTAAAGATTCTTGTAAAATTACAATAGTTTTACAAAACAGAGGTTGAGTAAAATTATAAATCAATGTTTACCAATGCAACATTACAATAGAATTTTAGTAATATTCTAAAACATATCAAAGAATTTAAAAAAACGTATTTTAAAAAATAAATTTTTTTTTGTATTTTCAAAATTACATTTCTTGCTGTGATTTTATTGAAAAATTTTATTTATCCACTGCAAAATCCATTTTCATAAAATAGTTTGCCAAGTTCTAATGAAAATCGTTGGCAATTTACAAACATTGTAATTTGGTCCACTTGAATATTTTAGAAGTAAAACACGAAATTGTAGTAAAAATTACAATAACGATGTTTAAGACTTTTTGTTTTTTTAAGCCAATTGTAAAAATACATTTGACCTTGTAATTTCATCAAAAAAATTTTCGTCAAGAAAATATAGTTTATTACGTTCAAAAGTGGTGCAAACAATTGTCAATTTCCATTTTATTGTCTAAATCGAAATAACTTCTGAACTGCTGATTTTATGAGGAAGTTAATTTGAAAAAAAAAAAAAAATGTTCAGAATACACAGTAACAATATCATATTTTTTTTTGTATCCCAAATATTTCGCGAGATATGGCGAAAAAACTAACCAGACACCCGGACGTCTCTCTCGCACGACCAGTTGCCTAGTGCACGCGCTCTCTCACCGCCAAACCGTATCTAACTCTCGATGGGCCGGATTTTT
Source organism: Microplitis manilae (assembly GCA_030273425.1). NCBI lineage: Eukaryota > Metazoa > Arthropoda > Insecta > Hymenoptera > Braconidae > Microplitis > Microplitis manilae. The sequence continues at coordinate 5,224,031 of CP092730.1, read as the reverse complement.
TCTGTTTTTTACATTAAAAATGAAAGAAAAAAAAAAACCGACAAAATTTTGATACCTCCTAATTGACAACATTTTTTCTGAAACAAATTTCTATCGTATCGTCCAGAGACTTTTTTTTTGTTACTGATGTTGTAAACAAATGGATTTTTTCGTACAGACATTTTGTAGATTTTTTTTATCCAAACCGGACTTTAGAAATTCCATTTGTTAATAAAATTACTTAACGAAGAAACAAAACTTAAAAAACTTAGAAAAAATCCGACCTATCGAGACTTGGATACGATTTGGTAGTGAGAGAGCGCGTGCAATAGATACTGGTCCTGCGAGAGAGAGACGTCCGGGCGCCTATCTCGTTTTTCCGCCATATCTCGCGAAATATTTGAAATACAAAAAAAAAACTATGATATCTTTTTTCGGTTTTTAGTAGATTTCATAAAAATCTAACTATTGTATTTGTCCGCATGATGGAATTTTCGAAAAATTTTGCTATTTCTGAACTCAGCTTGACGAGCTAAGTCAGAAAATACTTTAGGTTCAAAAGTTAATATATATATATATATATATATATATATATATATATATATATATATATATATATATATATATATACGATATAACGCGCCGTTCTCCAACGATAGCGTCCACAATTCTACACCGATCTTAATGAAACTTAGTATACTTATTCTATGGACGATTACTTTGGATAAGTTCGAAGATGAGCCAATTCGGCCAATAAGTTTAGAAGTTATGGTTAATCGAAATTTTGTAAAATTTTCAAAAAAAAATTTATTTGCCGCTTTAACTAGATGTAACTTTTAAATGGAAAAAGATAGCTTATTTTCGTTTGTCTTATCTGAAAGCCCGCTCAATTGCCTTAAATTTTCACTATATAGCTCTTCGATTTGATTACTTTTTCGAATAGAAAAATGGTTTTACAAATTTAAAAAATATTATAAAAACTTATTTTATGCAGTTTGTGATTCTGATTATTACCACATTCCTAAACCGATCGCTTTGGAACTTGGCATCCTTATTCTGTGGTCGACTACCTTGATCGAGGTGGAAAATGAGCTCAATCAGTCGAATACTTTAAAAGTTATAGCATTTAAAAATTTTTAAAATGTCAAAAATTCAGGTTTTTACTTATTTTTTCTTCAATATTTTTTGAATGTTATAACTTATCGACTTCCTATAAATTTTATCTGAAAGCTCTTCAAATAAGCTTTCATTTTTATGCCTATATATGTGTCTAGACCAATGAAATTTCTTATCTTACGACTCATTAAATGAAATTTTGCTATTGGATTGGTCCTCCTACTTTTAATAGATTTTATAGAATTTCAACTACTGTATTTATCAGTAAATTTATGAAATTGATTAAATTCATATTATTGCTGTGTAGAACTCATAAAATCTGAATATCTTAATTCAAGTGTGCACATTAAATTTTTTTTCATTGACAGTGTTTATAACTGATTTCAAGTATGACACTTAGATCTATCATAATTGAAATTTCGAGTCAAATCATTTTATTCAATTTTGAATTAAATATTAATCTCATAGTAAAAATCACAGAATACTTATTCGTAGATAAATAGATTCTCTTTAACTTCAATTTTTGTTATTCCGATAATTTACTTTATTTTCTAATTTTAATTCTTAAATTTTTTGCTTTTAATTTAAAACTGATTGACAATTGTTTTCTAATTTATAACCTTAAGAATCTGAGAATGTCGAAAAAAAAATTTATGTTGTTATTAACGTTTATTCGAGAGGTTGAAATAATCTAATAAGAAATCTACTTCCATTTCGGCTGCCAAATGGGCTTTTTTTTTTTTTTTATTCTGAACATTTTTTTTTTTATAATTTATAAATATAATTTGTAATTCAGAAATATAACTTATAATTTATGAATTACGAATTATATCGATAAATTATAAGTTATATTTATGAATTACAAATTATATTCATAAATTATTCGTTATATTTATAAATTACTAATTATATTTATAAATATAACTTATAATTTATAAATTATGAATTTTATCTATAAATTATTAGTTGGATTTATAAATATAACTTATAATTTATGAATATAATTTGTAATTTATAAACATAACTTATAATTTATAAATATATAATATAGTTATTATTTTAGAATTAAGATCAAATCATTCTGTCGTACCTAAATAATAAAATAAAATGAAAGTGGAAGGGTTTTACTGAGAGAAAATTTGTATTTTGTACATTCGTTTACATATGATCAAAGACGCTCAGTTTCTTATATCAACATAAGAGTTCTAAGTTATTTACGACTCATGGACTACAGACACTAATGCGTGTGGTGTGAGTTACATTAGAGGTGTCGGGCAGTCCAGAGGGCACGCCGGTAAATATTTCCCCTCACCCATTTTTTTTCGACATAAAAATACACGCTAAGACGTTGCACAGGACAAAAGAACTAATGAAATCTCAATCGTATTCTGTCACAGAGCGGGTGCAGTCAATATTCATTGTGTTACAGCTAGTAAATTCTTGTCTTCAAAGTAAACTAAATTTTGTTATTAAAAGTGAATTTATAAATAAATAAAAACCAATATTGTGTTACTGAAATTTTAATAATAAGTGGAATGGTAATTATTTAATTGTCTTCGTCTTTACGATCGACATTGCGCACGTGAGTTTAATTAATCCTGATATCCCGAGAAAAAATGTTGTTATAAAATATGAAATTGTATAAAATTTCACTTTGAAGTCATTAAAAATTGTTTAAATTTTACCAGGTCATTTTCATTATAATATTTTACAAAAACATTATGTCCCTGAATTATATAAAATTTTCTCATCACTGAAGTTGACTGATAACGAGGAACTGATAATTTTCTTTCGAAGATGAAATTTCTACTATTGAAAAATTGTTTCCCAATCTTTATTTATTCATTTCATGATTTTTTTTTTGCATAGTAGTGAGACAGGGGGTTTACCCCCCCCCCCCCGGTAACGCAGTACCCTCCCTTACTGACCGTCGCAGATACCTCCTGTCGGTAACTTATCATATCTCCTGTCGGTAATTAGTATGTAACAGGGTAAATTATAGCTAATAGAGAATAAATAAATTTGAATTTGAATTTCGTTTCCTGCCGATAACCGGCCGATGACCTCGTAAGTTGCGAGTTAGTGTTGCGACTAGTCACCGGGTGTCGCATGGATCACTACGGCCCGTTCGTCATTTCCTAGTCTAAGATAGTGGGAATAGGTTTCCGGACTAGTGAACGGGAGTGAAACGATATAATGGACTGCGGAACGTGAAAAAGATCAGAGTTGGACAGACTACAACAGTGGCAAGACGCAGTTGGCAAAAAGGTAAATATATAAGTCTACGTCCGCTTCACGTGGAACGAGGCGATGATTAATTATTTAATTTAACTGGATAATAAATTATTAGGCCTTTAGGCCGATAATTGCTTTAATCATTAATTAATTATATTGTCTAATGCGTACTGTTCATTGACAGATTTTCAATCAAAAATCAAATTTAACTGAGAGAAAACGAGACGAGGGAGAATTTTCGAGTGCCAACCAGCCGACGGAATGAAGTAGCCCACAGGATACGTTCTTCATTCAGTTGCTGGATAATTAATAAAGGTAAAATTTATAATTAATTAAGGCCTCTCATAATCATTAGAGGGCCGAATTAATTATAAATAAAGTACTTGGCATCTTTCCGTGGGTTCAATAAAATTATAGTTCAAGGCCTGTCGGCCGGTTCAATCACGCGTCTCGTGTTCTCGAACTTTCCATCGCATCTTTTGCCGCGCAATCGCCATTTTGTTGTTACTCTCAAATTATTATATTCGAGGCCTCTCGGCTGGAATAAAATAAATTTTCGCGTCAATCGTCCAATAAATAAATTAAATTTAAATTCAATATTAATTAGAAAAGTATCCCAGGCTTGTCGGCTGGGTAGATAAAAATTTATCCGTGTCAAAATTTATTCTAGTCAATTCCAAACGTAATCTTAAAATAATTTTAAACTAATTTTAAAATAATTATAAATTAATAAATCAAGAAAATCAAAAGACGCTAGAAAAGATTACGGAAAAATTTGTCGAGTAAAAGTTAAGAACGGATTATTTTGCCAGTAAATTAAATTGAATATTAAAATATGCGATAATCAAAATTATAAAAAGGAATAAATGAATAAGATTAATTTTTGAAGACAAATGTGAATAAGAATTATTAGTGGAAAATTAATTAATTAATAATTAAATTAAACCAAATTTAATTAATTAATATAAAGTGAGTGAATTAAATAAATCAGTGGAAAGTAATAAGAATTAAAATTATTAGTGGAATTTTTATATTGAGAAAATTTAAGTTGAGTAATTAAGTAAAATTTATGATGTCATTGAGTATAGAATAAAATTGAGTACAAAGTCGAGTCAAGTAGTTCTAAGTAAAATTTAACTGTGTCTGTGATAAGTCCAGGGGACATCTTAGTTATAAGTCAATACACATCCAGGGGATGTTTTTAAATTAGATTAGGGTTTACCGTCCAGGGGACGAGGTTATAGGTTAAGGTTAATGTCTAGGGGACTATTTTAAGGTTTTCCGTCCAGGGGACGAGGTTAATAATTGTGGGTGTGTGTGTGTAAAAACGTTCAGGGAACGAATTAGTTTGTCATAAGTAATACCGTCCAGGGGACGAGGAATTTAGTTTGTCATAAGTAATACCGTCCAGGGGACGAGATAATTAGTTTGTCATAAGTAATACCGTCCAGGGGACGAGGAAATTAGTTTGTCATAAGATTATTAGTTTGTCATAAGGAAATTATTGGTTAATAAAATAAAGCAAGGTGCTAAACATTAATAAAATTTTGATCAGCATTATTTCAGTTATTTTTCCATTCCTCACTTCTCTCACAAAATATTACGTACGACTCTGAGAATTATATTAATTTAATTTAATTAATTAAAATAAAATCATACAACATCCGGTTCTGGAAGGCCGAGTTCATCTTCCAGTGGCGCCCTAATATTCGTCTATAATACTAGGTGCGACCAGACTTGGCAAGTTAAACACTCTGTCATAAGTAATAATCATACGAAAAAAAAAAATATTAACTGGAATAATAGTAATACAAATAACAATAATTATACGAAAAAAATATTAACTGGAATAATAGTCATGCAAATAGCAATAAAAAATAATGATAATTACCTTAGTACTGTAACCTTAATTTTAAGAATGAAGGAAATCTACAAAAATATACTTACAAATAACATAGTTAAATATAAATTTTTTAACTTTATTTAAAATCAATTAAATATGGCATCCTATAAAAACAACCCATCAAGTGTAATACAAATGACTCTATATATAAAATTTAAAAAAATGAGGGATATTATAAAAATTATATATATTTTAATGTTACTAAAAAATCTCTGCATAAGCTAACAAATTAATATAAAAAATTTTCTCTAAAAAAAATGAAACCACTCATTGAATTAGTGGACATAGTTACTTTTCTCTTATATATATTAGTATTATATATTAATCTTCATCTCCATCTTCATCTTCATCTTCATCTTCATCTTCATCTTCATCTTCATCATCATCATCATCATCTTCATTACTATCAAGCCCTTCATCTTCGCTTTCGTCACGTAATCTTGGTGATCCGTTATTAGCGACTAACGACTGTGTAAGATAATTTTCACTCGTGAAATACTCAGTCGCTGGCTCATCGATTGCTTGAAACCACCAACATAGCGCCTCCGGAGAAATTTCCAGCTTGACTCTTACACCACCGAGTCTGAAAATCGCCTGATCTGGATCGTCATCCTCAGGTACCGTATGGTGGATCATTAATGGAATTAATGATACAAAATCCAGATTCAGCCACGTTTTTGGCATCTTAATGCTATGAACCAAATTGAATAGCATAACATCTAGAACAAATAAACACAATATTAGATCATTAAAAAGCCAACGCAAGAACAATAAACACAAAACTAAAAAACTATTTACCATTTAAAATTTCACCCATATTGAATTCTGGAGGTTGAATGCTATAACTAGACTGCAGATCGGGAAACGTTTCTGACATCAAATTGGGACTAAACATCTAAGTTAGGGGTGTCAACCCAATGTCCGCGGGTCGCGCAAACCACCAACACAGGCGAGAGTTCCAAATCCTCAGTTCAGCAGGTACATCTTTTATGGTCATAGTTACGCCTTCCAAGCGCCCTCCAGATGCAATTACTGGCCTGAGGGTTCGAAGGATGACTCGAAAAACAAAACCTATAGGCTCAGTAGACCACTCTTGAGGGATAATGTATCCGTAAGTCAATCCGTTACCCATATTTCTGCGGTTATAAAAAATGAAAAAATATTATAACTTTGCGAAAACAAAAAACGAAACTACTCAAATTATTATTAATATATGAATGATTAATGACGTTTTTTAACAATATAGAAAGTTTTTTACGGCGATTATTTTTTTTAAACTCACACTACAATCGTTGTAACTTGCACTACGACTGTTGAAACACTTATGACAGAATTAAATAAGATGAAACTATGCTGAAAGAGAGCATTATTTAATATTTCAACGAGTGTGTGTTTGTATGAAAAAGCAAAACAGGCCCATGATGAACGCTTAAGTGAGTGAGTGAGAAAACCTTTAGCCCCCCATTAGGGATTTCACTCTAGCACGCACAGATCCATTGAACCTTCCATGAAAAACGTATTAAAAAACATAGCCACATGTTGAAGGACTTTACACAGAGAAATATTTGAAAAATTAGTTATTTAAACCCATACATGCAATAGAAGAAATTTTATTAGAAAAATAATAATGAATATAATGTAATAATCATAATGAATATAATGAATATAATATAATAAATATAATAAAAAATAAATGGGCTACGACTCCTCTGGATCCGAGAGGATTACGGTATCAGCATCGTCAACATTATCTGTATCCTCGGGATCTGTGAGAATAACAGTCTCTGCATCCTCAGAGCAATGAAGGTCTTCCTCCGTAACCGCATCAACAACACGATTGTGAAATAATTGGTGTTCCCACTCAGATGCTGCTGCACCCAAAGTATAAAAAATTGGTGGAATAAACCCATATGCAATGACATAATCCCGAGCATCCTGGGATCCATCCCTGAGCCTAAAGTGCCACGTGACCTGTTCGTCATTGATCTCCAAGAAAGCCTCCTCATTGAAAAAGGTGACAATGGAATCTTTGATCGGTTCATTTGCCGAGATTCGATTCCACAACTGAGGCTCGATAGAGTACCTCAACTCTTCCACTGAGAAGATCTGAACCCAGTGCTTCGGGAATAACACCACATATCGGATGCAATAGTCATTTAGATTATTATCTGTATTAAAAAATAATATATATATATATGTATATATATATATATATATATATAACGATGATAAGGTGTAAAAAATAATACCTGAAGGGTTGGGGTTTTTTAGTTTATTAACTACCCCGGGCCAGATTCCAAAGAGTGAATCACGTGTGGCATTGTAATAATACCGCAGATCCGTTCTATTCGCATCTATGTTAGGGATGCGGAACCACCAACACAGATCATTATGCTCGATGTTTAGTTCTGCAATCAATCCTTCCATTCGGAATAATGTTCCGTCTAATTTATTTCCACGACGAACAGCCCTTGTCAAAGCATTGACTATTAAGTCCATAACTCCATCTATCAACCGTGGAAATCTTATCCACCAAATTGGGATGACAATGTCGTAACTGAATGTGTTTCCCATCTATAAATTATACATATTTCACAACATATAAAATATCCTTCACCTATAATACACGAACTTATAACGTAAACCGTTTTTCTTTTCGCGACGGAGACGCAAATAAAAATCCGGAGTCGTATGTGGTCACCCAAGTGTATTAAAAATTAAAAATAAAAATTATAAATATAACTCAAAATAGTAAATAATTATAAACAAAATAAAATTGTGCCTGGGCCAGCTCCTCAGGCTGGGTTAGTGCACGAGGGCGCCCTTCCGTTTTTATTAAAACGGACAAAAATAATAACAATTCAGGGGAGAGATCACGGGACAAAATCTTGAGCGAGAATGTATGCACCAAGCGGAATGACAACCAAACAAATATATAGTGAATAAAAATAATAATAAGGAATAATTACTACTAAATATATCCAGGAAACAAATAAATAAATATTGGCTATCACTGGGTTCCTTTTACGAAATTATTTAATTCAAAATATATTTAAATAAACTCAATAAATGATTACAATATCCAAATATTGTTCAATATATTCAATTCTTTGTAATAAATTTGTACTAAATTAAATTATACTCATTACAATCAAATGATAATAATAATAATCCATTTTAAATTATCCACTGAAGAATTCAAATACAAATTTACAAATAATATAACATATAAATTGTAAACTAATAAAATAATAATAATCTTTTTCCTTTATTTTAAATTATTTACTCTGGGGAGAGAAAGACGCGGGTACTCAATACATTTGGCAACACTGGGTTGCATACCATCAAATTATAAAATAAATTTTACCCAGGGAAATAATATTTAAGGTAGTTCTATCCCTACAGTCCAGTCAAAAAGTTGTGGATCACCACCGATGTATCGCGTACCTACGGAGCTTACGTTATAGTCCAAATTTTTCAGACTGGACTGTATTCCCAATACTACTGTATTTCCTACACAAACACGCTCACACTATGATAAATTAGTCTGTTTGAAAATCTGGCAACGTCGCATATTTATTCTCTTACCCGCCTTGTATAGCCAAGACTCACTTATAGTTCATACATATGATGAAAGATTGATAAATAAATAATTTATGCCATGTGATAAACATTTCTTTTATGATAATTTTTACTTCTAATTTTTATTACGCAGTGAAAAATTTAAATTTATTACACGATCAAAATTTATAATTTTCAATATGATTCAACTAATTCAACTAATTTCAATTAACTATTATCTAATTATTTAATTCATTAAATTTTTTAAATTTAGAAGCTGCAGCTACTTGTAGCGCATTTCAAAATGTACCCTAAATTAATTTACTTACTCATTAATTTATTTATTCATTTTTGTTGTTGTAAATAAATAGTTGCATTTTATTGATAACTATTAATGAAACATATATCATTATTCATCCACTAACATTATTCCCGATATTTTATTATATGAATTTAGCCGATTTGAATTTTCGCGCTCTCTACGCGTTGCAACGTTGCCGCTTCATTCACTCGTGACTGTTTCTCCTATCCCCTCCACTAAAACTAATCCTCGAAATGTGTAATTTATTTTAATTTTTTATACAAACTACACGGTAAATAATTCTAATTTTTTTTTTAAATGTTCTAAATATATTTTTCTTCATTATATTAGTTTTTCGTTAAAACGGTGAGCCTCCGTCAAGGAAAAATACGCAAAAGTTTGTCATTTTCCCACGCTTCTCCTATGCTACATGTACAAAAAACATAAAGTTTAATTGCTAATATCTTTTTTTAGACACGGTAAATCGTCTCTAAATTTTAACAGCGTGTGTATTATACATTTAAATACTTATATTCAAGATTTGGAAGATTTCTTGAATTTTTGCTTGCATGACCCAACTACCTTAATACTCAAATATACTTTTAAACTCATATATATGTAAAAAAAAATGCTAGTGTAAGACAAGGAGCCACTCTTGCTATCCTTGTCTAATCCTCTAAAGAATTTGCTCGACGCGTCTACGTACTTGAAACGCACGCCGGACAAATTCAACTTATTATGACAATAGAACTCAGGTTCAATTATTTATCAATTAAATACCGCGATCAACTCTACTGAAGGACCAGCGATAGCCGATGCAACAAATGAAAATACCAATTGACTTACCAGCGTCGATAACAATTTACTTCTTGAGTTTATTAATAATAAATATCACAATCCAAATTAAATACTTTAATTATGCAATTATTTTATTACGGCACCTGGGCCAGAACGATTTACTCAAAAATAATCACGGACAACTACACGTCCTATCTTTACAAAAACCCGGTCTTCTCTGACTATATTTTCGTTGATTTTTCCGAGGGAGGGGTATCACTCACGTGTTATCCCCTCTAACGACCTCGGACCCGAAATTATCAATAAAAATAAAATATTTAAATCATTAAGCGACCTGAGTTATACCATAATAATAAATTAAATAATATTTTCTATATATAAACATAAACATAATGATTATTAATCCTTTAAACAATAAAATAATAATTATTTCAGTACACCACGTGGCTGGAGAAAAATATCGATTTTTATCCCCACTATATCGACTTACTCTCCCTTCGGTCGATATTTTTATGTGTGTTCTACAACACGTGTGCTACTGACAAAAATGAAAATATTGATTAAGTACATAAAATTCAAAATAACTATCAAAACATAAATATAAACACAATAAACAATAATATCAATAAATTCATAATTAAATCATGATAAAATAATCCAATAAAATAATATAAAAATTTAAATAATAACAAATCATAATAAATAAATGCGCTTAATTTGAGCTAGGAGGTGTTGTTAAATTCACGGCGAGATGGGAAAGCGCGCGCAGCGATTCACGTTTGAATCGCTACGTGACAAACTAAAGACAACTAACTTACCTTAATTATTTTATTTAAAGCTCCTTCATTAATCTTCCAAATTTATAATATTTTTTAAAAATTGTTTATGAACCCCCACTGCAGATTTTTAAAACCGATATTCTTCTGAGCAATATTATTATAAAATTGTTTTATAAAACTCAATGAAACACCCACTGTATATTTTTAAAAAACCAATTCAAGTAAAATTTAAACTCAGCAATATTTTCTCAATAACACTTTAAAAAACACCAACAGTATAATCCAGAAAATAATTTCTAAAACCGTTTCAAAAAATACTTTTTGAAAGCCTGACTTCAACTGTCATCGACCTTTTCACGATCTCTGAACTATGTATAATGACAGATCAATGAAATCGCAGTTGAGATTAAAAATTAATAAACAAACCCATAAAACGATCGCATGTGTGAGAAACACCCATAGAGCATCTCACTTTAACATGTAGTGATAGATATGAGTGTCTCACTTTAACTTGGAATAATATACATATAATTCTATATTACAAGACTTTTTTCCTGAAAATCTATGTGAACATATTATCCACTATGAAATTTACTATAGTAATTTACTTTGTCTTTTATCCTATTTGTGTAAAAATCCTTTTTTTTTTATATCAATTAAAAACTTTCATATCAATTCAAAATGTACATGGTAAAGATATATTCGAAAATTTTTTAAATGTATCGATAAAATAGGGAATCATGTTTACTCTGCCATTTATCTGAAAAATCGATACTAGAACTGTATTATCCATCTCATACAAATATTTCGTCGACTTACAGTTTTATCCGCCTTTAATAACTTCATTTATTTTTTTACATACTTCTTTTCAAAAGACATTATCATTATCAATCTCACGATCTAAAGTAAATATATCTTGAATTACATTTATTTTTACATCTTCGTTCTATGATTTACCCAACATAAACATTTTTTTATGATCCAAATCTTATATTTGATAACTTAATTCACATATTAATTCTATATTTTTTTAACTATTGATGGTGTTATTCATATGTAACACTCTTCTATGTAATTCCAACATACCCACCGGAAATAAACAATTTTTATGACACCGCTTAATGAGATTCGTACTATCATCGATCTTTAATACTCGCAGTCTCATTATTTATTTAACTCTCTGTTTTAAATCTGTCATCGATAACCGGAATTAAAAAATTTTTATCACACCGCTTAAATTTCTTACTCTCCATCTTAAGCGATCGTTTATGTTATTGATATTTAGATTTCTTATTAATCTGTACCACCCAAGTAAATAATTTTTATAACACTCTCCTATGTAATATAACATATCTGTCATCGATCACTCTATCACCGGAAGTAAACAATTTTTATTTTACCGCTTAATGAGATCTGTGCTAGCATCGATATTTGATACTCATAATTCTTAAAAATTTATTATGTATTTTTTTACTCTGTGTGTTTAATCCTAAACGATCGTTGATAAATACTTTTCTTTTCAATCTATACCACCCAAGTAAATCATTAATATTTGATATACTCAGTATTATACTTATGGGATTTATTATTTTTATTCTCCGTGTGTTCCTCGTTTTGAATACTCAGAAAGTTTGATGACATTATACCTATAGTCGAAAGCTTAAATAGCTGGTGAGAATGCACTTAATTTATAGTTGAAGTGTAAATCTTTATGTGAACACATCATAAGTTTTTTTTATATAAAATAATTATTCCTGTTCCACGAGTGTTTGTGATTTAAAATACAGTGATAATAGAACAATTCAAAAAAATGTCTCAGCGAGGTTTAGTTAAAGCTCTCCATGATTTAGTAAATACAGTAGCACAATCATATAATGATTTGCAATCGGAGGCGGTGGATGAAGAGCAATGCCAGAGGTGTTACAGTGTTTGTAATGATACAATAGACTATTTTAATACAATCCTGACAGATCCTAATGCTACCGTTCAAGTCCGACAAAGTGTACAAGCCAACATAGCAGTTCTTTGTTGGTACAGTAATCAGTTTCTACAATTAAGTGGACAGGTAGCAGGTGGTGATTTAAGTGCAAATAATCCATCTATTAAATGGCAAGATCTCGAAAACGCTTTTTCCAACAACATTAAGACATGATCGATAATCAACCGCTCTCACACTGACTTAAGAGATTTTTTGAATGTCTCTAGAGACATTGTCCTGGATAAAATCCAAGAAATGCTGGAAAACGTGGCAGGTGTTAAAGTAAACGTTGAACTATTTTGCAAATTCAGGAAAAATACATCAGTTGAAGAAGAAGTTAAATCATTCAACACCAAGAGTCAAGCAATTTTTCCTGCAACTTCTTTAGCTGAGTGGTATGCGGACTTTGTATACGAAAAAATGTTAAGAAAAGTGGAAGAATTTAATCAAAAGGATTCAGGGTGGAGTTTGACGGAGATTACCAATCTGGTGGTAACAATGTCAAAATACACACCTCTGCAAGGAGGGATTTAAACTTTTGTGAGGCTTCCTCGAGATATACAGATGAAACGAGCTGTTCTCAACATAGAAAATTTCAATGAGTACTGTTTTCTATGGAGCATCGTTGCTGCGATTCATCTTCCTAATACTGGACATCCTGAGAGAACATCGGCGTATCCTCATTACAGTGCTGTCCTAGAATATACAGGTATTAAATTTCCTATGACGCTTAAGCAAATCCCACAGTTTGAAAGATTAAATGATTTAACAATAAATGTATATGGTATTGAATCTCATTTTACAAAGAAAAAATCTGGAAAAAGTACAATAATTCCATTATATTTAAGTAAATATTGTAAACTCAATAGAAAAACAGTCCATCTTTTAATGTTACAAGCTAATGTTAATTTAAATATGACAAGTAATGAGTATAAAGATTATGAGCCTATATATCATTTTGCTCTAATTAAAGATCTTTCGCGATTAGTTAAAACTCAGATATCAGCTTCGAAAAGCAAATTATTTTTTTGTGACCGATGCTTAAATCATTTTAAACTGGAAAAATCGTTTGAAGATCATAAAAAAAACTGTTTCGCATTAAATAAAATTCACATGACATTTCCGACTGAAGAAAATAAAATTTTAAAGTTTAAAAATTACCAGTATAAAGATATCGTACCATTTGTTGTCTATGCAGACCTAGAATGTATACTTGAGCCTCAAGAAAATGATAATTCTGACAAGCATACACCACATAGTATCGCATTTTATCGTTATTGTAGTTATAATAACAATTTATCTAAATTCGAACTGAATCGATCACAAACCTGCATTGAGTGGTTTGTAAAAAAATTAGAATGTTTAGCATTAGAAGTCGAATCATACTTAAAAAATCCTGTTGCTATGAAACCTTTGTCGAGACAACAAAAAGAGAGTCATGAGCAAGCAACTGTTTGTCATATTTGTGAAAGATCTATAGCTTCTGCTGCAGATAAATGCTACGATCACTGTCATTTTACTGGTAACTATCGCGGTCCAGCGCACTTATCTTGTAATATAAATTATAGAATATCTCACACTATACCAATAGTATTTCATAATTTATCTGGTTATGATTCACATTTTATAATAAAATCTTTATCAACCGTTTTCGAGGGTAAAATTACATTATTACCAATTAATAAAGAACGTTATATATCTTTCACGAAGTATGTCGAAAACACATCAGTTTGCTTACGTTTTATAGATTCATTCAGGTTTATGGCTTCTAGTCTTGACAAATTAGCATCTAATCTGAATGATTGTGATAAACGAATTACTCAAAAACATTACAATGATCCCGAAAAATTCAAATTAGTAACTCGAAAGGGTGTATTCCCATACGACATTGACTGACATTGACAAACTTAATGACAAACAGCTGCCTGATCAGGACTCATTTTATTCTAAATTATCGAACGATGGTGTATCTGATAATGATTATTCTCTTGCTTAATTAGTGTGGAATAAATTTGATATCAAAACATTAGGGGAATATTCAGATTTATATTTGAAAACAGATGTACTTCTTTTATCTGTCATATTTCAAAATTTCAGACATAATTGTATGGCGACTTATAGCTTAGATCCTTTACATTACTATACAGCGCCGGGACTTGCTTTCGATGCGATGTTAAAATATACAAATGTTGAACTCGAGTTATTTACCGATGCTGAAATGATGCTATTTATTGAAAAAGGTATCAGAGGTGGTGTATCTCAGTGTACAAATAAGTATGCAGTGGCCAATAATCGTTACATGGGATCCAGCTTTGATCCTAATAAAGCTGAATCCTATTTAATGTATTATGATGTAAATAATTTGTATGGTGCTGCTATGAGTATGCCGCTACCAAAAGGTTCATTTGAATGGGTTTACCCGCCTGACGACCTATCTTTTGACGTCGATAACGTAGATCAATTTTTTAACGACATCGATAGCGTTGGCTATGTATTAGAAGTTGATCTACATTATTCTCAGGAATTGCATGATCTACATAAAGATTAACCACTATGTCCTGAACATTTTCCACCACCGGGTAGCAAGTATACTAAATTATCGACAACTTTATATGATAAAAAAAATTATATTATACATTATAAGAATTTACGACAATGTTTAGATTTAGGATTTAAATTAACAAAAATTCACATAGTTTTAAAATTCGAACAGTCACTCTGGCTCAAGTCATATATAGATAAAAATACAGATTGTAGAAAAGCTGCTAAAAATGAGTTTGAAAAAGACTTTTATAAACTTATGAATAATGCTGTATTTGGTAAGACTATGGAAAATGTTAGAAAATACCAAGAGATTCATGTAGTAACAAGATGGGCCGGTAGATATGGCGCTGCTGACTATATTTGTAAGCCTAATTTCCATAGTCTTACTATTTTTGACGGGAATATGATAATTATTGAATTAAAGGCGGCAAAAGTACGCTTTGACAAACCAATCTATGTTGGTTTTTGTATATTAGATTTATTAAAAACTTACATGTATGACTTTCATTATAATTATGTGAAACAAAATTTTGCAAACAATGAATCAAAATTAATGTATACTGACACTGATAGTCTTATTTACCATTTTATTGTACCAGACATCTATGAGATCATCAAACGTGATATCGCCAAGTTTGACACCTCTGATTATCCACCTGATAATGTTTACAATATACCACTAGTTAATAAAAAAGTTTTAGGTCTGATGAAAGATGAGAATAATGGTAAAATTATGACTGAATTCATTGGACTTAGAGCAAAGTTGTATGCTTTTAAAATTTATAATGAAGATCAGGTAAAAAAGCGAGCCAAAGGTGTTAAACGTCCGACTTTGCAAACTATCACTTTTGAAGATTTCAAACAATGTTTAGAAGATCATGTGAATTTAAGTAAGAAACAATATGTAATTAAAAGTAACAAGCATAGTGTCAGTACAATAGTTCAAAATAAGATAGCTTTAAGTTGGGAAGATGACAAACGTCAGCTTCTGTTAAACAGTACTGATAACGTACCATGGGGTTACAAAGTATCAAGAGATGATATTATGACTATACCGAGACCAAATAAAAGACGAAAAATGTAAAAAATATTTTATAAAATTTAGGCTAGTAAAAAATAACACCTTATATATCCATAATTGAAAAAATTATTTTGTTTTATTTCAAAAAATATAATACATTTTTTTACAGGTCAGATTTATTTATCCAGCTATTGTGAGAGTTATCGAAGCCGAGCCACTTTACATATAATTTATTTCCACGTGTTTTTATAACTTTTACTACTAGGTAAATATCCGGATATTTAACTTTGCTGAGTTCTTCATCGTAGAATCCACCTTCTATAGGCTGATCCTGATAGTCTACAAGTCTGTAGGTCGTAGGTACCGTATTTTGTACAGATTTTATAGTGAAAATCTCTGTTGTCCAGTAAGCAGTGTAACCTTTCTCAAACACATGTTTGTGTTTGCTAATTCGAACTTTATCTCCAACTTTGAACTTGGATTTTCGTACTCGCTGCTGCTTTTGAAGAGGTTTGTATATAGTTTTAATCAGTTCTTTTTCATTAGCAACAGTTACATCAACAGGTTTCATTTTAATTGTCTGATGTTTAGTATTATCATAAGTATTTAACAATTCTTCTAGCATGTTGATCCATCTATAATTACCACGAGCAGAGAATTGACGCCACATATTAGTTTCAAGTGTTCGGTTAAAACGCTCACATATGGATGCTTTCAGGTTACTGAACGTAGAGTACATATTAGTTTTATACTGCTTCATAAGATTTTTGAACTTTTTATTGTAAAATTCTTTGCCTTGATCGACATGAAGATTTTTTGGAACACGTCCTTGTTGGAATATAGATTTCATTGCATTCGTAACATCACTAGCACTTTTATTTTCTATTGGTACAGCCCAAGCGTACTTGGAAAATATATCTATCACCGTCAGCAAGTATTTATTTCCTTTATTTGATGTAGCGTATGGGATCATTTCAACTAAATCTGCCTGCCAGGTTTCATCGAGTCCACGGATGTCAACATGTCGTTGCAGGTAATTTCTACGAGCTTGTTTATGGAGCTCATAAGCTATTACTGACTTCTTGTCCTCCATCGTTAAAAATTTTAGCTTCCAATTTCTTTATACGCCGGGTATTGTCATCAAGTAATTCTTTTCTTGTTTTTTTTAACCTTAATTTTAGTTCTTGAACCTCTTTTTTTAATGAGACGACTGTAGAGTCTAGTGTTACCGCTTCAGCATGCAAAAGTGAAATGATCTCGGACAGATCATCTTTCATACTATCATCCATTAAAGTCAATTTTTTATGGACAAGATCACGCGTAAATTTCAATGTTGCTGCATCATTATCATCTGAAGGATCACCAACACGACACAATTTTTTACTCTCTAAATCATAATCTCCACCAGGAGTTAACTTAAACCAACTCCAGGTGGTCCAGAGGGATTTATTTGACTCTCATTAAGAGTTCTACTAGTCCCATCGTCATCAGAAATTAAACTATCATCATGACTTGTATCATCAAAATCTGTTTTGTTGTTGAGTGTTGAATTGTCCCTTTGTGTTACCTCCTCTTCTTTAATTTCATTCTTGACTTCTTGCTTAATTTCTTGTTTCGACGATTCAACTAGATTCTGCAACGGTGTAACTATGGGTTTGAACATTTCACCCATAGCTTTTTCAGCGCTATCTTTTCCTAACTTTAGCATTTTATGCTTTCGTCTGATTGCGTCACTTGCTTTAGATATCTGAAGCAGCACATCTTTTTGTTTTGAAATCTCTTCAGGCGTCATGTTGATGTATTAGAGTTCACTAGATATATGATTCATATTAATAGTTACACTTTAATTTATACTAATAAAGCAGTCAAATCCTTTTCTGTATCGTCCATTATTGAGCTCACTATCTTTATCAATTACCACAAAACCATATTTACCATCATTCCAACATGAAGAGCATAGTTCTTTGAATGAATTGTATGACATGTCCGTATTTACATGATCGTCATATACATGTTTTCAATTCATTTCATCTTGACGGAACAAAACTAAAAAATTTACATTATCACGTATTAAATGCTTAGGAATCCGTGTATATGTTTGACACAAATAAAATCTGTCTACGTCTTTGTGTCGACCCATACAACAGTAAGCTCTAATGTGATCCTGTTTTTCACAAGCGACATCGTCAAATATTATCAGTGAATTGGGTTTTGCATCCTCAGGTTTAATCACATCCTCGTGCTCATTGAATGGAAAAAATCCTACATCCTCTATGGGCTTCAGCAACGCCTCTAAGAACTTGTATTTCGGCTGATTGAGAGATTTTGAGTATAGGTAAATGTTGTTAAATCTCAGACTATTGGGGTGTATAATAAGTGATAATAAGGCATTTGTTTTACCACAGTTTGATGGACCACAAAACCCTGCCCGTACACTATTTGGTAGTAGAGCTCCATGTCTTTTGATTCTTTGTACTTGTGTACCTTGAACAATTTGATCGAAATTGATCGCAGGTAATTTAGCGTGGTGTTTTTGAAACTCCATGTTTACGGTTTACTGTTACAGTGACAACTCTTTCTTATGACTATAAGTAAGATCATTTATAATGATTTATTATCAGTCATTATGTCACTGTGATGGAGTGCGGACGTATTAGTGGGAAAGGTATTGTCAACAGTATCATTAACAAGCTACCTTTTGAACTTCATATACCCGGTTATCTGTATTGTGGACCAGGAACAAAGTTAGAGAAGAGATTGGCTCGTGGTGATCCTGGCATTAATCCTTTGGATGCAGCGTGTAAGAATCACGACATTGCTTACTCGAAAAATCGAGAAAATTTGGCAGCACGTCACGAGGCTGATAAAATATTAGCTGACAAAGCGTGGGAACGTTTTCAAGCGAAAGACGCTTCTATTGGAAAAAAAGCTGCTGCTGTTACGTCCCGGTGATAATTGGGACTTATGGGGAAAAGAGATTTGATATTTTAGGAATCTACAGATTCCTAAGAATAATCCCTGATCTTTTTAAAATAAATTAAAAATTTTATTCTTACTTACATTAGTGGAAAAAGGGGACCGTTTTAGAAAGGGGTACCTATTTCTTTAAGAATTAATCCAGAACTATCAACTCCACGTGGTCGTCAGGAACCCCCATGTACGGCTCCAACTGAGTAGGTCCAGACAGGAATTTATCCGAATAAAACTGGAACCTCGGATCTGCGTCCCCAATGTAGATGAGAGGTATGGGTCTCTCAACCTCAGTGATCGGGATCAATTTATATTTGAGTTTCTTAATCCTAAAGGTTTTTGGGAGTGAAATGTCACTCCTAACGAAGGACAAATTAGGTCTGATTAGCGGTTGGTGGTAACGTTCACCAGAACACAACTTGTCATACTCCGTACAGGAGTCGCACTCACAGTATTTAGGTTTAGGATCAGAGCCCTTAGGCCGACGTAATTTCGGCGCCATTGACTCTGTTCGGAAACATTTTAATAACGATATTTGTCTCGAAAGACGCTCTCAGAAATAATAATAATAGAAATTAAGAGGTAAAGGTAAAGTAATCAGTTGCTTCGGACCTCGTAACACAGAATTCACTCACTGTCTCGTAGTGCACAAAAAATGAAATGAGTAAATGTCTACTTGACTGACTGATTGTAATTCTTTATATTTATGGTCTTAGGGGTAAGAGGGTAGTAATGGGTTTACAGGAAATTTTAGATACACTCAGCGAACTAACAAAATGATCATTGACCAACCCAGGTCGATCTCGGATTGCTATCCATCATCATTGTGTATTTGGAAACATTTGAGATAGCAATTTTCTGGGATAATTGGAATAGGTGAATGGGAAACGGAAGATTCAATTGTCAGGTTGAGTGGATTTTACCTTAAAATATAAAGAAAAATAAATTTGTTGGTATTAAATGAATAATACAAAAAAAACTAGATTTTTGGGTAGAAACTTCTTTTCGCTTAAATTTTAATCAGTCAGCGAATTCTCTGAGTAGGCCTTTTAAATATAATAAATTCCCAACTATATAATGATTGATACGTTTCTAGTCATAAAAAAAGTAAAAGGGTAGAAACCTTTTTATTTAAATTCAAAAAAAAAACATACCAATAATCATTAAGAAAAAAAAAATTATAATTTAAATATTGCAAACTGATTACAAAATAAAAAAAAATAGAAATGAATTTAAACTTTCTTTAATAAAATTTGTAAAAAGGGAAATTCCCATTTTTGATGTTTAATTTCTTGTTTTAATTCAAATTATCAATGCTTTCAATAATAATAAAAGAAATTTTATTCAATATATTTCAGATTGATTCAAACAAATTTAAATGAAAGGAAAAAAAAAAAAGAAAACTTTTATAAACAAATTTGAATTAAATTTAATTGCATTAAATTTTAGCAATAAATAAAAAAAAAAGAATGTTTACGTTGTAAATTTTCCTTGTTATTTAATTGAGTTATCAAACGAAAAAAAAGAAAATAATGATTATGAAACAAAATTTCTCTAGGAAATTTTTATGTTTTAATATAATATTTTTCCCAAAACGCTTCTGAATTAAACAAATTAAAATAATAATATTTTCTCTCGATCTAATAACTTCCGATTTTGTCCGTCGGATAACTCAACTAGGTTGAATAAACTAACGAAACCTCAAATTTTATTAGATTTTATTATTTAGAAATTGATGTTAGTTTGTTGTTTAAATTAATGATTATTGTTTGTGTGGAAGGTCTGTTTTAAAAATTGACATGCAAAAATCTAGTTATTACGTTTATTCATAAAAATTACTTGGAGTTTTAGAAGAAAAAAAACAATTGTTTCACAAATTGTTCACGAATTCTGTATTTTTGTAAAAAAAAAGGAAAGAGAGCATACTTTCAAAAATCCAAAATCGTCGCCTGTTATTGCGGTAAAAAAAAACTGAAACGAAATTATAAACTTAAAATTCACACACTTGTTTTAAATTGACCAAAAATTTTATAATTTTTCCTCGAGTAATATTTTTAAATTATTTGTTTTAAATGCCCATATGTATTCACAGCACAAAATAATAAAAAAAATCTGGGCGTCGGTTGGCCCTGCGGGCCAGCCCCAAAACTTCCCGCTGTTTTCGACCTCAAAGACCTCGAAAACATTGGTGTAGATATATTTTCGAGCTCTTCGAGCTCAAAAATGCTTTCATATGCGGTTGTTTTTTTACGATCTTCTCAAGCTCTAACAAGTTGCCTGTTATGCTGAAGTTTGAAAATTTAAGAATCAAGAATGGTTAATGAAGCGGTTTTTAAAATTTAATCCCTGATTATGTTCAATAAAATAAGTGTATTCAGGCAGAAATTAATGCCAGGGATTCAAATAAAGACTTCAATGAGTGTTGACTCATGTGAGATACAATCAAATATGAAATATCCGGGAAAAATATTAAAAACTACGTTTTATCGATTATATTGTTTATATTATGATTTAAACTAAAAACCAAGTTCGATGACATGATGTATTGAAAGTAACCATATAAAGGATGAGTTAGTATGACTTCAGACATATTTTAGTAGGTTATATTATGATTTATCCAGGAAAAATAACATAAAATGTTATTTTTTTAACTTTTCAATGCCGATATCTTTCGAACTAATTGATCGATTTTGACGTTTGAGGTGGCAATCGGCGCGTTTTATTGAATTCTAGAGCTGATAAGAATTTGAAATCGATCGCATCAGTCGTTTCGAAAATATTTAGAAAAAACCGTTTTCCACCGTTTCTTTCTCCCGCGATAACTCTTGAACGAATTATCCGATTTTGATGTTTGAGGTGGCAATCGACGCGTTTTATCGAATTCTAGAGCTGATGGAAATTTGAAATCGATCGCATCAGTCGTTTCGAAAATATTTAGAAAAAACCGTTTTCCACCATTTCTTTCTCCCGCGATAACTCTCGAACGAATTATCCGATTTTGATGTTTGAGGTGGCAATCGACGCGTTTTTTTGAGTACTAGAGCTGATTAGATTTTGAAGTCGATCGTATGAGTCGTTTCTGAGAAATCAATAAAAAACTAAAAAAAAAAATTTTTTTTTTTTCGTAATTCACAGATATTTTCGAATCTATCCGATCAAATGATCTGAAATTTCCAGGAAAGTTGATGGCCAACAAGCTCTTTCAATCGCCGCCTTAAACATCCGAATCGGTTCATTGGTTCAAAAGTTACAAAGAGTTTACATACATACACACACACACACATACATACACACACTCGGACATCATTCCAAAAATAGTCAGAATAGCTTTCTAGGACCTCAAAACGTCGACATCTGATGAAACCTCGATTTTTGAAAATCGGGGTGAAAACAATAACTTCCCGAAATTTTCGAAAATCGTCGATTTTCTTAGCGGGAAGTTAAAAAAACCACTGCACCCGTTTAACGAGGGGAAACAATAATTTTTACTTTTAACGTTGATTGAAATGATCCTTAATCGAAATCCCAGAATAAAATATTGAATTGAAATCCTTGTAAATATCCTCAAAAATGAAATTAAAATCCTTGTAAATATTCTCCAAAATAAAATGAAAATTAAAATCCTCGTAAGTTATTCTCCCAAAAATGAAGTGAAAAATGAAAATCCTCGTAAATATGTTGAAATGAAAAGTGAAGAAATCCTCGTAAATATTTTGGAGTGAAAAATGAATAAATCCTTGTAAATATTCCTCAAAAAAAAATACGGGATCACACCCGAAACTGTACTTTGTAGAAACTCAAAAAAAGAAAAACGGGGTCACACCCGGCAGTAACGAAGCGTAAAAACGAACTGATTAATTAGCGGCTGCAGTGACTTTTATTTACATTGTAATCTTAGATGGACCCCCATGGTAGGGGCTATGAGAAAAGACGCAGAAACACTCTCCCATAGTTATTGTTTATTCGTCAAAAATTTTATCGATGATCCAGCTCTTCCGGCGTTATCGGAGATGGAATACCGGGAATCTTTATTTATTTAAATAAATACGATATGCTTTATAAGCAATCATATTTATTTAAACAAATTTAAGATGCTGTCGTCATCTGATATGATATGAATTTATTAATAAATAAATCATTTAAAATTATAGATAGTTTTTAAATGTTACAAAGCCAAAATGTGATAGATACTAGGCAATAATTGAATTTACTATTTTGGTAAATTTACTTTTAAATTTTGAGGGTTTTACAGCCCTCTGAACTGTCTTTTCTCGATTTTTAGTATCAGGATAGCAGCAAGAGTAAGTTGGTCGCTTACTCTGGCTGCGGGCGTTTCTTTTCTTTATTCTTGGGCCTTGCTCTTATTGTTTTACTCCGCCCGCTACTCAGGTTACCGCATGGTATTCCTGACGCCTACTCATGTTTTTGTCTCGCCTACTTGTATGCTCTCTTTCGTACAAAGATGGTGTATTAGAAATAAGTATTATAATTAGTTAAATTATGTTTATGCATGCTGCATGTTGAATGTTTTATGTATGTATGTCATACATGCATTAATTGTATATTGAGTAAATAAAAAAAATATATTTATAAATTTAATTGTATATAAAAGATATTTGTATAAATGCAAAGCTTTTTGTATGTTGTACATGCACGTATCATTCTCTTAAATTTAATATTCATATACAAATTAATTTTAACTATAAATAATTATTTTTGGAATTGATTTTTATATGCTTCAATTGTATTTATACTTACACATATACTTCTATACGTACATATACATATGTCATTTGTATATGTGCGGCTATAAATATTTGCCTTTAAACTTATTTATTTCTTAATAGAGAGTTCCTATAGAATTATTTATCTTTTAATATATTCTTATGCATTTTCTTAATAATAATAAAAGTTATTTATAAATATATATATATATATATATATATCTCTTATGTACGCATATATAAATATATATATATATATATATATATATATATATATATATATATATATATATATATATTAGGGTGCTTTTTATTTTTCGAACATTTTTTTTTTCTTGGCCCATATGAAAATTTTATTGTAGGCGACAAAAAAAAAATTTCCTGAAAATTTTAGCCCTTAATTTTAATTTTAAGAGGTCGCTATCTATTTTTAAAGTTTTCCCATTTAAAAAGCATGGGAACGATATCACATTTTTTTATAAAAATTCCTACCCAGGCAGTTTTTGAGCAATTCACTCGTTTTTGGGCTCGTTTCATAGGGCTTGTAGTCCTCTTTAAATTTTATTTTAGTGACATAGATGCATTTACAACAGTTCAAAAGTTATGAGACTTCAAACTTCAGAAATTTTTATTTGTACCAAAAAATAATAATTAATGGCTATTATTATTCCAGCTATCAACTTTCTAGAGAAAATGACATACAACTTTTGTAGTGTGTAAAATACTCTGAAAGAAATACCCAAAAGAATTCAATATTATCAACGTTATTGTTTATTTTTTTTAACTTTTCTCTTTTAAAGGGTTTTAGAATTATTTAATTTTATTTTTATTCTCGTGACAAATTGAACTTTTGTACTTATCCTTTTTTTTGGTATTAAATCAATCGAGCTTCATCAATTTTTATGTAGTCCTATGATTTAACGTATCGATCGAAGCGCCGATAGTTTTCGACGGTCTAAAATCTCAGTCTTTATGACTGAAATTGAATTACAAGTCACAAATCTATTATCAGTTTTTTCAATATTATTTTATTTTTTAATCATAAAACTACATAAAAATTGATAAAGCTCGATTAATTTAATACCAAAAAAAAGGATAAGTACAAAAGTTCAATTTGTCACGAGAATAAAATTAAAATTAAATAATTCTAAAACCCTTTAAAAGAGAAAAGTTAAAAAAAATAAACAATAACGTTGATAATATTGAATTCTTTTGGGTATTTCTTTCAGAGTATTTTACACACTACAAAAGTTGTATGTCATTTTCTCTAGAAAGTTGATAGCTGGAATAATAATAGCCATTAATTATTATTTTTTGGTACAAATAAAAATTTCTGAAGTTTGAAGTCTCATAACTTTTGAACTGTTGTAAATGCATCTATGTCACTAAAATCAATTTTAAAGAGGACTACAAGCTCTATGAAACGAGCCCAAAAACGAGTGAATTGCTCAAAAACTGCCTGGGTAGGAATTTTTATAAAAAAATGTGATATCGTTCCCATGCTTTTTAAATGGGAAAACTTTAAAAATAGATAGCGACCTCTTAAAATTAAAATTAAGGGCTAAAATTTTCAGGAAATTTTTTTTTTGTCGCCTACAATAAAATTTTCATATGGGCCAAGAAAAAAAAAAATGTTCGAAAAATAAAAAGCACCCTAATAGATATATGTAGTTTCAACATTTTGGTAACGCATTTTTTTTAATAGCTTAAAATATTTCTGATTGCATGTCCATTGATGGCTTTTCAAGATTTTTGGTAGAACTTCGTTGTTTTCGGTATACATTAAATCTACGATCGTTTCAACATTTTGGTAACTATATATATAAAAATCCACCGAATTATACATTTTGGTAACGAACGGTATTTCACCTACTTATTTATTTATAAAAGGAGGTTCGGGAGCATTCGAAATTCTTAATGGATTTTAGATTGTTTTGAATCTTCCGTTGAACTTAAAATTAATTATTATTTAGTCATTACAAGGGGTTTAGCAGAAATTATTATAATAAATCACTTTGAATCGTTTTTAATTTTTTAAAGGCCTCAAAATTCTCGTATAATTTAATGGTTTGGAAAAATTTGAAACTATTCAAGATTCCGAATTTCTACTATAAAAATCGATGTAAAAGAAAGCAAAGTTGTTGGTTTTTGTTCGAATTATATGAAGCTATAAAAATATTTGGCTACATTGGACTTTCCATTGATATTTACAAAGTAGTGGTAAATTAACTGAAAAACCAAAAAAATCACTTTCTGAACTGACTTCTAATTGATGGTGAAAATAACACAAAACAATTTTTTTTCCAAAAAGTGATAAATGGGTCTTGTAGGGAGTTCATTCAAGTTTGTTACGCCACCCTCCAATTTACTGTGCAATTATTTGTAACTGAAATATCGCTGATTAAATCCAAAAGGATCATTTTTTATTTGATGGATAATATCTCAGCGACAATGTGTCGTACAAGACTCGAAAAACATTCTATTTAAAGCTGAACAAATTTTTCTACACCCCGTGGATTGTTTGAAAGAAAAGAAAAAATGTCAACAATTTTTGTCTTGCGGTATTTCTCATGCTTGCAAAATAGCTGTAGCTTTGGAAAATTTTTAATCAAAATGCATAGAAACTAGAAATGTCGAGCTATAAAGAGCTTTTTTCCAAATCTGGATACGATTATTTTTCACGAAGTAAGTAGTTTGCCTTGCAAAAATCACTAAAAATTTTCCAAAATTTTTCTGTTTCTTTAATTTTTTGCATGAGTGTAGATTAATACTAAAATCTTATCAGCTCTGAAACTATGAAAGCCGCGTTGAATGCAACCTCAACATTCAAAATCGCATAATTTGTTTGAAAAAATTTTCATGGATACTGATGTTAAATATGAAATATTAAATAAGTAGCAAGCAAATTAGAAAAATAATTCTTATAAATTTTTCACGAATCTTGAAATTATAATTAAAAAAAAATAAAATCATTCAATTGTCGCGAAAACCTTGAAATCATTTGAAAATTGATAATTTTTGTGAAATTAAAACTTTTTTTAAAATATTACTACCATATATTTTATTAATTTTATCAATTGTAATAAATATTTATCATTTATTAATTGAATTTATAAAAATAAAATAAATAATTGCGTGAAATAAAATAATTCGCGTGGTTGGAATTTTAAATAAGTCGTGACGAGGCGTGCAACTTCTCCCCACTATGGAGATGCGTCGACCACGTCGGTACAAACGGCAGCTGTTAGGCTAGAACTGTTATCGTTGATTAAATTAAATAATTTATTTCATTATTAATAATTAACATTATCGTATCAACTTTGTGACCAAACGATTCAGAAAAGATTGAATTATTTTTATCTGTACATGTAATTAACTGCATGAGAAAAATCTGTATCCAGTATTCCGTTAAAGTCTACTGAGGCTTTACTTCCAAAACGTCTTTGTTAATAACAAAAAAATTTGCAACTTTTTTTGCTAGGTTTTCGTACCAGAAGATTCACCAGATTTTTCTCTATTTTATTTAATTTTTAACTTCCCGCTAAGAAAATCGACGATTTTCGAAAATTTCGGGAAGTTTTTGTTTTCACCCCGATTTTCGAAAATCGAGTTTTTATCAGATGTCGACGTTTTGAGGTCCTAGGAAACTATTCTGACTGTTTTCAGAATGATGTCCGTGTGTGTGTGTCCGTGTGTGTGTGTGTGTGTGTGTATGTATGTATGTAAACTCTTTGTAACTTTTGAATTAATGAATCGATTTGGATGGTTGAGGTAGCAATCGAAAGAGCTTGTTGGCCATCAGCTTTCCTGAAAATTTCAGATCATTTGATCGAATAGACTCGAAAACATTTGCGAATTACGAAAAAAATAAAAAATTTTTTTTTAGTTTTTTATTGATTTCTCAGAAACGACTTATACGATCGACTTCAAAATCAAATCAGCTCTAGTACTCAATAAAACGCGTCGATTGCCACCTTAAACATCAAAATCGGATGATTCGTTCGAGAGTTATCGCGGGAGAAAGAAATGATAAAAAACAGTTATTTGCAAATATCTTTGAAATAACTTAACCGAACAATTCCACAATCTGATCAGTTTTAGCACTCAATAAAATACGTCAATTGCCGCCTTAATCATCAAAATCGGTTCATTCGTTTGCGAGATATCGTTAGAAAAGGAAATGGTAAAAAACGGTTTTTTCTAAATATTTTTGAAACGACTGACTCGATCAATTTCAAATTCTAATCAGCTCTAGAATTTAATAAAACGCACCGATTGCCACCTCAAACGTCAAAATCGATTAATTAGTTCGAAAGATATCAGTGTTGAAAAGTTAAAAAAATAACATTTTATGTTATTTTTTCCGGATAAATCATGATATAACCTACTAAAATGTGTCTGAAATCATACCAACTCATCCTTTCTATTGTTTCTTTTGATCATTCGACGTCATCGATCTTGGTTTTTAGTTTAAATCATATTATCAACAATAAAATCGATAAAACGTAGTTTTTAATATTTTTCTCGGATATTTCAGATTTGATTGTTTGTTACATGAGTCAAAACTCATTTAAATCTTGATTTTGATCCCTGGCATTGATTTCTGTCTTGAAATAGTTATTTTATTGAATATAATCGGGAACTAAATTTTAAAAACCGCTTCAGCATAACAGGTAACTTGTTAGAGCTTGAGAAGATCGTAAAAAACAATTGCATGAGATAGCATTTTTGAGCTCGAAGAGCTCGAAAATATATCTACGCTAATGTTTTTGAGTTCTTTGAGGTCGAAAACAGCGAGAAGTTTTGAGGCTGGCTCGCAGGGCCAACCGACGCCCCAATTTTTTTTTTTTTTTTTTTACTACGGCAATTTTTGGCATCAAAGTTTAGTACTAGGGAAAGTAGACTAGTAGTTGACGGACATTTGACGAAAAACTCAAGAAAACTTTTGAAAAGTGAACTTTTGCTAAGCAAACTGTGCTCATAGAGTATATTGTAGTCAGAAAACTCAAAACCGGAAATTGAGAAATTTTCGCCGTCAACTTGAAAAGGAATCTGCTCAGCTAACGTGGAATTCAGTGTGCCTGAAATTTTTGGATAGTTTTTGATCGCTAAATGATAGATAGCCACTATATCTGCAAATTTTCATCAACAGAAAAACTCAACTTTACCGAAACCTGCAAAAATTGAGTCAACTTTTGCAGCAAACTTTTCGCCCATTTGCACAGTATATTACACTCATAGTGTAATTCCATATTTTTAACCTGTCATCAACACTTTGGTTCGTTCGTTAAGGCATTTAAACTCAAATTTAAAATTGATCAATAGTTTACTTGTATCTGAATGGTACTGCTCACGATACCAAAACGAATCCGACAAAAAAACACCTTTTGGTAACGTTACTAAAATGCTGAATTCAGTTGATTACATTTCGGTAACGTTACCGAATTGTTGAATTCGGTAGATTGTATTTTGGTCACGTTACTGAAATGTTGAAATCGGTAGATTGTATCTTAGTGTAATATTTCGAAGAATGCTATTAGACTATTATGTTAACAAATTCAATTATTGAGTAGACTTCTGCAAACTTTTCACGGCAAAGACCAGTCATTTTACTGACGAGGTTCAAATTTTCGAACTTCTGGCCGGACATCAGCTATTTAATTTTTGTGTACTCAGATTATCATTAAAACTGTGATTTTGTGGATTATTTTTATTCTGGTTATTTATCCTTTATTTTAGTGAAATGCATTATCAACTAAATTTCTCAAGACTATTATCCAAACAAATGTACAATTACAAACTCATTTGTAACTTGAATTTACATATTTTTAATCTATCATCAGCTCTTTGGTTTGTTTGTTAAGGCATCTAAACTCAAATTTAAAATTGATCAATAGTTTAATTTTATCTGAATGGTAGTGCTCACGATACCAAAACGTTGAATCCGACAAAAGAACACCTTTCGGTAACGTTACTGAAATGTTGAAATCGGTAGATTGTATCTTAGTATAAAATTCCAACGAATGCTATAAAACTATTATGTTAACAAATTCAATGATCGACTAGACTTCTGCAGACTTTTCACGGCACAGAACAGTCATTTTACTGACGAGGTTCAAATTTTCGAACTTCTGGCCTGACATCAGCGATTTAATTTTTGGGTGCTCAGATTATCACTTAAAGTGCGATTCTGTGGATTATAATTTTTATCCTGAATATTTATTCTTTATTTTAATGAAATGGAATATTAACCAAATTTCTCAAGACTATTATCCAACGAAATGTACAATTACATACTCATTTGTAACTTGAATTTACATATTCGCGATTTATCATCAGCTCTTTAGTTTGTTTGTTAAGGCATCTAAACTCAAATTTAAAATTGATCAATTGTTTAATTTTATCTGAATGGTACTGCTCACGATACCAAAACGTTAAATCCGACAAAAGAACACCTTTCGGTAACGTTACTAAAATGCTGAATTCAGGTGATCACATTTCGGTAACGTTACCAAATCGTTGAATTCGGTAGATTGTATTTTGGTAACGTTACTGAAATGTTGAAACGGGTAGATTGTATTTTGGTATAATATTTTAAAAAATGCTATGAGACTATTATGTTAACAATGTGAATGATCGACTAGACTTCTTCAAACTTCTTACGGAAAAGAACAGTTATTTTACCAACTAGATTTTAATTTTTTAAATTTTAAGACTGGCATCAACCATTTAATTTCCGTGCGCCCTCGCTACTACTTAAAGTGCGAGTTCGAGCATCATAATTTCAATTCACGATATTTATCTTTCATTTTAATGAAGTGCAATGTTAACTAAATTTCTCTATACTATTATCTAAATAAGTGCCAAATTACATTCTTATTTTTGATTATAATTTTTATATTCATTCTGTTGTCAGCTCATTGATTCGTTCGTCAAAGAATTGAAACCCGAATTTAACTTTATCTGATTAGTTGATTGTATTGAAAAGATACTTCTAACGATACCAAAATGTTGAATCCGACAAAAAAGACTTTCGGTAACGTTACTATAATGCTGAATTTAGCTGATTACATTTTGGTAACGTAACTGAAATGCTGAATTCGGTAGATTGTATTTTAGTAACGTTACTGAAATGTTGAATTCCGTAGAATGTATTTTGGAATAATTTTTTTAAAACGCTCCTGGACCATTATATCAACACCGTAAATTGTCAACGACATTTTTTTCACCCTTTTTCAAAAAAGCACAATTATTTTACTAACTAGATTCAAATTTCCAAAATTTCTAGCTAGGCATCAGCAATTCCATTTTTGTCTGCCTAAGTTGATACTAAAACTGCGATGTTGAGGATCGAAATTGTAATTATCAATATCGATGTACCATTGCGACCTCGTAAAAGATTTACTACATTTTTTCAAACATCCATAAAAGTGTAAAATTATTATAATCATTTGTGACTTTATTATTTGAGGCATTAATGCAAAGTGTTGCAGTTACTACGGATGCGATAACAAAACTTTTGGTAACGTTACTGAATTATTTAATTGTACTGAATAAATTTTGGTAACGTTACCGAAATGTTGAATCCAACATAAAAATACCTTTTGGTAACGTCACTGAAATGGTGAATCTAGCTAATTGCGATTCGGTAACGTTACTGAAATGTCGAATTCAAAGAAAAATACCTTTTGGTAACGTTACCGAAATGTTGAAATCGGCGGATTGTATTTCGGTAACGTTACCAAAATGTATAAAAGTTACCAAAATGTGGAAACGGTTTGAAAAAATGTTACCAAAAGGCGGACACCACATATATATATATATATATATATATATATATATATATATATATATATATATATATATATATATATATATATATATATATATATATATATATATATATATATATATATATATATATATATATATATATATATGTGTACACTTCCCAAAATATATATACATATATTTATTAAGTTAAATTTACGTTTTTCTTTTAAGATATAAATTTTATGAAAGTATCATACGGGGATGGTCCGTATGAGTTGTTCATGCTGGGCATTTCCCAGAAAAATGATATTTTTTTCGTAGATATAGTTGGAAAAGTGTTGAAGGGTGACGAGGACGTAACACTGCTTGGAGTGTAAACAAAATCATGAAGGTAAAAAAACGCTTCGGAATGGGAATGAAGAAGAAAAAGAGCATTGGTGGTAAGAAGAAGAAGAGAATCAGTAGTAAGAAGGAAAGAATGGTGGGTAAGAAGAGGAAAAAGAGTGGTAAGAAGAAAAGTACAAGCAGACGACCCAAGGTGGCGTTGAGAAAAATTGTAACGGCTGCTAAGCAAGCTATGCAAGCAGGTGGTGATCCAATTAAATCGGCACTCAAAGGGGCTCGACAAGAGGTAAAAAAAATCTGGTGGGAAGAAAAATGTTCGACAGCTACGTGTTTTACCAGTTCCATCTAAAATCGGTGGTGTACTTCCATTTTTGATACCCCTATTTGCAGGTCTTTCAGCAACCGGTGCTCTCGCTGGTGGCGCTGCAGCGGTTGCGAAGGCTGTCAACGATGCCAGTTCAGCCAAAAGATAGTTAGAGGAGAGCAAAAGACATAATTCAAAAATGGAAGAGATAGCTGTAGGTAAAGGCTTATACTTAAAGCCATACAGACGAGGTATGGGTCTATATTTATAGCCATATCCACCGGTTGGTAGAGGATGTAAGTCAAAAAACAAGTAGAGCTACTACATCGAGCACTTACAAACATCGACTTGATGAAGTACGCCAAGGCATTGAGGATACCCAATTTCCGCGGTGTTTTCATGAGAAACGATTTGCCAAAATCTGGACCTAAAGAATTCGAATCAGCTATTGTCAATCTTGATGACAGATTTGGACCTGGAACTCATTGGGTTGCGTACAAAAAAAGTCGTGATAATGTAATTTATTTCGATAGTTTTGGTGATTTACAACCACTGCAAGACCTCATAAAATATCTCGATGTTGGTAGTGTGAAATATAATCATAAAAGATATCAAAACTTTGACACAATTATATGTGGACATTTGTGTCTAAAATTTCGTTCCGGACAACTTTAAATTGACATGACTAGTTACTCAGGACATTAGTCATGGCTGAGTCTTTCACGTTAACGCTGACAGGATCATCCTCTGTGTTAGAGGCGAATTATTTCCCACCAATCGAGTTGTCAGAGGAAAAAAATTATGTCTTGGGTCTTGTAGAATTGCTGACATTTAATTCGATACCTAATATAGACATTCGCGCTAATAAGTTTTATGTAACTTATCCTCTGGATGATGAAGAACAAGAAGATACGAATGACATTGAGGATAACAACGTTGGAAATATCGATAAACCTGGTGGAAAGAGGAAAAAACGAGATGTGACTATAGTGACGAGAAGTGATGATGTTTCAATGGCTCCAAAGATTGATGTGCAACCTGAAAAAGAGATTCCCAAGAAAATAATCCCCGAAAGAATCGCTGCTGTTAAAGAAAAAGTAATTAAAATACCTACCGGTAGTTATGATATTAGAGATATTGAGAAATACATACAAAAGTCATTTCCGAGACTTAGCATCAGTATAAGAGCAAATAATAATGAACTAAGAAGTGAAATCAAATGTGATCAGGTTATAAATTTTATACCTAACGATTCTATTGGTCGACTGTTAGGTTTCAAGAATCATCGGCTTCAACCAAACAAAACTCACTCATCAGAGTTACCTGTGGCTATACTCAAACTAAATGCTTTGAGGGTTGAGTGTAATATTACCACAGGTGCTTACATAAATGAACACAAAGTTCACACAATTCATGAGTTTTTTCCGAGCGTACCACCAAGATATAAGATCGTTGAGTTGCCATCACACGTCATTTACCTTCCAATCACCGCAGATGCTATTTATAATATAAGACTACGTATAATGGATCAGGATGGAAAATTAGTAAATTTTAGGGGTGAAACTATAACCATCAGATTACATGTGAAAACGATATAAATGGGTATTGGGAATGATACAAAGAGTAGTGCGGGCTATAAAAAGCTATCAACATGGCCAAGCACAATCAGTCGAAGAAAACCTCACAAGGTGTTAACACATCAGAACAGGCTGTTCCTGAAAAGTCTCGGACTACGTTTACGTGGAAGATTCACAAAATAAAATTTAATTTCTGCTGCATTATCCCGTGTCGAAAGACTTAGGTGGTGGTGAGCTGTTGAGTATAATGTCCAATAACGAAGCTTCAAAGAACTTGAGAAAGTATTTAGAGAGCCAACAAAGTAAATACGGCACAGATTTTAAAAATAGCAAAGATAAATATTCGGCACCAAGCATAAAAGGTAGTACACCGTACGGTAGTTACGAGAAAGGCAACAAGTACGGTGCTGTAGGTGATCGAGGATATAAAAAATAATGGCTAATATATTAGATATTCAACGACCACTTATATTCGATGAGTCAATTGCTCACTATGAACTGCATGCTCATCAACCGTATGCATCGTCGACTTTGAACAACAATGATGAAGTTCGTATCACAATCCAAAATCAAAATTTGTGCATACTTCCTAGCAAAAGTGCACTTCATATTCTCGGGAAGTTTACCAAGAGTGATAATACTGCTGTCGCTGCCACCACCAACTCGGTTAATATGGGGATTAGCCACATGATTAAAGAATTCCGCTTACTTATGAATGGTGTTGAAGTTGATCGAAGTAGTAACGTTGGTATAACAAGCCTGATGAAAGGTTATGTATCATTCAGTCCAAATCAGTTGAGTGCTTTGGAGAATGCTGGCTGGGTGATGGAAGATGATATTAAATTAACAAACGCTGCAGGAAGCTTTGATTTATTGATCCCACTGAATATTTTAAGTGGTTTTGCTGAAGATTATCTAAAAGTCCTTATGAATGTTCAGCTAGAGATAGTTCTTACGATTTCAAACAGTGACATTAATGCTTACGTGCAACAAGCAGCGGGAGCTGAGGAAGTAAAGTTAACTTTGCAAAAAATAGAGTGGATTGTGCCGTATGTCACCCTATCAGACAAGGAAAAAATTCAAGCATTAAATTCTATTACCAGTGATCCGGCTATTTCAAGTAGTTTTCGAACCTGGGAATTGTATGAGTATCCGCTGTTACCAGCGACATCAAGACATATTTGGGCTGTCAAAACATCAACACAACTGGAGAAGCCACGTTACGTCATCCTCCGATTTCAAACAGCAAGAAAAAACGATGCAAGGAAGAACGCGAGTCGATTTGATCATTGTACGCTTCGTAACGTAAAGTTATCCCTGAACTCACAGAGTTATCCGTACGGGGATCTGAATTTGGACATAAACGACAATCAGTATGCTTTATTGTATAATATGTACACTGATTTCCAATCTTCATACTATAATAAAGAGGCTGAGCCACTGTTAACAAAGCAGAAATTTTTGCAAGAAGCTCCGCTCTGTGTCATAGACTGTTCTAAGCAGAATGAGGCAATTGAATCTGGACCAGTAGGCATTCGATTGGAGTTTGAATCCACAAATCAATTTCCACAAAACACAACAGCTTATTGTTTAATAATCCACGATCGAATCGTTGAGTATAACCCCATCAGCAGCACTGTACGTAAATTGACTTGAAACATGGTTGTGCAATTTGATCTGACACCAACTATACATTATATGTATACATGGAGGTATGCATACAGGACTGCTAGACAAGGTGAATGGGAGCAAATGGCTCGAGATCGAGAAAGGTTTAAACTTAGGATAGAAAGATCAAGATATATTATAGAACCTGTATTAATTAAAAAAATAATCTTAATAAATAAATAAAAATTTTTTTATCAATGAATTAATTTGTTTTATTTATAATCTTAACCTAATACATAAGTTTGATTAAATTGTATATTTTTTTTAACTTGTTTTATGAATTATTATTTTTATAGGATTACTATTACTTATACACTGTGGGCAATCCTTTCGGTATGGATAAAGCCATATTCCACAGATATCCCAATCGCCACCAGTAGCTGGGTAGTGGTCCATACAAAATGAGTAATCTCTTATTTTATCATTATCCTGTAATTCCACTGGAAGATTATCGTAGACATGACGTATTTGGGTCCTCGCAAAACGTAGAAGAAAGTGATAATCAAGGCAAGCGATATCACGTTTATGCATTTTTTTCAAATCAGACAGTTGATAATATATTTGCACGGATTTTTCGTATGATGGTTCGTCACCCCAGAATTCCAGAAACCAACGCTTTAATTGATGAATATTTTGAAAAGCACATGCATGTGTTCTTTGACGATGATACAGCCTCAGCGGACATTTTTCCTTATTATAGCGATCCACGTTTTCAAAGGAATAATGTCTCATTAGTTGGATATCGATGATTTGTGCGGAGTAATCGGTCATGATCGTCAACCATTTGTCTTTTTGCTTTCCGTCAACATAAATATAACTTGCTTTGCTCACTAAATCTTTAATAATTTCTTGGAGTTTTTCGTATGTTGTTTCACCTGAGTCCTATCGGATACCATGGCCGCACCCACTCTCATCAAAAGTTTCTTGTATAATTGCTCCATCGTACTCCAATGGTGGTTGAAAGATAAAGTGTTTACACTTATATTTTGAGGAATTTTCATATATATCAACTACACATAATACTTTCACTACTAAGGTGTCATCTGGCATAACACACCCTGCGAAATCTATGATGAATTCCATTGTCTTTTATTTCTTGTTGATACGTTCTTCTAGTTTTTCGATACTTTCGATTACTTAATGCAGTTTTTTTACAGAGTCTTTGAATGCACAGCAGTATGGCACACACGTTTTCATCACGTCTACTTTGAATGATATTCAAATTAGTTTGTAGAAGATGAATATCACGTACAAACCTTTTTATATAGTCTTGAATTGGTTCTTTAAAATAACGTGTTAATAATTCTGCTTTAAATACAGCGTGTGGCAGCCGGTTTATTAGATAATCTAATTCTTCTTCACTTAGTTGGTCCATTTGAAATGTCTACACTTCATTTCGAAGAGTTAAGTTTGAACATTAAGTGAGTTATAACGTATGTAATTCTATGACACGCTTGCTCGTAATCTTTACGATCTTTGAATGATAGTAATAAGTTCTTCCAATACAAGATCTGTAAGTCAAATTCTTTATCTCGAGTAACTAATTTCCGAGTGTAATTGTCTTCTTGTTCACTCACAACACTTACGTCGTCGAACTCAATCTGTGCTGAATGATCACATAGATCGGTGCATACATGAGGTCTGTAAGAGATTGTTTAATGAATATGGTTGAAAGAATGCACGCTAGTTTTCTCAAAAAAATATGTTTTTTACTATACCTTAGAATTCGACGGTCCATTTATTAATCACTTTTTACAGATTTTTTTTTAATTAAGCAACGGTAGTTTTTGCTTCAAAAAACTTAGGCATACTGATGCATATGGGTACGAGAGCCACCCACTAAACTCTTTCTTCCCCCTCTTAGTTACCGAAAAAACGAGTTTGAACCTGTCTAATGACGTAAAAGATGATGTAATCGGGTAAAAAGACGCAATTGCGCAGGTCCGTGTGCCCCGACTTGGTCTGGAATATGAGCTTAGTAACGGTTAACAGCGCAGAAGATGATGTAATCGGGTAGAAAGACGCTATTGCGCAGGTTCGAATTGCCCCCACTTGGTCTGAAATATGAGCTTAGCAACAGCGCAGAAGATCGTTCAAGCATTTGCGCAGCTTCATTTCCCCCACTCTACCTCATAAAAAGCAAGGTCAGACACGCTGGATGACGTTACCCGCTAAAAAGAAGGGTTGGGGGAAGAACTGAACCGCTAGATGGCAGTGGCATAAGAGCTTCTCGCAAGTGCTCGTCCTACCCCCTGTTTGAATATATAAATCCTCAGAATGATCATCATATAAATACATGTCATGCTATCATCAGAGCTGGTATACGGTAAGGTATCAGCTCTAATGATAGTGTGACAGTATTTTGTCATCATACGCATGATAATTGAACACCGACCAACACTGGCGGTCGCCGGTAATATAGATACCTACTCTACCAGCGGCGGATACGCTTATCGGCCGCAGGTATGTACGAATTACCGGCAGGAGGTATCCGCGGCGGTCGGTAAGGAAGGGTACTGCGTTATCGGGGGAAGGGGGGTGACCCCCCTCCCTGTCTCACTTTGCATAATAACTTAGTTATCGAAATAATTAAAAAAAAATGACATGTCGATTAACTTTTGAGGTTGTTCAATTGAATTTCTGTGAAATAACGCAAAATGTCAAAAACCACCCGAGAAAAAATTTTTATGAATAATCATATCAAATTACATATAACTCGTTGTATATAAAAAAATGGCCAAATATAATCATATATAATTATATATAATTATGTATAATCATATACAACCATATATAATTATATATGATTATGTATAATTATATATAATTTATATGATTATATTTGGCCATTTTTCTATATAAAACGAGTTATATATAATTATATACAATTGTATATAATTATATATACAAATTTTTTCTCGGAAAGGTTATTTGTAAGTTTAAGTTTCACTATATTCAAAAATTGATGAATTTTAAAGTATAGTGAAACCTGAACTTACAATTAACTTTTTCAATAAGACAATTAACAGATAAATTGAGCAAAATATAGATAGCCCGAACTGGGAATCAAACCCAGACCATGTCGGTATCGCGCTGATCCGGGTCAAAAAAATAACTTTATTTTGACGTAATTTTCAAAATTTTGAATAAAGCAAGTCTAGGAAGACAAAAATAATTCAAGTTGAAGTTCCTTTTTTTAAATAATTGAAAAAAATATTTTAAGATATCAAAATACGTTTGGTTTTGACTTGCTTTTGACTAAGTTGCCTCACTTAATACCCATTTACATCAACTAAGTTCAATTCAAGTCACGTTGTTTTGAATTTGACTCAAAGTTAAGTCGAATTCAAGTTAAACTAAACTTGAATTTGACTAAGTTAACTTAAATTTTTGAGTTAAAAAAGTCACATTGAAATAAAAAAACAAATTTATGCAGAAACAGTTATTGATAGTAG
>CP092730.1:4422500-4480000 GCA_030273425.1 Microplitis manilae | reverse complement strand
ATACTAGACGCTACTATAACGATCCAATTATATTTGAAAAATTAGTTTTAAATATATTTTATGCAAAATAATTTTAATCCTCGTTATAGTAAAACGTTATATAAAAATGTTTTATCGCAAAAAGCTTGATAGAATATAAACATCAACGTGGTTATTGCGAATGTAAAATATAAGCTAGCTGGGTTTTGGCGGCATTCTTTGTGACGAAATAAGTAAGTAAGTAAGGCTAGAGGGAGTAGGGATATTTCTATCCCTCCCTACTCTCACACATTTCTCGGTAAAGCAGATTTAAAAATAATAACCATATAAAATTTGTAATTGTTAATGATTTTCATCATCAATTATTGATTTAATATTAAAAAATATACGTGTTATCAGTTATATAAACAAATATATCAAAATGAAAACCAACAATTTACGTAAAAACTATAAGTCTAGGAGACTAGATGAAAATGTGCAGGTACAGATAATAGGTTAACTACAAATTATTTATTACTTAAAAATTATAATTAATAATTAGTGAATGCATATTACATTAGTAAAATAAAATCAAGGATATGCTATGTATGCTTGAATTCTTCATCATCCTGAAATTGATAGATAAAAAAAAATTTTCGAATTTTTTTCGACAAATCAATCACAAAAAAGAAAAAAAAATGCACATGTAGAAAATTCAAAAAGCTACATGTGCAATTTATTGAGTTAACACAATTTCTAGATTAAGAAATCTATCAACAATAAACTATTGTTATGTCCAAATAATTTTTTTTTTATTTTGGTAATTATTAAAAATAATTATTACAGAGCTCCTCTTTTCAAAAGCGCGCGAAAACGCAGCGTCAGCTTTTTCCACTTTTTTATGCGACAAATAATAGTGGGAGGATAACTGCCATAAGTTTAACGAATAATTAATAAACTGTCGTCACCTTCCACCAATGACAATAATTAAAAATTCCCCATCAATCGCCAAATCAAAGTTTATAAAAAGCCTGAGCACCCATAGCTCATGGCTAGTCAGTTCTTAAAACTTACGGTCCGCGAAGATTCGAACGTCGTGTTTTCGTGCACTCTTATTGCAGGATTCCGCCGTAGGCGTTGAAAAGTCAATAAGAGGATCTTTAATATTTTTCATTTAAACCTTATTGCAGGTATCCGCTTCGGCGTTGAAATAATCAATAAGGCATTCTAAACTTAACATCTTTTCGCAGTCAATTATTGCAGGACTCCGCTTAGGCGTAGAAAAAGTAATAATCGACTTATCTATCTATTAAAAATCCTCTGAGATTGATAGAATCATCCGGTCCGATCGATACAGTGACGCAAATCACGTGAATTTGCGATTCCATCTCGGGCTGAGTAATTTTGCGCATAAAACCACTATCGGGTGTGTAAAAAGGACGCATTTTAATATAAAATAAAATTCTTATACAAATATTTTTCAACAGTAAATGATCTAAAAATATCAATTGTTTAAAATCGTGAAAAGATTCAGTGTACAAGTGAATTGTAACTAAATTATTAATAAAAATACAAGATCGCAAGTTCAGCTTTTCGAGTATCATTCGAGAGTAGCACATAAGATTATATCCTACTACCCCAGCCGCGCCCATCCAACCAAATCCTACAGGAGGAAGCTGAGTGAGCTGCAACGTTCTGGAGGGATCTAACCTGCCGTGACTAAAAAGAAAGAAACATCGAAAGGTAGGTGAAAGATTTACATTTTATTCTTTCACGAGATATCTGGTTCAACACAAGAGCACCAGTCTCTTCAGAGACGTTTTGGGTTCTTACTTTTCGAAAAGATCCACCATAAATAATAAATTAAAGGAAGATAAATTCTTCCTCGTATTCTTTAATGTTGTCCGCAACCTCCAAATCGCTCGTCTAAATTTTTCTATCGCTACCAAAGAGAGAAATCCCGGATAATTAATTTGAATTTAAGCGGCGGACATAACATAAAGAACACTGGTGGCAGCGGTGGGATTCGAAAGTAAAATCCTTCTTGTTGAGCCACAGGTATAATTTTTCTACCATTTTTGAGAAAAGGTAGATTTTTGTGGTTGTTTTTCTCTTCTCGAAATTTTTACGTCTTAGAATTTCGAGTTTCGTGGCATTTTCTTGAAAGTGCCACACCCTGCTTTCGTGGACTTGCCACACCTTAACAGGTAGCAATTCCACGTATTGCAAACTCAGCATTTTTCGTCCCTCGAATTCGAGTTGCGAAACGCTTGAGTTCACCGTTCGCGACTTCGCGATCAAATCGCAAAGTCAGCAAGAAGTCGGACATCGACTTCACGGTACAGCTTTGAGCTGTTAAAAACAAAAAAATTAACTTTCTCTTCTCTTTCTGACCAAGTCAGCAACTTTGCTCCGAATTGAAGGACATTTGACATCCTTGTCTTGCGCTTCACCTTAGGGTGTCACT
The DNA here is from genome assembly GCA_030273425.1 of Microplitis manilae. Classification (NCBI taxonomy): domain Eukaryota; kingdom Metazoa; phylum Arthropoda; class Insecta; order Hymenoptera; family Braconidae; genus Microplitis; species Microplitis manilae. The sequence goes on along the minus strand of CP092730.1, from coordinate 4,477,575 downwards.
GTGGTCGTCACCATTACTAAAACCAACAAAAACAGGAGGCGAAGGAATTTAACGCCTCCTCCAGCAGGTGGTCTAGGAGTCGAAACGGTCAACGAGGACGAAAGACCCGTTATCCGGCTAAATGCCACCTTACACGATGCAAACACTCCACCTACTCAGTATGACATGGCCAAGGAGCTCTATCGAGAGCTCCCTAAATTTAACGGCGAAGGTCCAAATTGCGAACAAGATTTCAAGGAATTTGACGCAATTGTACGGAGTTGGATGCCTTGCATCATCCCAGAACATCAGGATATGTTCGTTGCAAAAATTGTAAAAAGAATTTCCGGTCGTGCTAGAGATCTAATCGAATACACTCCGATTCACAGTGTCGAAGAACTTCTCGAAGTATTGGGAGAAAGGTATCGAGACGGCGATCCAGCTCTTGTTTGGCATAAACGACTAGCTTCAGCTAGCCCGAGAGAGGGCGAAACTATCGAAGATTTCTTTTTCAGGTTACGCAAAATGATTAGAGGCTTGGAAGCTGCGTTGCCAGAGGAAAACCGAGAAGCCATCATGTCGCAACAAGAGAAGGTTGCATTCGATACGCTTTATTCCGCTTTGCCTGACCTTCCAAAATGTTTCGCTAGTTTAAAAGATCCAAAAACACTCGAGGATCTTTACAAAGCAGTAAAAGAAGAACGATCTCGCGAATGCATACGACCAAGGCGTAAGCGCGACTCTAACGATTATTCGCGTCAGTCTCATAAAGATAGAGGTTACGATCGAGATTACAACAGACGTTACTCAAAAGACGATTATCAGAGACATCGCAGAGATTATGATGATTACGATGACCGTCGAGAAACGAGAGGAAGAACGTTTACTTACTCTAAACGACATTACAGACCGAGTAAATACGCTACGGACAGCGAAGACAGTGTAGACTCCGATTGCAGTTCAGCATCAGCTGACTACCGAACGTACACTTACACCTCTAGTAAAGGAGGACGTGGACGAACCTACGACGACGACTCGGCTCCACGAACGTCCAAGAAAAGTTCATCACGGCCACGAACTGAAGAACCTTTTTCAACAAAGAAAAAGGTTGTGACTTTTGACCCTGCAGACATTGACTCAGAAAAACTTGAACATCTAAAGCTAGAGGCTCCCTGTTGTAATTGTCCTTTCTGCCCTCATCGAGAGGCAAATAAATCTCACTCTTCAAAAGACAATGACGAACATTTAAACTCAACGGGCGCTCGACAGACCGAGGTGACTGCGAGTATGCCCCGAGAGTCTCGCCGACCTACGAGTCTTCATCAGAAAACTCAGACGGTGAAGGAATTCAGAATCCTTCAACGACCGAAACCCTCACACTAGTCATCGGTAAAGGCCCACGAGTCTGGATAACATCTCCAGACCTCTTCCAGGGCGGATGCGAAGTTTTGTTGGATACAGGTTCTGACCTGAATCTCCTTTGCATCGATGCACTGGGGGATGATACTACCTTTTACCCTGGAAATGGCGGTGTGGTAGGCGGCATAGCGACCAGCAGTATGCCAATAATTGGAACTGTAACTCTCAAGATCTTCGATGTAGATGTTTGCTTCCAAGTTGTACCTAGGTCACCAGGTGGTTACCTGGGCATCCTTGGAAATGAATTTTTCATCAAAGAACGAGCTGGCATTTCCTTTCATTGGAATACGTTGGTCCTCAAAAATCGACCTACTCGTCCTATCCCTTTTTCAATGGATAATGACCTTGATGTGAGATATATCCTGTCCCTAGGGACAGGTCCAAAAATTTTCGACTCATGTAATTCCCTTCATGGAGAATTACAATGCTTTCTTACAGATACAGCAGGGGATGTGTGTTTGATAAATTCTTCCGCCCTTAAACCCGAAATTAGAGTAGATCGTGATGACACGATGCTACTCCGAGGTTTGAATGGGCAGTCCATGGAAACAATTGGTACCGTGGAACTAAAAGTTTTGGGTTCAAAAATCCGATTCCATGTTTGTGATGGGAATTTACCCTTTCACGGTGTCGGAATTTTGGGCAACAATTTCTTGAAAAATGAACAAGCAGAGATTTCATACCATCATCAATCTCTGAATTTATCATCTCGACCTTCCCGACCCTTATCTTTCAGCCTCGGAATAAAACCATCCCGTTCATACGTAATTCCACCCCGTATGCGTATGTCCGTGTCGGTACCTGTTGTAAATCCTGAGATCAAACAGGGCTACCTCCGTAAGATTCCTCTTAAAGAGGGACTCTTAATGGGCGAAGCCGTTGTCTCAGTCGATGACGATCAAGCGATGTGTATGGTCATCAATACCACATCAGATCCAGTAGAAATCGAAATTGAACCTCAAATGCTTGAGGAATTCGAATTTGATCATCTTGATCCATCTGACGAATTTTCCGACATAGCAGAGACTCCATCTAGAACGCACTCGCTTTCTAAGCGAGATCGTTTTCAAGCAATCTTTGACAAAATTCCTACTGACCATCTCAGTCGCACCGAAAAGAGGCAAATCCTCAGACTTATCCAGAAAAATCATGATATATTTCACCTCCCGGGTGATCGTCTGGGACGTTCTAAGAAGTTCACTTGCAAAATCGAAACCACCAGCGATAAACCGGTCCGAATAAAACAATATCGGTTTCCTCAAGAACATCGCGACGAAATTAAGAAACAAGTGGATAATCTACTAAAACAAGGAATTATTCGCAAATCAAAATCTCCGTATAATTCTCCTTTGTGGATTGTCCCTAAGAAATCTGACGCTCAAGGTAACAAAAAGTGGAGAATGGTTATCGATTTTCGAAATTTGAATAAGATAACCATTGGGGATGCTTACCCCCTGCCACTCATAATCGACATTTTAGACCAACTCGGCGGAACAAAGTACTTCAGTGTATTTGACCTAGCCAGTGGGTTCCACCAAGTACCAATGGATCCCAGAGATGCTGAGAAAACTGCGTTTTCCACCCCTGACGGTCACTGGGAATATTGCTGTATGCCTTTTGGGCTTGAGTGTGCTCCAGCAATTTTTCAACGTATGATGGATTCCACGTTGAGTGGTTTAAAAGGCACAGAATTATTCATTTATCTCGACGACTTCGTAAGTTATGCATCTTCGCTTGAAGAGCATGAAGTACGAGTCCAAAGACTTTTCAACCGCCTTCGAGAGGCTGGGCTAACTCTTCAGCCCGAGAAATGCAAATTTGTCTGCCCCGAGGTGGAATATTTGGGTCACATTATCACTAAAAACGGTGTGAAACCCGACCCAAAGAAAATATCATCCCTTAAAAACGCTTCGCACCCCCGTAATCACACAGAAGCTCGAAAATTTATGGGATTAGCAAACTACTATAGGCGCTTTATCGAAAACTTCGCCGAAAGAGCAAAGCCGATCACTGACCTTACCAGAAAAACTAAACCGTTTGTTTGGTCAGTTGATTCGCAGAAGGCTTTCGATGATATTAAGAACGCATTATGCGAGAACTCATTCCTCGCATATCCAAATTTCAATCGACCTTTCATACTGGCAACCAGTTCCTCTGATGTCGGTATTTCAGGCATCTTGAGCCAGGAACTGGAGAACGAAAACCGTACGCCTGAAAATCCTGACGAAAATATCGAAAAAATTGTCTCCTGTACTTCTAGAGTCTTGCAAGAGACTGAGACGAGATACACTCACAATGAAAAAGAGTGTTTAGCAGTTTTGTACGCAGTACAACAATTTCGGCCTTACCTTTATGGCAAACCTTTCACCTTGTATACAAGCAGCCCTTGCATATCTTGGTTGAAAGACAGCCAAACTGTCACTGAACGACAGATTAAGTGGAGATCCAAATTAAGCGAATACAAATTTTCGGTTATTGTTCGACATAAGATATCAGAGCAATATGCCGAAGGGTTGTCCTACAACCCTGAGGGCAGATCTCCAGATGAAGCACTTTCAAATCAAAAATCTGTCCAGGAAGCAGTAATGTTACCACTTCGGAAAACTTCTTGTCCCGATGAAGAAGCCATAGCAGCTGTAAAACGAGGAAGAAATCCCGGAAGTAAAAACAAACCTCGGGTCAACAGCGCTCCACAACCTCGTGACACGATTGCATCCCGGTTGCGAATGAGACGGGCTACGGAAATGACACAAAATCAGAAAAAGATAAATTATTGCGAATTAAGTACAACCGAACCTGACGTTTCAGAAAGTATCGAAGACGACGTTTTTGATCAAAATCAACCAGGGCAATCCGCAGCAACTCAGGCTCCAGCCAACACAGTAGTGGAGATTGAGCCAGAACCCGGACTAGAACCTGAAGAAACAGATGAGGAGGAAGAAGAAGCAGTCCGACTCATGAATGAAGAATACATGCTAGATGAATTGGAGAAAAGTTCCAGCGATCAGGGGGATGAAAATTCTCCTGAAGCGCTCAATCGACAGAAAATGCGTGAAGATTTGAGAAAATCATTTGAACGTTTCAATAAAGCACTAGAAAAACGAGCGATTAACGTTTCAGATGAAGAAGCAGATCGTACTGTTCGTCCAGAGGATTATTACAGCCCACTGCCTGTAGTCAGCCCTCAAGTAGCCAAAGAAGTTGTCACGATATTTTAATATCGCGGCAGTCTCGCATCAGATCGGTGGGCAACAGAGGGCAGCACACGCTGCTCACACGTCTCATCCGACCCATTATTATTATAATTATTTTGTTTATATATAAGATTTTGTTCTAATTATTGTGTTAATATTATTTTATTGATTTCATAGGTATAAATTGTATTTAACTCAGGAGATTTCACTGAGTAATTCAAGTATATACTTGAATTTCTACAGTGCTGGTAAGAATGGTTGCGCATTTTATTCTTATGCTTATTATTATTGTTATTATTTTGATTGGTTGGCGCATGCGCGTCAACGCAATAGTTGGCATCAGTAAATTTATTTATTATAAATAAATTTACAAATTTTATGGATAAATCATTGGTTGATTTATCGTTGTTTCATATTAATAATTAATTATGCAAGATACAATTCGTCAGTTAGCGTCGGGAACTGGATAAATTGCACAGCCCAAAGTGTGTATTATTTGGTTGGTACTATATATATATAACATGCGACAGTCATATATATCCATTTGGTGGAAGTGAGAAATATGACAAAATGGCGTCGGCCTAGGTGCCGGCGTGAGATTCACGTGCTGCCGTGGTCAGACGTGAGGTGGTCTCTGTAAGAGTAGCGTGTGTGCTCTGTTACATTAAATTAATTATAAATTTGTCGCTATTTGGTATTTGAGTAGAAAATATAAATCCATTGGCATTAATTGAGTTTTGGTAAAAGCATAAAGGAAAATACATTTACCGTATTAGAGTGCAACCAAGGTGGTTGAATAATACGTAATCTGTAAGTACTTTTTTGGCTAATACATTGGCGTGTAATTTTGGTTCCCGCGTTGATGATCATTTGTTATTGCATAAGAGTAAAAGAGATAGTGAATACAGCGTATTAAAATTTTCCATAAGCATATGATGGAATGCGTGACTATTGTGCCCAGTAGGTACTAATACAATCAGATAAAACTATTCAATATTATTTTATTATTGCCAGATATTGAGTGTGATAAATATTTGGTTATTTTTATTATTTACTGCTTAATTATTATTTTCTGCGTAATTATTATATTTTTATTATCACGTGTGAGTGATACCAAAATTTAAGATATTAGTTTATGTAATTATTATCAATTTGGAGTATTATTATTATATTATTATTTTGTGATTATTATTTTGTAAATATTGTAAGATATTCACCAGTGGTTCAATTGCACGAAATATTTACTTTAAATATTTCAAGCTTATTTTGAGATTATAGTTTAGCTTGTGAATATCACGTGTGAGTGATATCATTATTTACATGCGAGAAAGCTATTTTGTGTTTAAGATGTTTACTGTCTATTCTTTATTGGTATTATTTTATTTGTATACGTTTACCAGTATTATTTTGTAAGTGAATTACTATTAATTTATTTTGATATTGTTATTTTGGATATGCGATACAATTAAATATTAATTTATTATTTAAAATATAATTTGAAAAACAAATGATCGTCAACCCGGTATTAATTTAAATTTTATTTATTACATTACTACTATCTTTTTCTTGCTTCTTCTTCCTAAAATCTGAAATCGTTAACCTGTCATTTATTTTATTTTCATTTCTCCGTTGGTTTTATTTTGGTTTTTGAATTTTGTTCGTGGGGCACACGAACTGGCGCCCAACTAGGAAATCTAACCCAGCCTGAGCAGAGCTGCCTGTCCAGGGAGATTCAGGATATCTCCAGGTAAGACATTTTGGTTGGTTTTTGGTGTTTATTAATTTATTTTCAGGTTTTCCATCCAACGGAGAACCATAACGGCTATTGAGCACTATCCACACTCCGCCGTGGGTCGTGTGAAATAGAGGAGAACGTTATAAAGTCAGAAAATATCTTGAACGAGGTTACTTATCAGATGAACACGACGAATCTGAAGACTTGGACGAGTCCGACGAAGAAGAAGAATTCCTTCGTGAAAATCAAGACATAGAAGAAAATGAAGATTCGAGTGAAGCCAGCTGCTCCGAACCGGAATTTCAAGTGGAAATAACTCCTGCAACTCCAAAGACACCTCGAGCTGATGAGATTCGAAAGAAATATCTCACCGCAGGTAGAAGTCCTTCGACTCCTATGTGGAAGAACACGGTGCTGAAAGCTGCGCAAGCGAATTGCAAAGAACTCGACTATGACGATCATACAAAAAGCTTTTACTGGAAAGACGCAGAAAATTCTGATGACAACACATCTACAGTCATCGCGAGGCCTTCCACTTGTCAAACTCTGAACGTCGAGGATGTACCTGCAGCTTCATCCAGTATGGCACACGTGGAAACGCCCAAACGCGTAGGAACATCCACCAGAGAAAATTTAGAAAACGAAAAAACCTTGCTGAATGAAAGTCAGCAGTCCAGTTCACCAACTCGAGACTCTGCAAATGACCGTACAATCATAGCAGAGAGTTCTTCTCAATCAGACCAATCAGAGGTAAGCCAATCCGATGGAGCCACTGTGATTCAAGTGGAAGTACATCAGGAACAAGATGACGGAAATGCGCAGGTAAACGAATCTGGCACTCTCAACACGACTCAACCGGAAGTTGTTGACGAACAGCTGGGGGATGAGCTGGAGATGAATATTGATTTACCTCCTAACATTCCGAATCAAGCTCCGTAGTACGTATTTGATCCTCCTTCTTCAGACATAGCTGAAGATTTGAGTGATCAACGCTATTCACCACCGGAAGTTTCGTCTTCCTCGAGCTCTGAGTCTGATAGACCTCCGAAACTACCTGAAAATCGAATCAAATTCAAAGACAGTCGAGATGGAATTACCTATGTGAGAGACCACATGGTACATTTCCTGTCTCTGGATTGTGAAATGATGAAACCAGTCTCACGATTGCTGAGAGATCTCACTTTCATCGATCGGGAAGACCTGAGGGCAGCTAAACCAAAAATGAGTGATGTATTAGTCACAAAATTGGGTCAGTGTTTTATCTTCACGGTCTTTGTTAAGAAGAATCATTTTGAAAAAATCGATTTAAATAATTTGATTGAAGGTTTACGAAATTTAAGAGTGTCCATGTTCAAACATAAAATCTATACATTCCGCATGGCGAAACAGGGGGATAAATTCGATGACTTAAACATTAAGCCTTATCTTATACAAGAATTAGGCGACTGTCCTATCGAGGTAACACTTTGCGAAGGAAATATAGAAGTTCCTGCCGAAGAGTTACGCGATAAGATCATCGAGGAAAACCACTGTAGTCCTATTGCGGGCCACAAAGGTGTCGTGAAAACTTATTGGCGAATTCGAGAGAGATTCTACTGGCCAGGCATGAAGGAGAGAATCTATAAATTCATCCGGAAATGCGAAATCTGCCAGAAGAATAAACTCACTCGAATTAAAACAAAACAACCAATGATGATAACCGATACTCCGTTCGAACCCTTCGAGAAAATCTCCATTGATACTGTTGGACCACTTCCTATGACTAGGAGTGGAAATGTCCACATCCTGACTATTCAGGATAACTTTTCTAAAGCCGTAACAGCAATCCCGATACCTGATATCCGATCGACAACAGTAGCAGAAGCTCTTGTTGATCGTTATATGTGCTATTACGGATGTCCGAGAGTTATCCTCTCAGATAAAGGTACTTCATTTACCTCTAAAATAATACAACAACTTGCAAAAGCTCTAAAAATCCAAAGATTAACAACCTCGGGTTATTACCCCCAGTCAAATGGTTCTTTGGAAAGGAGCCATCAGCCGTTGATAGACTTCTTAAGAGTATTATCAGATAAGTATCCGAACTGGGATCGATACGTGGGACTTGCGGCGTTGAGTTACAATACCAATGTGCACACTTCCACCAAATTCACTCCATTCGAGTTGATGTTTGGTCGAAGAGCTCGGTTACCAACCCAATTCCCTGATTATTCCAGAATCGAGACTTATTCCGACTATCTCGCCGATCTTATAAGTAGATTGTCCGAAGTCAGAGAAATCGCTGCTGATTGTCTCAATAAGGCAAAACAAGATTCCAAAATTCGTTACGATCGACACATACACGCCAAAGCCTTCAAGGTAGGCGACTTTATTTATGTTTTAAAGGAACCACGGAAGAATAAACTCGATGTTTATTATACCGGGCCTTATGAAATTGTCGAAATTAATGAATTTGGGAGTCTGATTTACCTAAATGACAAAGGGAACCGCAAACTGGTAAACCCCAACAAAGCTAAACCTGCTTTCGACCATAAGGCTAAACCTTTATAAAGTTCTCTGTTTCAGATCCAAATCTCTTACCATCATGAGACAATTATTGATATTCCTGATCATCATCATCGAAGGAAGTCAATCCAAGTACGACCTGACCATCCAACCATTGTCAGACAACCCGGGTCTACTGTATGACCCATTTAAGAAAATTCACCTTGTAGAAGAAAACTGGTGCATCATCTCTTCCATTAACGTCCGAGGATTAGTTGAAATGTATCCATTCGAGTGGGACCATCTCCATTCAACCATACTAGGTTGCACCAAAATTATCGACGCTGCGACCTGCGTGCACTACCTGAAGATGGACATGATAACCGAATTACAAACCTCCATAAACCAAGCTAAAAGCCGTTTGGACCAACTCCTCGAAGAAACGACATTTAAAACTCCGCCGTTTGACCGTAATCAACGAGCTCCATGGTTTGGATTCGTCGGCACAATTGCACGAGAATTGTTTGGAACCATGGACTACGAAGACAAAGAACATATCACCAAAGAGATCAATAAATTATATCAAGACAATGCAGAAATGGTGCACCTAGTACAGAACGCCACTCACCTAGTCAAGAGTGATATCAACACTATCCTCCAAAGCGAGGCGCAAATGCAGTCCAATCTAGACAATCTCGCAGACGCCACTACTAAATTTATGAATTCCACCAAAGATGCCTTGGGAAAACTCGCATATCTGATGAAAGTCATAATGCTGGGGGATGAACGAAGGGAGATCGCCAGTAACCATCTTCGAGTCCTGAAAGAAGCCGAAACAATCATTGAGGAAGCCAAGGCCGGCAGACTCTCTCCACAAGCTATATCACCAAAACAACTTTACCAAGCAACTGTTGACATCATGAGGAAGCATCCAGATTTGAATCCACCACAACCAATTGATCGGATAGATATCTCGACCTTGTCGTCTGTGTCTACAGTAAAGGTAGCTAGGTCGAAAGGTTACCTACTTATCATAGTAACCCTGCTGCTGTTCCATAAAATTCCGTTATTATCGTATGAGATGAGATCATTACCGAAGCCAGAAAATTTGAATGGAAAAATTCAGACACTGACAATACTACCATCGAAAAGGTTCCTGATTACAGACCCAGGCTTGAGAAGATTCTATCTAGCCGATTCTGAATACATCAACAAATGCAAATCTATCGGAGATGATTTGTCTTGTCGTCCCGACATACCATTCCAGTCTACGGAGGCAGAAGAAGAAGTAGACTGCGAAATGAAGCTGCTTTTGAAGTCAACCGATGATATCTCAAGAACCTGCAATGTTCGCATCATACCAGAGTGTAAAACCACGTGGATAAAGCTCAATCAATCAAATTCCTGGGCATACTCGACTTGTAAAGAGGAAAAACTAATCTTCAAGTGCTTAAGCCCAGTCGAAAAAGAATACTACATCAACGGAACAGGAATGGTCCATATTCACGGTAGATGCGAAATTAGAGACGGAAAATATATAATAAAAAGCATACGAAGAGATCACTCAGCTGAACATGACCTTGCCAAAGTTAAACTTAACCTTGGAAACGTTGTCGACGAATTTAACAGCTGAACCCAAAATAACCGGATTTCTCTTCAAGAAAAATGTCGATCCATTAAAAACAGTAGACAAATTCCAACCCTGGGGAGCAGGATTAGAAGAAACAGAAAATCGAATGTCCGAAATATCGCTGCACCATCAAGAAGACGATATTCATCGAACGATGACGGTGGGAAACATGTCCACCTTAGTCGTGCTGTGTGTCATCCTCGTCGTTTCAATATTCTTCAAATGCTGCATATTCTCGAGTAAGAAGCGCTGCTTCACCTACAAGAAAAACAAGCAGCCAGGCGAGGTACATCCAAAATCAGTAAAAGAAACAAGACGTTCCTCAGACTCCAAACCGAAGTCTGTCCAAATCAAAGACGAACCAGAAGTCATCGAACTCCGAGAAACTCCACCAGCTCTCCCAACTCGTGTCGTCTTCTCTACAAACAAATCACCAACGACAACTCGTACCACTAGAGGCCTTCGCCTCTCAGACTTCAACGCTCCGATTTAATCATCCTAAACAAGATAAGAATAATGTATAATTCAAACCAAAATTTCACGGAAAAATAGAAATCCTCTTTTAATTTACTTTAGTCCAGACCCAAAATAATTTATGGGCCTTTTTATGAAAATTTTACGAAAATTCTTATAAATTTACCGACACTTATTGTCGTTTTGAAAGAGGATTCCTATTTTACCGGCATGACATTTTAAGAAAATTATATTATTAATAATCTAATTAGGAAAATTTTTAAAATCTAAATTTACAAGATCAAATTTTGGAAAATTATATAGCTAAATTCAAAATTCAATTAAATTATAACAAATTTTCAAGTCACCTGGACATTTGAGAAAACAGGAAATTCGGAAATCCCTGTTAAAACTAAAGTAATTATTTCAAATTCTAACTAAGAGATAAAACGCTTACCTCTCACAGCGCAAGCGCAACTCTGAACATTAATAACAACCACTGCCGAATTTTCTTACAGCCGTTGACAGAACTCCTGACAGAACTCTCCTTTTTCTCTCCATTAAAATTCCCCTTTTAAAATTCAGCTCCAAGGAAAAATCCTCGTTACTCCTATTTCACCTCCTATAATAACAAGAAAATGGAAGCAATAAATAGAAAAGTAATTTTCTTTCAAAAACGAACATCAGAATGTTACTCACCTCTTGACAGTCACGTGTTCCGTAATAAATTTTAATTAACTTACCTGGCGTTGCGCCGTAAGAATAATAATAACAGTAATAATAATAAATTTAAAAGCAAAGAGGAAAAGGAAATAAAAATCGCTTTTCCCTCCGTTTACACTCGCTCGAGAGCGTATACGGGTGTATAAAAGGATGGGTTGCTTTTCAGGTTTTAAAATAAGGAACTAATGATCTCCAAGCTCATTTTCTCTTTATTGAAAAGAGAAAATTGACAGCTCAAAAGTGACTCGAAAGTGGTAACATATTTTGGTTACCCAGCGAACGCTATTGATGGCCGAACTGCCTCATTTTCGTCCACCTCTTCAATTTCCTCCTCTTCTGGATCATCCTCCCCATCTTCTCTAAAGAGCCAGGAAATGGATTTCCAATCCTCCATCCAATCTTCCTCATCCTCGTCCTTTTCCCTCCAAAGATGTTTACTCCAGGCCAGGAAAAGCTCACGCTTTAAACTGTCGGGACAGTACGGCAAAGAACCACAGCTTAAATAATACTGGACAAACGAATAAGTTAATAATGACACAAACTTAATTAATCTCGACTTAACACTTAAACACTTACGTGTAACAGATTATTACGCACACCACACGAGTAGTAACAATCACAAATGTGAATCTTGGGATCCCAGATAGCAAAGATCCTCCAAATATAGGTAAATTCGGCATAGGTTCTTACAAAATAATAAATGGGATCCCCAAGGTCGTACTTTTGACCAAAAGACATGCACATTGTGTTAGTTTCAAGTCAGTTGACTGAATGCCCGACTTTGCGCATAAACGACAAGTCAGCAGTAATAAGACGCGTTAGCCGTGAGAGAGTTAGTGCAGCAAAAAGAAAAAAAATATTAAAGAATAAAATATAATGGAGAAACTCTTAAAACTAACAAAATAAAAATTACATATTCAGGAAACCCATTCAAAAATTTATTTCCCAAAATTTACAATCATTGTCGCCTTTTGAACAACCAGGCGATAGAAGAATCTTTTAAATTTGAATTCAGTAAACGCAAATTATTCCTGTTTTCCCGAACGTCACGGAAACTCCTCAAAATTTCTAGCAGATAACTGTCGCGAACATCGGCATTATCAGTGAAATGTAGATGCAGATTGATGACGATATACTGAAACCCATAAATTAACTAAATATGGACGAGAACCTTTTTCTCTTATTATAAATGAATCTAGATAACCTATTTACCTCTAATAGCGTAGGAACACGACCGTCGGCACCTAGCGGAGGCGACGGTGGTGCTACAGAATGGATCCAATCAATCTCGTATTGATTTGTCACGAACAAAAAGATTGGGTCTGAGTCCGAGTACCAACGAGCTTGTACCTCGATCAGAACCTCCTCCATTAAGATTGGTAAAGGATCCAGTTCTGGATCGACAATCTCGACAGGTGGGCGATTAAAACACATTTTCAAAAAAAAAAAAAACGAATCCTGAAATTGTCAATTTCAGATCATAAATTCTTATGACCAGATTACCAAAATCTGTATTTTTAGAATTGGAAGTGGGTTTTAATAGAAATCAACCAACTTACCCCCTATTGTAATGAGCGTCCGTTAGCTTTGAGAACAACTCAACAAGACACTATATTTAAATGTCATCTTTTTCTTTAAAATTGAAAGAAATAAGCGAAAATAAATATGACCTTGCTAAATCAGCAGAAAATTTTATAAAAATATGATAAAATCCATTATAAGCTAAAATTAAGCGATACATAAAATTGTATAAATTTTAAAATCTACGATACTGCCAAGAGGTAGAAAAGTAAAATTTTATCCATATTAAGGTTCCAAAAACCTGTAAAAATCTCTCTTCATGTATTTCTTATTTATAAACGACATTTGTCCCTTACTTTAGCATAATTCCATCTTTTATTACAGTCAAATCCATAAAAATGTGGATTAATTAGTTAAAAAAATCTTATGCGAACGAAATAAGCTGGTCTTCGAGAATAGTTCCCCTGTCAAGCGTAAGATGGCGCCACTTGCCGGTCGAGATCTACCAAGGTAAGATCAATACGACGGTCGATAATTAACATCCTATTGATGTTGCGCTGTCGCGGGAATTGCGAACGCGGGCAAAGCAGAGACCGATATACGCTATCTGCCTCGCTCTCACACACCGCGCACCCTCTCACTCAGATACATGAGCGCGACCGAGAAATAATGCACCCCACGGCTTAAGCCATTTCCGGCTAAACAAAACACTTCCTGGGCTAGAATAAAGGTGTATACTTACCGTAATAACGTTAAACCATAATTTTTAATAAATAAACTATAGCTAAATAAGAAAAAAAAAGAAAGAAAAAAAAAGAAGGAGAAAAATTATTTTGGTTTGGTTTTTGTTTTATTAATCTGCTCACTTACAGCCAAAGGAACAAAATTATTTTCATTCTTAAGAGACTCAGTAATATCCTAGTCAGCAAGTAGTCTCTTTTTACTACGATTCTTGATTTTTCTTTGTTTTTTTTTTTTTTTTATTGCTGACTGGGCCGTTGAAGCTGTTTAGCTTGCCATTTAGCCTCCCATCCGGGATGTTTTAAATCACTGAAAAAAAAAAAAAAAAAAAAAAAAAAAACACAACAAATTAATTTTTCTTTAGGAAAACTGTTTTTTTTATAGAAATTCCAATGTATACACCTTTGTACTTACAATCGAGTCTTGATATGGGCCACCTGTATCACGTTATGAGTCACCTCTTCGATGAAACGCGAGTTGAAGGTGTTGGTAATTAAATCGCGAGGACCAGCTCCAATCAGTCGAGTCGAGAGCCACGCCCTTAAATTTAGCAATTCAACGGGCAACTCCTCTCCCATCACGCCCTCGAGACACGAAAGAACCCTGAGTCCGACTGCCGGGTGGAAATGGCCTTCAAAATATCGGAGAAGCCCTCCCATCATCAACAGGACCTAGTTAGCAAACAGCGAAACTTTCAAAGAGAGAAAACTAATCTTGTAGGGATTACTTAATTACAAATTCTGAATACTTACATCGGCATCAAATTTATTGACACACCTCGTCGCGAATTCAGGTGGGTTGTCGGAAGGAAAGCGCAGCATGGTTGAACACTTGAGAATTGATTTGAAGTTTGAATAAAACTGATTCAAATTTCAAATCTCGTGGTATTTAAAGGAACGAAGACTCGACGTGGCAATCGTCATTACCCCTCGTCGAGTTGCTAATTAATTACTCTCGGGAACAACAGATGTCCCCTCTATGGCGTTAAATAAGCGTTATCGCGGCCTCGCGAGAGCTGCGAACGCAGGCAAAGCAGAGACCGATTGCCCGTGCATTCTTTCTCTCTCGATCCCCACTTAATATAGTACTCTCTCACTCCCACTCACACACAGATAACCTTATAAATATATAAATAATACATCTAAATTAAAACCTAAATTACTTAAATAAATTAAATCTAATATTTATAAAATTAATACTATAAACTCACGCAGCCGCAACAAAACCTATGCTTAAATAAAATTTAAATCTAAACCTTAAATTAAAAGTTAAACTAAATTTTAAAGGGAAAAATAAACTAATTCTAAAGGAAGGTATTTTAAAAAAAAAAAAAAATTTTTTTTTTTTTAGCGCAAGAGCAATTGAACCATTTTGTTTTTATTAAAGGATTTATAAAAAAAAAAATAAAAAAAAATAAAAACAAAAGAAACGAATATACAAATACACAAGTAATAAATTCTTTTTTTTTTGAACAAATCCTCTGCCGAGAATGATCAATCCTCCTCTGGGGCCCTTGGAAGGTCAACTCTAAAACAAAAAAAAAAAAAAAAAAAGAAAATTTATTTTATTATTAGCTAAAAAAAAAAAAAGAGAACCCATCTGTTTTCCTCGCTTCCTCTTACCTCATGAGGTCCTCGGCCGTTTCCAGTAAATTAGTCGCCAAGACCCAGATTTCCTCCAAGTTCGGTGCCTCCAGCTGAACTCGAGGGGGCGTGGCCCGCCAGGAAACCCGAAAATATCGGGTAACCACCTCGAGCTCAGGAAGGAGCACCCCCACTATCTCTTTTATGTTGAGGAGAAGCCTCATCCCCAACAGAGGATTTATGGGCCTCGTGAAAATATCCACGAGCATCCCAATCTCCAGTAAAGCCTGAAAAGAAGGAACAGATGAGAAATTTTTTTTTTTTTTTTTTTTGGGAATAATTAATAATTTAATAATAAAATTAAATCACCATTACTTACATTGTAGTGGAACCTGTGTCTCACCAACTGAAACCAGGTCGAAAACCCTCCGTAATGATGCCTGGTAACAAACATACTAAATCACAAATTTTGCGAATTCTCTTTTATTAATTAAGTTACCAGGCTCACTGTTACCTTGGTACTGGCGTCCAAATTGCACCCGCGGAATGCGTCTCGAGATAAAACGATAGCCGGAGATCAAATTCTTTATGCAGACGCGGCAAAAATCTACTCACAATTAAACATCGCTAGATGTCAGTTAAATGCAGATTTCTAGCGCAAAAATGAATTATTCTCTCCAGCTTATTTCGTTACCATTTTCAATCTCAAGGTCATATACGGGAATATGCAAATGTGCACGCATTATATGCATGTAGAGAGGTAAAGAATTTATAATAATATTGTAATCCTTATTTGAAATAACCATACTATGTAATCCTTATATTTAATAATAATTATTATTATTTTGGTGATGGGCAATAATAGATTTTAGGGGAAAGTATATAAAAATAATGATATGATAATCTATAAAATTATATTATATATATAATTGCAATACATATTTATCTAGGAAAAGAATAGAAAAACAAATATATCTCTTATCTTTACATAATCTCATAGTTGTAAGAAATTTTATAAATTGTAAGCGTTATCGCAAGCTTTTGTGAAAGAAGGGACATATGTTTAGGAAAGCAAGAGAGTTTGCAACCCTCTTACTTTCCGGGGGATTGTTATGTCCAAATAATTTTTTTTTTATTTTGGTAATTATTAAAAATAATTATTACAGAGCTCCTCTTTTCAAAAGCGCGCGAAAACGCAGCGTCAGCTTTTTCCACCTTTTTATGCGACAAATAATAGTGGGAGGATAACTGCCATAAGTTTAACGAATAATTAATAAACTGTCGTCACCTTCCACCAATGACAATAATTAAAAATTCCCCATCAATCGCCAAATCAAAGTTTATAAAAAGCCTGAGCACCCATAGCTCATGGCTAGTCAGTTCTTAAAACTTACGGTCCGCGAAGATTCGAACGTCGTGTTTTCGTGCACTCTTATTGCAGGATTCCGCCGTAGGCGTTGAAAAGTCAATAAGAGGATCTTTAATATTTTTCATTTAAACCTTATTGCAGGTATCCGCTTCGGCGTTGAAATAATCAATAAGGCATTCTAAACTTAACATCTTTTCGCAGTCAATTATTGCAGGACTCCGCTTAGGCGTAGAAAAAGTAATAATCGACTTATCTATCTATTAAAAATCCTCTGAGATTGATAGAATCATCCGGTCCGATCGAAACAGTGACGCAAATCACGTGAATTTGCGATTCCATCTCGGGCTGAGTAATTTTGTGCATAAAACCACTATCGGGTGTGTAAAAAGGACGCATTTTAATATAAAATAAAATTCTTATACAAATATTCTTCAACAGTAAATGATCTAAAAATATCAATTGTTTAAAATCGTGAAAAGATTCAGTGTACAAGTGAATTGTAACTAAATTATTAATAAAAATACAAGATCGCAAGTTCAGCTTTTCGAGTTTCATTCGAGAGTAGCACATAAGATTATATCCTACTACCCCAGCCGCGCCCATCCAACCAAATCCTACAGGAGGAAGCTGAGTGAGCTGCAACGTTCTGGAGGGATCTAACCTGCCGTGACTAAAAAGAAAGAAACATCGAAAGGTAGGTGAAAGATTTACATTTTATTCTTTCACGAGATATCTGGTTCAACACAAGAGCACCAGTCTCTTCAGAGACGTTTTGGGTTCTTACTTTTCGAAAAGATCCACCATAAATAATAAATTAAAGGAAGATAAATTCTTCCTCGGATTCTTTAATGTTGTCCGCAACCTCCAAATCGCTCGTCTAAATTTTTCTATCGCTACCAAAGAGAGAAATCCCGGATAATTAATTTGAATTTAAGCGGCGGACATAACACTATAAATTAATTATTCCATCCTGGTGATGTTTTGTCATATTTTGATAAAATAAAAATTTTAATTTAACACATGATCACTATATTAGTAGTAATTTTATTTAATTAAAATTTATAAATATCAATATATCATTATAGATTCCTTTGAGGACCTGCTATGACCATACCAAAAGAAAACAAAGTGATTTATTGAACGATGAATCTTCAAATAAAAGATGTCATTATGAAAATAATATAAATAATGATGAAAATGAAGATGTACTTGTTATGTCCGCCGCTGTAATTTAAATTAATTATTCGGGATTTTTCCCTTTGGTAGCGATAGAAAAATTTAACGAGCGATTTGGAGGTTGCGGACAACAGTAAAGAATACGA
This sequence comes from Microplitis manilae, assembly GCA_030273425.1. Lineage (NCBI taxonomy): Eukaryota > Metazoa > Arthropoda > Insecta > Hymenoptera > Braconidae > Microplitis > Microplitis manilae. The sequence continues at coordinate 4,459,422 of CP092730.1, read as the reverse complement.
GGAAGATTGTCACTTCCTATATTCATTTTTTATAGTGGGTTTTTCGAAGAGTGTGAACCCAAACGCCTTCGAGCTTGGTTACGTTGCATTTATTAGTCGATCAAAAGAGAGAAAAGGTATTCAAAGTGATCTCTCACTTACCTTGAATTGAGTCTGTTCTTCTAGCAAGGCAGGCAGTATCCCTCCAGAACTCTGCAGCTCACTCGGCCTCCTCCTGAAGGACTTGGTTGAATGGGTGCTGCTGGGGTAGTAGGATAGAGTCTTATATGCTATTTTCGAATGACCTCACTCAGTTAAGATTATGATCTTTTGTCTTTTTATTCAACTAATCAATTACAGCACTTATACACTATAATTGTTACAATGGATTTCACTTTTGAAGATGCAAAACCATTTAATTGATGATTATTATTTTTAATATACTTTTAGAATAAATTATGCGTCCTTGTTTAGCCTCATGGCTTCTTATGCGCAGATTATCTCGACCCGAGATCGGACAATAATTACACTTGCTTTTTGTGTCACTATTCGATTGAGCCGGACGGAATTTTATAATAATTGTAGATAACAAAATAATACCGCTACACGATATGAAAATATCGGCCTAGTACCTTTATTAATTTACAACTTAACTGAATCTAAATTTAAGATAAACCGCTGTTAATAAAATAATACCGCTACACGATATGACTACCGGCCTAGTACCTTTTATTAAGGACGGTTACTTATTGCTTCCTCTGGGACAGATTTTTGCAATAAGATTACGGGCTATCGACGCTGTTTACGTGGACCGTAGGACTCGAAATTTAAAGATCTGATCAACAACCACGAAACCGTACTAGCGGATCGTAGGACTCGAGATCTGAAAATTTGATCAACAACTAAGGCCCTGAGCCATGGTGCTCAGGCTATTTAAAAACTTTTAATTGATGTTTGATGGGAGTAATTAAATTGTTGTCATTGGTGGAAAATGACGACAAGTTTTTATTTATTCGTCAATCGTTATTGCAAGAATCGTCGCTCTACTTTTATATGCATAAATGGTGGTAAAACTGACGCTGCATTTTCGCGTGCTTTTGTAAAGAGGAGTTTCATAAATTTATTTATGAAATAAAATAAATTAGTAAAAAAAAATTTATTGGACATAACATACTAAGTGATCTGAGCTCCGATAAGGAAATTGAAGAACTCGACAATATTAGTTACCATTCTGATAGCAATAGCAGTGAAAATAGTGATTCTAATCCTGAGATCAGCGAATCAAGTGATGATTCTATTGGCACCATAGATAACGTCGTTGAATTCAATGATCAAAATAATGGCCAAATTATCAATGATAATAATAAAATACTCGAATTTTTATATGAAAATTGTTTACTAACAACCGACGAAAGAGTTTTAATGCTTCTACACTTATACTTAAAACATCGACTAACTAAGTCGAGCTTAGAAGCTATTTTAACTATGCTGCATAAAATGCTCCCGGTTTCTAATCGCTTACCCGTATCCGTGTTTAAATTATTTAAGTACGTTAAAAATTTCGTACCATCAGTTAATGTGATCAAACATTTTTATTGTCAAGTATGCTCATGTTATTTCGGAGTTGATCATAAAATTGATAAGTGTAATTCATGTGAAGCTACGAAGAATCAAATATTTCACTCCTTTGAAAGAGACATAGGTCAAATTACAAAATTCTTATGCGAAGAATTAAAGCTGGCTGAAAAATTAAAATTGCCTAATGTTAATAAAGAAAATGTAATTACTGATATTACTGATGGCCTAGAATATCACACAGTGAATTCGAGAGAAAATCGAGAAATATACGATCTAACATTAATTTTGAATACAGATGGTATTTCATTAAGAGTAAGATCACGTCAAGTGGACCCCCCATTTTCCACTTGATCATGAAAATTAAGTTTATGTATTTTTTTCTTATGTAGTCACTATGAAAAATTAAACCCTCAAACGATTTTTCAAAATTTTCATTTTAACAACAATTTTTTTTACAATGAAAATTTTAAGTACTTTTAATTAAAAAATAGATTACAAAACAACCGTTAAAGATAAATTAATGAAATTTTCAGGATTCATTGTCAAATATCTATATTTTATAAAAATATTGATAGCTTGAAATAATTTATTTATTATCCTATTGTTAATTAACTTTTAAGTAAACAAATGAAAATTTCATTGACTTCTCAGTCAACAAATGAAGTTTTTTTTTCATGGGTTACATGCATTATTTATTAAAGTTTAAGATCCCGAAAGAAAATTTCACTGCCCGCGATTAGTTTAAACAATATGAATTTATTTATCACCGCGCGCCGGTCGCTGAACGCTCTCAATACAGTGCGCGGCCGAGCTTCTCAGGCTCTATTGCAGCTTTGGTCCGTCATAATTCAAAGTAATATTTAAAAATATTATAACTGAACAAATTTTTTTTTTTTTTTAACAATATCATGAATAATACAACAAAATAATTTTTTATTATTAAACTGAAACAGGGGAAACTAACTAATAATTAAACTTAATTATTAATTAATAATAATTTTTTTTTTTTTAATAATTTATAAATTATTATTAAGTAATTATAGATACATTAATTATTCATTAAACAATAATCAGGGAAAACTAACTAATAATTGAACAATTAAACTTAATTATAAATTATTAAAAAAAAAAATTATTATTAATTAATAATTAAGTTTAATTATTAGTTAGTTTCCCCTGTTTCAGTTTAATAATAAAAAATTATTTTGTTGTATTATTCATGATATTGTTAAAAAAAAAAAAAAAATTTGTTCAGTTATAATATTTTTAAATATTACTTTGAATTATGACGGACCAAAGCTGCAATAGAGCCTGAGAAGCTCGGCCGCGCACTGTATTGAGAGCGTTCAGCGACCGGCGCGCGGTGATAAATAAATTCATATTGTTTAAACTAATCGCGGGCAGTGAAATTTTCTTTCGGGATCTTAAACTTTAATAAATAATGCATGTAACCCATGAAAAAAAACTTCATTTGTTGACTGAGAAGTCAATGAAATTTTCATTTGTTTACTTAAAAGTTAATTAACAATAGGATAATAAATAAATTATTTCAAGCTATCAATATTTTTATAAAATATAGATATTTGACAATAAATCCTGAAAATTTCATTAATTTATCTTTAACGGTTGTTTTGGAATCTATTTTTTAATTAAAAGTACTTAAAATTTTCATTGTAAAAAAAATTGTTGTTAAAATGAAAATTTTGAAAAATCGTTTGAGGGTTTAATTTTTCATAGTGGCTACATAAGAAAAAAATACATAAACTTAATTTTCATGATCAAGTGGAAAATGGGGGGTCCACTTGACGTGATCTTACTCTAAGTAAAAGTTCGAAAACCAATTGTTGGCCACTGATGATTATTATCGCTGAGTTACCTGAAAATTTTAGAAGTTCATTTATTATTCCAATTGGACTTTGGTGTGACGGAAAATGTAAACCAACGATGAATACTTTTTTAAAACCATTTTGTGACAAATTTCAAGAGTATTTCGATAAAGATATTAAATGGATTGATCCCAAAACAGGCAATGAAAATATATCTAAAATTGTTGCTCAATTCATAATTGCTGATGCTCCGGCGAGAGCTTTGATACAAAATATTCAAAATTTCAACGGGAAGTTTGGATGTAATATTTGTGAAATTTCGATGGAAAAGTGTCAAGCAATTAAAGGAAGGAGAAATAAAAGTACATATCCTTTTATTGAAGAAGGTTCTAGATTAAGACAAGGAAGAAGAATGGAAAAACAAGCCGTAAGAGTAGCTGCTTCTGATGATAAATTGCATATAAAAGGTATTAAGGACATTCTATTGTATCCAAATTTCCTCTCATCGATCTCGGAACCTGTTTACTTCCAGAGTATATGCACTCGGCGTTACTTGGCGTAGAGCGACAATTTGTTGATATATATATTAATGAAAAAGGCTCTTGGAATTTAAAAGATTATTGTAAAATAATTAAGAACAATTTGTTACATATTCAACCACCACATTTTGTCAACAGAATGCCCAGATGCATAACAGATTTCAAGTTATATAAAGCCTCAGAATACTATTATTTTATTCTTTTTTACTCACTTCCAGTCCTGGCGAATCGGTTACCACAGAAATATCTAAACCATTGGCTGCTTTTTGTTAGAGGATTATATATGTTACTTCAGAATCAAATTTCAAAACAAGACTTGATAAAAGCTGAAGAACTGTTAAAAGTATTCGTCAAGCAAACTAAAATACTGTACAGTAATCGTGAATTGACTTATAATGTTCATCAACTTATTCATTTTCCGCTGATAGTAGAGCGATGGGGCCCTTTAAACCATACCTCGGCATTCTCTTTGGAAAATTTCAATGGTTTTTTGACTCATATAACTCATGGAACGAAGCATTTAGGTCAGGAAATAATGAATCATCTAGATGTAATTCAAGGAGTGCAAGTTTTAAAAAATCATGTTCATAACCACGGTGAAGTTAATTCATCAAGTCAGTCGTTAAATAAACTTCTGGGGCAAGTCGTTGATCATCAATTAGACGATAATGAGTTAAATCTATTTGAATCACTCAATATAAATTCAAAAACGTTACAAATTTATAGCAGAGCAGAAATTCAACGAGAACTATTTACTTGTGACATTTATAAAACTATAAAAACAAATAGCTTTACAGTAAAATTAATTTTAATTAACAATACTGAAATTTATGGATCAATAAAATTTTTTGTAGAAACGAATAAAATTGTGTGTTTTGTTATAGGGAAATTTGTTATTGAAAAAAAAAAATTCTTTTGTAATTTAGAATATTTAGTTAAAATAGATCATATAATACCTATCATAGAAAGTAAAAAATTAACATTTTTTACTATGAATCAAGTAAAGATGATAAGTCACGTATTGCGTATAGGAAGCTTTGTGTGTGATAATTTGAAATTATTAAAAAATAACTTTTAGATATTTAATAATTTATTTGTAAAGAAATTTTATTTCTTTGTAATTAGTAAATTAATAAATTGGAGATAATTAACAAAATAAAATGATTTTACTGATTTAATAATAAATCTAATGACGCTTTTATCATTAAATTCGTGTTGGCAGTCATGCTCTTGCATGATTTTAACTTCGTATGAGTATAAATCCGTATATAAATATACCCAACCATACAAACTCATAAGCACTCTCGCAAGTATATTCATGATCAATTCAGTGACGTAAAAAATGATTGAACATGATCAGTCTTGACCAAACATGAATTGTGAACGACCATGGAAAGTCATACGTCATCATGCACGCTCATATATGATCATCTGAAGAACGCAAAAAATAACTTTGAATGATCAACCTTGATCAAGTCTGATCATGCATGTTGATACGAAGGTATACACGGTCAGGTAAGCTCGAACTTGATCATTCTGGCCGCTCAAAAGTAGACATTAGACTGTTTCAAATTAGGGGACTATTTTTTTTATTTTTGATGAACATTGAAAAATCGAAAGGGTATGTTAAAATATGGTGACAGTTAAAATTTGAGCTCTTCATATTGATATTTAGAGGTGGCTATTTGTAATTTTCGATTTTTCATTTAGAAACATAGTAAAAAATACATAACTTCCGAAAAAATCAAGATACAAAGAATCTCTTCTCAACTTTTTTGTAGGAAATTGAATGCTCTACAAAAAAAGTCTCTTATTATTTTTTGATAAATCCATCTCTTCGAAAGTTATTAGAGCTCGAAGTAAAGTTGGAGATCTTTTTACTTTTCCGGTGAAAGTATCGGACTAATCATAAAATGTCATAGAATCTTTTTTGTGGGCAATTTTATTTCTCACAAATTACCTCTAAAAATTTTTTTTAAATTCGGCATTCTCTTTTAGTTATTTCCATTTTAATGCCGAGCTCCTAAAAAAAGTGTTCTGATCGATTTTAAAAGCTCGACATTAAAATGGAAATAACTAGAAGAGAATGCAGAATTAGGAAAAATTTATCAGAAATAATTTGTAGGAAATAAAATTACCTACAAAAAAGATTAAATGACATTTCATGATTTGTCCGATAGTTTCACCGAAAAAGTAAAAAGATCTCGAAATTTACTATAACTTGACTTCAAGCTCTAATAACTTTTGAACAGATGGATTTATCAAAAACCGATAAGAGACTTTTTTTGTAGAGCATTTAATTTCCTACAAAAACTTGTATTGAAAATTTCTGAATTCTCATTGGTTGGCATGGTATAAAATTCGGCACGAGCAAAAACAAATTCTTTGAATTTTATCAAACTTTGACGTCGGATACCTTATGAATGGTTGAATTCATGAAAAAATCATAAAAGACCTTTTTTGTAGATCAGTAAATTTGCTACAAAATAGTTGGGAAGAGATTTTTTGTATCTTGATTTTTTCGGAAGTTATGTATTTTTTACCATGTTTCTAAATGAAAAATCGAAAATTACAAATAGCCACCTCTAAATATCAATATTAAGAGCTCAAATTTTAACTGTCACCATATTTTAAGATACCCTTTCGATTTTTCAATGTTCATCAAAAAAAAAAAAATAGTCCCCTAATTTGAAACAGTCTAGTAGACATGGATGGTCGTGCATGATCAAGAATGATCATGGATGCCCATTCAAAGCCATGCGCAGTCGTGCATGATGGTCTTGACCGGGTTAAGTGTTATCATGCATAACCAGGCTTGACCAAGCATGAATTGTGCATAATTTGGCTTGATTAAACAAAAATCATAAATGGTCATGCAAGAACAAGCTTTATTATGCAAACCTGTGCACGATCTTTTAATTTATATTGTTCATAGTCGTGCACTGTCAAGTATGACTGTGTATGAATCATGAAAGTTCATGCATGATCGTATATGACTATCCATGATTAAAATATATGGTTGAGAAGGACTTTGCACGACCTTGCATGATTTATGCATGCTCATGCCTGAATCATGCACGATCATACATGATTCATGTATGATCATGCCTGATTTATGCTCGATCAAGCATGGTCTTGCATGCTGATTTCTTCCCGAGTCCTTAGTTCTTACAGGAGTACGTCAATTGTAGATCAAGTCTTTACTCTAAATTTTTCAAGAGCATCAGCAGCATTTATAATTTGGTATAGTTTCAAATCTTATTTTATCACCAAATATCTGGCTTTATTTATTCGATTTTGTTTCTTTATGCTTAAATCCAGTAGACAACAATTTGATAATTAATAAATTACAAAAAAACTTGTTAAATGAAACCTTGATCAATAATTTTTCTTTTATTTCTTCTGATATCCATATACCGTTTTTCACATTGAATCGTAAATCGACGTTAGCATTTGATTTATCAACATTTTCTTGACCTGGACTACTGCATTGACTGTAAGTTATTTTTTCAGTAGGAATATAATTACTAAACTTTTCATTTGGATCTGGCACTTGCTGAATAAAAAAAAACAAGGAAAAACAGTTATTAAATAGTAATGACAAGGGTTAGATAAAACAATATATAAAAAACGATTGACCCAGCAGGCCAACTCCAAAACTTAATTCCTGCTGTTTTCGAGCTCTAAATTGTTATATTGTAAATACACTATTGAGCTCTTTGACATATAATTGTACTTCGTAATTATTTTAATTTCATTAAATTCTTCATGTATATAAAATTGTTTTTGAAATAAATAATTGCTATTATATTAGTATTAAATAACAGAAAAATTATTTTTATTATTCTTTTTAAATTAAACAATCGGCAACATAACTAAACAATTAGATTTATTGTTGATTATTTATTATTAAGCAATAAATTACTGATAAGAAATTGATTAATATTTATAAAATTAAAAAAATTTTTTTTTTAATCGCCATCAGTAAAGTTTATATTTATCATTTAATCTCATTCAATTTGATAGATCAAAGTAATAGTAATTGTTAAAAAAGTATAAAAAGTTTGGAAAATCCAAATGAGCATGCCTTAAGCGCTCGTGTCATACGAGAATTATTTAAATCGAATGGTTACATTACTTTTTCATAAAGACTCTTATACTTTTTTTTCTTTTTATGTTTTCTTAAAGCTGGATCCAACCTTTAAAAAGCTAGAAATTTGAACTGCGTGCTGCGCGTGCACTTTTATTCTCACCAATCAGAAATCGGAGGCCGCAACATTTTGAGATATTCAATACTAATCAATTTCACGTTTAATGTCAACCTCTAATTAATGTATTTATTTTTAAAAAATGACGGATTAAAATATAAAGGATTTCATTATAATTGCCAGTCGAAAAATTTAATTACAGCTAAACGGTACTATAACAAGCTACGATTTTTAATATTTTTACTCTCACTTATTTTTTTCTTTTTTTTTTTTTATACATATAAAAGTAATTAATCAATTAAAAAAACAGTTTTGATAAGGTCAGCAATCACTTTACTTTCCAAAAACATTCAATAAAATCTACTTCAGGAAACAGTGGTAAACATAAAAAAATTTCATAAAATTTTTGTTAATATCCGGGAAAAAATGATCAGATCTGATCAGGCATGAACAGGCGTCTTCAGGTCTAATCAGATATGAAAAATGAACAAGCCCGACTAAACCTAATCAGAGTTGTTCAGGTCTGATCAGGTATGTTCATGCGCATCCAGGTAAAAAAATTATAGATAAAAAATAGCCTTATATGATTATATATAATTATGTATAACTATATTCAATTATATATAATTATCCTTATAAAAATAAAAAATAAATAAATAACTCGGGTCTTTATAGGATTTGAACCGTAGACCTTGCGCTTGAAAGTTTAACCCGCTATTCGTTGATTAGAGAGATTGACTTAAAAAATAAGTTTCGTATGAACTTCAAGTAATAAAAATCTTATACTTGATACACTCTTGGTCAACAAAATTTTATATCTAATTTATTTATTATTGATTAATAGTTATATGAAATTATATATGAGTTTTATATAATTATAACTACGTTGGCTATATATAATTATAATTACGTTCGCTATATATAATTATAACTAAATTAGTTATGTTTAATTATAACTGAAATTTTAAATTTAATCCCATTTATCAGGCTGGTTCATACATGAATAGGCACGGGCAGGTATAATCAGGCCTGATCATTTTTCCGGGTACGTCATCGGACTCATCAGTAAAACATTTCGACGTAATTAGTAACAGACTGCTTTCAAATATGAAAAGATTTAATTAAAAAAAGAAAAAAAAACTAACCATGTATTCGGAAAAAATCATGGTGTAGTTTGCTACAGTTTCGTTCTAAGCACGTTATTCTTAACGTACTCTGCTTTAGACTGTATTAACACGTTCTGCAAAAATGGATTATACAGATATGCAAAAATATACTACATACATATCAATATTATTAAGTCATTTTTTTTTTTTAATTATTTACTCTCAAGTAATAAAAATGAATTTTTATAATATCTTGTTTCATTTAATTTTTAACTAGAAATTTTTAATCTTGATATGCACGTTTTACATTATTGTATCTCTCCGTATATATTTATTAATAATTTACCCGGGAAAAAAAGTTTTTATATGATCATATATAAAAATATATATTCTTATATAATTTATATATGATCATATAAGAAATATATAAAAATCATATATGATTACGTAAAGCTTATATGATCTTATAAAATTCTTATAAGAATTCATATACTCTTATACGGACTTTATAAAAATTGATATGATTTTATATAAAGATGTAAATGACTTTATTACATTACTAGATCAAATTTGATATGCTTATATAAAAACATACATGATGATATAACGGTTTAGATGATCTTATAAAAATCTTATAAGAATTTATATAGTCTTATGAGGATTTTATAAAAATGAATGTAATTTTATGTAAATCCGGAAAAAAGCTCTTATATAATCATATATAAGCATATATGTTTATATATGATTTACATATTACCTGTAAGAAATATATAAAAATCATATATGATTATATGGAAACTTACATAATCTTATAAAATTCTTATAAGGATTCATATACTCTTATAAGTATTTTATAAAAATTGATGTGATTTTATATAAAATTATATATTAATTTATAACATTACAAAAAAAAGTTTCATGTGCTTATATATAATCATATATGATCATATAAGAGCTCATATGATCTTATAAAATTCTTGTAAGAATTTATATAATTTTATAAAAGTTGATGTGATTTTTTATAAAGTTATATATGAGTTTATAACATTACCAAATCAGAATTTATAACATACATAAAGTTATACATGATTATATAAAAACTCATATGATCTTATAAAATTCTTATAAGAATTAGTGTAATCTTATAAAATTTTTGTAAAATTCCATGTAACTTTATATTACGTTATATTGAAAATTATGAAATTACAAGAGCACGCTTTTGATAGTTATACATAACCATGTATGATTGTATTTGATCTTATAAAATTCTTATAAGAATTCAGATAATTCATAAAAATTTATGTGATTTTATATAAAGTTATAAATAAATTTGTATAATTACAAAAGAGTTTAATAAGGTGATATAAAATCATATATGATTATATAGAAATCATATATGATTATATAAAACTTTGTATAGTTTCATGATTTATATATATAAATTTCTATGTCTGTATGAGCAGTTTATCTTAAAACAACTTATAATTTTATAAAAAACACAAATGTGATGAAGTTTGATTATATTTGGTGCATTATTTATGTAGGATGTATTAATTTGAGTATTTGATTTAAGTACTATGCTATGGATTGTTAATACTATTAAGTGTAAAGCAAACTAGCGAAGCAGACCACGGACGCGCGATCTTCAAAGTTGAACAGCATTGTGGTAGTACATGAATTGGATGAGTGACCCCTTAGCAAAATAGCAGTTAACCAATACTATATTTTTTTTTTTTTTAAATTCGTTCATGCATGATTATTTATAATTACATGTCATCAGATCCTGCCAATTTTTAGATCTAATCATATATAGGTTATTATATGTGTAATTAGATAAAATCATTTTTTTCCGGGTATACATATCTTTATATGATTATATAAGACTTTATATGGTCACATAAAATTTTATAAAGTCATATAAGTTTTTATAGGACCAATTCTATTATAAAACTTTATATGATTTTATATGAGTTACTTTTATGATTTATATAGGATCGTATAAGAACTTTTTTTCCCGGGTATGCTTAATTTCAGTTTTGAATATTTTGCGGCATTTTTTTTTTCTGTTGATCAGCCCGCATATACTTATCAACTTTTGATTTAACGTTATTATTAGAATTTACTCGACTAATTAAAATGTATGGTACAGATTAATTAGTTCGTAAAAAAAAAAAAAAAAATCGATGGAATTTCTTTTATCGGGTGCAGCAGTTAAAATTTATATAATTTACAAAAAAATTACTGATCACTGCTTCGGTTTTCAATTTTATTGTTTTTGTAATTTGATAAACCTCTGTGGAATATTTTTTCTGTATCATTATTATTGTAAGCTTTATTTTTCAGTTCGACTTGATTATTCTCAATAAAATCATTAAAAGCCAGGTGACAATTATTTAGTCGAGCAACATAGTAGTGACTTAAATTTGTATTAGCTAATAATATTACTTGGTCTGTTTGTGTAACTGAAGGACTCGTTTGATTGATATTTTGAAAAATTGATAAAAAACCATCAACCATAAATGTAATTATTTTAGTCTCTAACGCATTGCTGAGTGCAATTGTTGATCCTTCATTCGCCCAAACGTCATCAGCAAAAATCATTCGTACAAGATCATCCACAGTTGGATCGTCAATTATAGTACTGTCTTCATTGGTTACTCTGACCTCTATCTCTGCTGATTTGCATAATATTTCATAATAATAAAGATTTTCCATGATATAAACAATGATGAAAATTTTGATATCACAATACAATGCTTCGTCGTTAAGAAAAAGTTCAGCAATCCAACGAAAGAAGCAATTTCCATCAGCGTCAACATTATAAAGTTGAAGATTATCTAAGATGAATTTCGGAAATCGTGCTTTTTGTACCTCCCTTTTAATGTTACAATTTCTCACTAAATATGTAGTGTTCGTTTTAAATTCGTTTTTAATTTTTTTACAGGTTTTTGAAATGACATTTTCATTGTTTTTAGAATATCTTTTATTTCAAAAATCAATTTCGTAGCATGAATTTTCTTCAAAATATCAATATTTGGTCCAATAGCAGGCTTTTGTAACCTATTTTTTGTTCTTTTCGGAATATTATTTTCATTGTTCTGGATTTCTTTAATTTGAGAAGTTGATTTAGTCGCCTAAATTTGTTTTAAAATATCAACGTTTGGTCCAAGAGCAGGCTTTTCTTTACTATCATTTATTTTGTTCTGGATTTTAGGTTCATTGCGTAGGATTTCACAAAAATCAGAACCAGAGACGTCAGCTAGTAAATCTATATTAAGTTGCATAACGAGTATACCTTGCCATGTAATTCTATTGAACTTAGGTTAACTAACTTTTCTGTGAGCCGCCACAAAATAAAAATTAATTTCATTTACTATCGTAATTGGTACAGCTAAAGATGTACTACTTGGTATATATTTAATAATGCTACCTTTTTTATGTGTTTTCCGCTCCACACTAATAACGACTAAAGTTACTTTCAGTGCATTACTCATAGCAAACAATGAGCCTTCATTTCCCCAATTTTTATCACGAGCTACCATTTGCAAGAAATCTTTTAATGTTGGGGAAACTATTTCACATCAATTCTTGTCTTTAACCGAAATATGATGACGAGAATTCAGTGATTCAAATTTGTTCTTATTATAAATAACGTGAAATATGATGAAAACTTCGGTCTCTGAATATCTGTCTTCATCATAAAAGATTAATTCAGCAAATGATCTGAATAAACAATTACCATCAGGCTCAACTTCAGTTAATGCAAAAATGTATAATTGAGTTTAACATTCAATTGAGCATTTTTAATTTGCAACCCATTTGTTTGCAAAATAAACTTTTTAGAGTTGTGATAGTTACATGATGTATCTGTTATGTTTTTTTGATATATTTTATACATTCCATCAGAAATTTTACATATAAGTTCATTGTTCTGATTTAAAAGAAGTGCAATATCTTTTAAAAATTCGCATGCTGCGATTTTCTTTAAAACTTCTCGAGTTGCGAGAAGTTCGTCAAAAATTGATACTTCTGAAACTTTGTGAATAGTATCGTTTTTTTTTCTTATTGCTATTATTAGCACTTTTTTCCTTCAGTGGACATGTCTTCCTTTTACGTGTTTCAATATTTTGTACTTTATTGACATTCAATGAGTGTAATGAATTCTTATTACTGTGGAGATCAATATTTGAGTTTCGCACATTAGTATCATTCAGGCAATCTTTCGCTGTTAAAGATTTCGAAATGATTGGTTTTATGATGCTAAACCGTGTTAATTTTGAATGATCAACTATAACCCTATTCTTAACTTCATTTTTTTTGTTACAAAAGAAAATTGGTTTGTGATCTGAAGTGATACTTTCATAAGTTCCCGACACATAATCAAGTAAATTTGTAAATATTACATCGATTTGTGTATTAAAGTTGGTAATTGAAATCAATGGAGGCAATGCTCTTTTTAAGTTTTTAATTTCATTCATGTATTTTTCCAACCATGACACATCATTGCTGTAACAATCTTGATTGAAATCACCAATGATTACTAAATTATTGTCTGATTTACAAGGATCTATCATACTTTCTATACACTCTTAAAATGATTTTTTGGAAGTATCTGGTGATACATTTCCTGCGACAGTAAATAAATCATTTATGATTAAACTTACTAAATCAAGATGTTCAATTTTCTTATTATTTTCTGAACGAATATCACGTGTTAGATTATTTACAATGGCAACCTTGATATGCTGTTTTTTATGAATAATCAATCCTCGAAGAAATTTTTTGCCAACATTGTTTTCATCTGATCGATAAATTATTTCATATCCATTAATTGTAATATGGTCAATATTGTCAGTAGGCAAAGTGCGTGCTTCCGCAAAAATCATAAAATCTGCTCCGTGGAACCATTTATCGTTTTTAACGCAACCAATGTATTTATGCAGTGATAACGCGTTATGAAAAACGATTTTAATGCCTTCTAATTTATCTAATGGCTGCTCAAACGCTACTAAACGTTTTTGAGTTTTTAAGCGATCTAATTCTACTTTAAGATCAGTGGTATCATCTAAAGGAGCTGGAGGTTTAAATGTACCATCAATGTAAAGATTATTGTGATGACCAACACGGCTGTATGCAACGTACTGCATCATTCGTGTCATCCCCTGGTTATGAACACAAACGGATGAAAAATTTTGACCTTGGCTTTTATGAACCGTCATACCTTAAGCAAAAATCAAAAGAAACTGCTGACGAGCAAATTCTTACTTCGAGTTGATCGCCCGATATTAGTTGATTCAAACTTTAGCCAAAATATAGTAATTTCATCTGAATTGTCTTTTTTAGTAACAATTCTTAAAATGCCTGATGCTCCATTCACTAATCCTTCAGCTGTACAAATATTACAAATAACCATCGATTTAGTACCAATTTTAGCAAAAATAGTAGTTGGTAAGTAACCCGTTTGGTTTATTGGTAATTTTTGAAAGGCAGAAAGTGTTTTTTGAATGTTTATATTACTCATTCGTTTCTTACCATGAATATTATCTTTAGCATTATGTACATACAAGTCACCTGGCATTTGCATTACTTTTTGATCATTGTAAGCGTCAGCATTTTTCTTTAAAAAAAAAAAAGATGAATAGCATCGTAAGGAACATCTTTCACATTGCAACGTGATTGTATTAATTGTTTATCGCTATCAGTCATCGTTCCCATGGAAAGATTATTTAAAGCGTCAACGAAATTTTTGTTATCTTGCCGCATAACTTTGGTCAATTCGTAGTATTCAAAATTAGCCCAATTATCCGTTGCAAATAACTCGCTATATCGAGAATCAGCAAGATTGGATTTGAATGGTTTACCAGGGTTGGTATTAGACCATTCTAATTTCCTATCTCTTAAATAATGTAGAGCCGTGAAATAAATCAGTTTGTCCATCACAGGTGGCAGCTGTCTCAAGTCTCCAACAAATATGACTGATAAACCATCAAATGGTGAGTTATTACCAGTGATTTGTTGAAGACGAGTATCGATCTGATTGAAACGATTTCGTCCAATCATTGATACCTTATCTATTATTATAACTTTTACATCACGCATTTCAAATCTTAATGATGTAACAGTGCTCGTACCTAAAGCCGGAAGATTTCCTCTTTTGTTGTCACGAGGTAATACAAAACCGCTATGAACTGTTACACCTCCAATTAAGAATGCAGCTTTACCTGAAGGGGCAGCTAAAACAATTCTTGGAGAAGAAATATGTAAGCAAGGAATCTGCTTAGTATAAGAATTAGTAATAATTTGAAACAAAAGTTTGATCAAAAAAGATTTACCAGTACCAGCTTGGCCACAGATGGCTAAACGTAAAGTTTTATCAAGTTTTAAGGTATGCAAACAATGCGTAGTTATTTGTAACTGTTGTTCGTTTGCCTTTAAAAGTAATCCCAAGATATTATTTTCCTCCATAACTGTTGGAACACTGATCTTATACTCTTTTTCTTTTGATTCAGAATTACGTTCATTATTAATTGGGTTACCATCACTATTGATATCGGGAAAAATATCAGTGGATTTATTTAAATTTGTTATATTTTCATCTATTAAAGTTTCATTATTCTCTTCATTATCTAATTTGTTTTGTTCAGCTTCTTTAACAAGATTTTCTATGTAATCCTGATCCATTTTGTAAATTAAAGCTCGATTTTTTTCGATTAAGATAATATTTTGGTCATACTGTTCTTTTTTTTCTTGTAGACTTAAAGCCTCAATTTCATTTTTTTCATGGCGGAATAGTAAATATAAAAGTAATTGTTCTCGATAGTAATTTTCTTCATCTTGATATTTGTTATAGTGCCGTGTTCTCAAAATTTTACGCTTTGTACGTTGTTTGGCAATATTTTCTTCATAATCACTATCTTTGCTGTCACTACAATCACTGAGCTCTTCTGCTAAATCATGATTCTTTTTTGTTTACTTTTTTTTTTCAATAAGCTTATTAAGATCATTAAATCCTGTAGCAACATCAGCTAAGCATAATGACTCATATTGTGAATCTCTCCTGCTATATTTTTCAATAATATTTTCTAGATAAATATCAGTCGAATCGGGAGCCATTTCAGATAATTCTTTATTGCTCTTTACTACTCTAGTTTTTTCTTCAGAAGGGAAAGTAGGTATTAACATCCCATATCGACTAGATTTAAAACCTGGTATATGTTGAACTAAACTAGCAGCTGCTTGTACTGACAATACTCTTTTATTCATAAAAGCGTTACCAATAATTTTTACTTTTTCAAGATTTGTAAAGTCTCCTTGGGCAAATTGTTCAGTTAAATTTCTGAATAGTTTTTCCATTTCTTTTTCGACTTTAACTACATAATCAGTTAAATAAGTTACACACGCATACGCATCAGAGATAAATTGAATATCCATGTTCGATTTGAGTAAGCTTAAAATATCTGGATTGTATGCATTAATAAATAACTCATTATTTTCTCGTTTTAAAAATTGTTACGATGTGGGCATCGTTCGCCTCCAAACGACTTAGGGTGGGGTTGTCACGTGCTTCAATATGGCGCTATCGTCTATATAAGCACGTGTAGCCTACCCTCAGCGCTTCTTGCTTGGCTCGTTACCAGCGATTTACCAGTTATAAATTAGAATATCGCGTTGTCAATCAGTCGATATATTTATAATTATCTGAGTATTTGTCTGCGTTTGAATATCGCGTTAGAATTGGTTACAGTTAGTTAACCAGGCGAACATCAATCCCGTATAATCATTACACTTAGTTAATGATTATAGCGACCAGTTAGTGTTGCACAAAGAATCAGAGCAATAATCCGGCTCCTTGTAATAGTCGCGTTATTGGGTAAATTAGCCCTGTACAGTTAGTTACAGTAACGGTAGTATCACATGCAGTTAGTTGTGTGATACCAGGACTTTGTAATCAGAGTGTGTGCGAAGTGGCAATATTGATAATTATTCAATAAATCATAATTATCTTTAAATAAGAAACTGAACCAGAGTTTGAGTGAATTCACCCTGTTCATCCACCTCCTATTGTGAATAATAAGAGTAGCTGCATCTGAGAGCTGAGTCCGGTCCAAGGAGGCGATTTCCAAGGACCAACCAATCGCCTAGTCCATCAACACCAAGGACAACGACACCGAACACTAAAATTAGGCTAAGTACTAGTATTAGTTTAGTTTTATAAAGGCCAGTTCGGGTAATTAAATTAATCAGAGTCTCATTTTGGAGCGTAGTCCGGCAATTGACTCACGAAACCTGCACGACCACACCTTAAGTGCAGGAGAACGAATCCCCTACGTTTCAATGGCGCCCAACGGGTTTTAATTAGTTAATTAATTAATTAAGCCAACAATTAACATCATTTAATTATATAAATTCAATTAATCACTGTATAATTAGATTCTATCAGACATAAAACCAGTAAATTTCGAGTAGAGTCTGCGAAATAAAAGAAAAACATCGGATAAAAATTTATCATTTATCAAGCGGGTTCAATTACTATAAAAATGTTCCTGGAAAAATTCCTAAAGCCTTGACTTTAGCGTTTTATCAGAAAGAAAACGCACACTAAACGTTTTAATTCAAAGCGTAAAAATTATATTTTTTTGTTAAATTTATTTATTAACTTGCATTTTTTTTTAATTAGTTTTTGGGAAAAAACTAAGTTTTCATTCCATTTTTTTGTTTAAAAATTTCTAAAAATTAGAAATTACACAAGAAAAATTGCCCGGGATTAATTTTTCTAAGGGTTTCTTTTTGCCAGGGCCCGTAAAATAAAAAATTTACAATAAGAAATTGTAAAATTTGTATTCTTTTGGTAAAAGAATTAAAAGAAATACCAGAAAAATAGATTAAAACTGTTAGTTTAGTAATTAAGTTATTTTGTAAAATTAATTTAAGTGATAATTTTATGTATAATTAGTAATTAAGTACATTTGAATTATAAATAGATTCAGATAATCACAGTAAGAAAAAATCGATAATAAAATCGACAAATAAATTATTGTAAAACCGGAAATAACAGATTAAAAACTTAAGTAAAATCCAGAAAAAACCAGATAAAACTGGATAAAAGCAGAATAAACTGGATTTAACCAGAAAGATCTAGAATAAAATCTTTGTGAGAAAATAAAAGCAGTAAGGATTATAAATCCATAAATAGAAAGAAATAATAATAACAGCTTGCTTAGTAACAGAGGTTTAGAGAAAAAACTTAAGTTTTAAAGTAAAAGAAATAAAATAATAATAATAAATCACATAGTAACAGAGAATAAAATAAAATAAAACACGACAAATACCCGAACAGCCAGGAAAACTCATTGTCGCGTTAAATTTATTATTATTATTACACGAATGAGACAATAAAACAGAATAGGCGATAATCCGCAAAGGCGGCAAATATTTAAAATTTGAATTGTTTGTTACAGAAATCTGCCTAGGAATTCATCAGCCTTACCGTCGGTAACACAGAAAATAACAGGATAAGTTACCATAGAACAAATTACCGCCACCTATAGGGTAGCAAACCAGTTAAACAGAAAGAGACACAAGTATAGTCGGTTACAGTATAAGTTTATTACGCATCACGTTTTATGCAAAATAGAAGAAGTCTAAAGTAAATATATTTTAATATAAATATTTTTAATAAAATAAAACTAAAAGCACGAGATATAAAAATCAAGTAAAGCTAATAAAGCTTAAAAACAGAGATACAAAATATATACAGATATATAATTTTATTACAAGGTTATCCACGTGCTGAACATTCAGGTATTAAATTTCAAAATTTATTCTTTTTAGTAAAATCGGAAAAATATATTAAAAACTAGAATTAAAAATTGGTAGCTTTATTTTTTATTGTTTAAATAAATTATATATTTTCAAATAAATAGCGAAATAGTTAGAATTTACTATCAATAGAAAAAAGGAAAAAAGTAAATTGATTTTTTTGGTTAATAAATTCATATAAACGTGACCGTGAAACTAATATAGATTTATTGTAAGTCAACAGGTGTATAGAGCAGAGACAACGGAGATTTTGGTTACCAGGAAGTATATATAATTTTAATTTTGCATTTTTGTCGAAGTTTTTATTCTTATTTTTTTTCGAGTTATTTCATTTTCTGTTTGTTCTTTCCCTACGGGTATTAAAAAATCAAAATGGTTAAAACCAGAAAACAAGTGGGAAATTTGCAACGACACGTACAGGAATTGAACGAGTCAATGGCAAAATTAAAGGAAGAACTAGCCAAAAGTAAAAGAAGAGAAAACGAAATAGACGACAGCACTAGATCAGCGTCAGAAATAATACCAAGAAGAAAATCAGTACCAGTAATTGTGGAAAATAAAGTACTGGAAAAGCGGCTGAAATTAAAAAGAGACGACAAAAATCAAAAAACTTGGAAACCAGCGGAGAAATTCAACTTCGAACAAGATGTCGAAGAAGAAGGAGACGTTGTAATACACCAATGTCCAACCCAGTACGAGAAACAAATGAGAGGAGATGAAACATTCCTCACAAAAGAAGAAAAAATATGGATGTTGGATGAATATAAAAGAGCTATATTCATGGAAAATATGGAGAAAAACAGAGAGATGAACGATAAAATACAAAGATGGTGCAGAACTACCGCAAGATTTGTCCAATGGTCCAGGGAAATAGTGAGAAGAGAAAAAAATCTACAAAAACGCATCGAACTAGTCGAATCAATACCCCACATAAAAGACAAAGACCAGATAGAATCTCAGAAGACTGAACTAGGTATAGGAGACGAAACAGAAGGAAACTGGGAAAATGATATAGTGAATTACATCACCAGAGGGATGCAATTATTCGACGACACAGTAGATCTGGACAGAATACAAAATTCAACGCAAGTTCAACAGAAGCAATCGGACAACAGAGCACGAACGCACGCAAACGTGCCGCAATATGAACAGCAGGGAAGCTCGGGTAGACCATCGGCGCAATATGTACCAACACCATATAATATACCGGAAAATTATACGGTAAACCAGTACAATCAAGGTCACCAGTATCCAAATTATTATCAACCAACGTATATCAGTAGACCGAATATAACGACCAGCTACAGAGAAGAAACAATGCGGAGAACAGCAGACAAAATTCATCTAATGGAAACATTAATAAGAATTAAAGGACTCAAGTACACAAAGGACAGTCAACCCAAGGAATGGATCCAGACGATAACAGAAGTGTGTCAAGAACAAGCACTCGACTTCAACGACAGATTAGAATTATTTAAAATGGCGTTAAATATAGAAAGAGAGTGGATCAAACAAAATATGGATCAATGGGAAAGCTGGAATGATGTGGAAAAAGGATTCAGAACAACTTTCTGCAAAGCAACAAGAGATGCAGACATACTGCAGGAGATATTCTCGACGTACCAGAAAAAAAATGAGGACTCGCAACAGTTCATTAAAAAAATGAGGTCAAAGTTTGACAAATTACGGAGCCCTATGGAAATGGAAAAACAGTTGGAAATAATAATTCCAAAGTTGGATGCGGATATCCAAAGGGAACTGCATATATTAATGCCGATAACATCATACAAAAAATTAACAGAGGCATTGGCAGAAGCAGAAAATAGAGTTGCGGACGTAAGAAGATCGAGAGAGAACAGACGATCAGCGGTACGTAGGCTGCAGTCAACGAGGAACTCAGTAGCAGGGTCAGAAACAGAGTCTGACACGGAGGAAGAAGATAGAAGAGTAAGAAGGATACAGAGAAAAATTAAAATGTATCAGAAAAAAATAATAGATAAAGAACCAGTCAAGCAAAATAAATTGACTGAGAATAAAAACGATAAAAAATTAAATATCGTATTAAATAAAAGAGACAGACACAATTACAGAGACAGGTCAAAGTCAAATGATCGCAATACAGGATCAGACTCAGCGACTTCAAGATCATCAGGTAGATCAGTGGGTGGCACCTACACCTGCTTGAACTGTGGAAAAAAAGGAGAGCACAAAACACGGGAGTGCAAGGAAGAAAGATTCGATATCTGTGTGCGATGTTTCAAGATAGGTGAAACAGCAACAAAATGTAATTGTGGAAAAAACTAGTAAGACGAGGACAGCAGCGGGAGCTAGTACTCGATATAAATATTCCCGCACCACGTTGCTCACAAGGGGGTGGTGAGGCGAGCGTCCGCTATGAATATAACACAGATAGCATTTCAGATGATAACGCGACTTCATCCGACACAGACGTGAGCGTGGACAACCATACACCGGAATTAAATAAAATTAATTGCAGTAATAAAATGGGAAATTGCTGTGTTAAATTCGGGAATTGTATCGCAACATGTTGTGGAAATGATTATCTCGAGCCAGTACCAGAGCACACAGACAAAACAACGAATAAAAGACGTGCAACAGTAGAAAGAGCGGGAAAAGTCAGCACCATAGTTATACCGTCTGGGGCAACATGGACACAACAGACAACTATTGCCGTAAGTAAATATTTTACATGTCCCGTAAATATAAATAATATCAGATGCACGGCGTTGTTCGACTCAGGTGCCAACAGAAATTTTATGACACAATTAATTGCAGAAAAGATACCAGACAATATAGTTAAAATAAAATATGACTCAATTAATAGCTCGTTTATTCTAGCAGACAATTCAGCAATCCAAAGCCTTTACAGGGTATTCGTCGCATTTGAAATATATGGAGTTGAGATAAATGCATGGTTTGAAGTTTTTGACCAGATGCCCGATGACATCATATTCGGAATGAGATTCTTGAGAGACCATGGCGTACATTTACATGCTGATGATATGACTTGGACATGGAAACATGATCAAGAGCGCAGAAGATGTGAACCAGGTAAACCAGGTAATCAGCTATGTACAATACAATTAAATGCGAGCGAAACAGAGACACTAAATAGATTTTTAGATGCTGAATTTAACTTGATGGACCAAGCCGATCTTGGTACACTAAAAGGAGTTGAATACGAGATTGAGTTGAACAATTATACACCGATACGCGTCAAGCCATACAGACGATCACCCAAAGTAACAGAAGCTTTACATAAAATCATAGAGCAGCTGCTGGACCAGAAAACTATCCAGCCCAGTACAAGCGAATGGAGCTTTCAACCAGTCATGGTTAAAAAGAAACTGTTACCAGGCCAAGACGCAGATGACATTAAATCATGGCGAATGTGCATCGACTATAGACCACTCAACAAGGTCATGAAGATGGTCAACTACCCAATGAGGCGTATTGACACCTCATTGGAAGTCATCAGAGAAGGCGCTTATAGAAGCGTAATCGATTGCACAAATGCATATTATCAGATCGTGATCAAACCAGAACATCGGCAGTTCACAGCTTTCGCTGTAGAAGGTATGGGATCGTTTGAATTTATACGGATGCCGTTTGGACTATCAACAGCACCGGGAACGTTCCAGAGGAAGATGGATCTGATAATTCAGACAATGAAACCAGTACTACGCCAGCTGGATCGACCAGCTCATTGGATTAATTACGTCCATCCGTACATGGATGACTGGGTAGTAGCAACACCTACGTTTGAAATCCACTTACAAGTTCTTGAAATATTATTTAAAGTATTTAGAGATGTGGGTCTATTAATCAAACGCGAAAAATGCAAATTTTGTGTTGCAGAGATGAAGTATCTAGGATTCGTCATCAAAGGAAATGAGTTACATCCTGACCCAGAAAAGCTGCGCGCAGTAAAAGAATATCCAGAACCGACAAATAAGAAACAGTTAAGACGTTTTTTAGGAATGGTAAATTGGTACAGAAGGCATATGAAAATGATCGCAAAAATCCAGGGACCACTCACATCATTGGTCAGTGAAAAGGCGATATGGACTTGGGGTCCAGACCAGACTCGAGCATTTAATCAGATCAAGGAAATGCTTATCAATGCCCCAGCATTAACAGTACCAGACTACAACTTGCCATTCATACTTTACACAGACGCTTGTGAC
Organism: Microplitis manilae; assembly: GCA_030273425.1. Taxonomy (NCBI): domain Eukaryota; kingdom Metazoa; phylum Arthropoda; class Insecta; order Hymenoptera; family Braconidae; genus Microplitis; species Microplitis manilae. Next base: position 4,436,159 of record CP092730.1, on the reverse strand, counting down.
TCAGGGATTGGAGCAGTTCTCACTCAGAAAGGACCAGAGCGAGAATATCATATCACTGCTATCAGTAGAGCACTAAATAAGCATGAGAAGAACTATACAACGACGGAGAAAGAGTGCTTGGCTGTCATTTGGTCTTACCAGAAGTTAAGAGGATACTATGACGAGTATCCAGTGACAGTAGTGACCGATCATGCGAGTTTAAAGTGGCTCCAAAACGTCAAGAATCCCAGAGGGAGACTAGCTCGATGGATTGCAGAGTACTCACTCTGGACAATAACTATAGTCCATCGACCAGGGATAAACAACGAAGCGGCTGACGCTCTCTCGAGAGTTTACGAGGGCGTTGAACTAGAGACAGATAAGATTTGCCGAGTGAACGACATCCGACAACAGTGGTACGAGAGGAAAATAAAAGAGGTCAAGGCTACTCCAACACGGTTTCCTCAATGGAAATTCCTCGATAGTAACCTATATTACTATCGACCGCGGCATCCTACTCAGTTATTTGAGAATGCGCCAGAGCACTGGAAACTAGTAGCGCATCCAGACCAGCGTCGATCAATAATTCGCAAGGCGCATGATGAGCTCGTATCCGGACATGGTGGCATCAGCAAGACGTACAGCCACGTGGCAAATCACTATTACTGGCCAAATCTTTATCACGACGTAGTGAGCTACGTGAATAATTGTGAAATCTGTAAATTACAGAAACCAGATACTAATCCACCGCAAGTCATACCAGGACATCGACCTATCACCGAGTTGTGGGAGAGTGTATCAGTCGACACAGTGGGACCATTACCCAGAACGATACACCAGAAAACTCACTTAATTGTTCTGTGTGACATGTATTCACGATAATTGGAGGTTCAGCCAATTTCGGAACCAACAGGTAGTAAGATAGTGTTCTTCTTACGTTCTGTTTTCAATCGTTGGGGTTACCCACGAGTAGTAGTCACAGATAATGGAACAGAATTTGTGAATAAGGTAGTATCAGATTATTTACAGCGTAATGACATAGTACATGAATTGACTCCTACTTATCATCCGCAGGCAAATCCTGTGGAAAGAATAAACAGAAATTTAAAATCTTTAATTCGAACTTTTCTTACAGATAAATATTCTAAATGGGACCAGAATCTCCCAGAAGTTGTTTATGCTTATAATACATCTGTTCACAGCTCGCTGACAGTCAGTCCAGCATACTTAAATTTTGGCCGTGATCCGAGGTATTTAGACTTACATCGCGGAGGAAAAGTTTTATCAGAGCTCCAAGACCAGAGTCATCGTAGTACGGTCTTAGCACTGATCGACGAATTAAGACATTACGTAGAGTCATTTATGATTAAAGCTCAGAATAGACAGGACGAGTTGGTACCAGAACCAAATATAGACTTAAATATTGGAGCAGAGGTATTTATTAAAAGTAAACAGTTGAGTAAAAAGGCTGATGGATTCGCAGGTAAGCTTGCGGCACCCAGAAAAGGGCCATTCTATGTACATAGTTTTTATTCAAATAGTCTAGTAAACATCTGTGATCAGAATAATGTATTAGTAGGTACATTTAGTATTAGTGATCTTAAGATACCTCGTAGGTCGAATAGACAAGTAGTTAAAGTCAAACAATGAGTCATAGGTCAGGGACAACTCGTACATCAAATTGTAAACGCGAATACTAGTACTGTGCGTAGTCTAATCATGGTGTTCTTACAGAATGGACCTCAGTCAACTCTTGTGGTCAAGAGCGAAGATTTCGTCCGAACAACAGGAGGCGCACCAGTTGCTGAAGAAGCAGCGATACCACGGTAATGTGGGTGACAAACAGTCGTACTGGAAACATCCAGTATTCGCCACACCAGCAGGCTATTTGGGATTTGACATCCCAGTGACAACTAGCATCACATTGTTGTCAGGGTTCCATAGACGATTGAACAAAGTACTGCTATACGCAGAAAAGAACTCAGTGCTAGTAGTACCAGAAGAACCAGAGGAGGTGCCAATGCAGTTACCAGTGACATCGGTACCTGAAATCCCGATAATTGTCCATATAGCGGTGGGTCAACACATGCATCGTGTTGACTCGAGACTAGACATAGTGTTGTCCAACGAAGAATGGCAGGCAGCAGTGCAGAAGATGGCAGCTGAATTAGGTCCGAAGACAAGGCGCACGGTAGCAACACAAACCGTGGAGACCAGGTTGACACCAGTTCCTGAACCAGGGTGTCTGAAATGCAAACAGACAGGGCATTCCTTCGACAAATGCCCCAACGAATTACAAGGGGACTGCTACTGCACCAACTGCAGACGTTTGGGACATACCAACAATGATTGTCCATACCAGAGATGGCGTACCGAAGAGTACGAAGCAATGAGAGGGTACTGCCGTCGTTGTTCAACGCAGTATCCGTTTGAAAATGACTCCTGTCCAGACTGCAGACAGAGAAGTCAGGTGACAAAAGCAGCACGGGGAGCATACCTGATCTTGCCTCCGTAAGTTATCCAGATTACGACCAGGGTTTATGCACAGCTCAACCAGAGGTGGACCAAGAATTGCTCAAGAAAACCAGTGTGATATCCAGCAATAGTGATTTAATTTGTAAACCGGTTTTTTGTTTATTTTTCATTTTGTTATTCTTTTATTATTGGTCAAAAGTTATTTTTATTTTTATTTTTTATTGTGCATAAATTCAATATTCTCGACTTAAACGCATTCAACCATATAATTGGGTTAAAATTTCTAATTATTATTTTTTATGAGACAATTGGTCAGTTCGTAGTTTTTGTTTTTATTTTGCTATTTTTAGTTTTTTTGTAGACCCATTTATGTCAGTAGATAATTATTATTTTTTATTATTTTTTTGTACTTTATGGCTACTAGAATTGTGTACCTGTAAAGATATAGAATGGTGTAAAAGGACATTGATGAGTCCAGAACTGAACCAGTCAGTATTTGTTAGAGTTAGTATTGATTTATGATGTCAGAAAGACACAGTATATTTAATGTTTAAATTTATATTTAAATTTTATGAACAAGATTTATGTAATAATATTTATTTTTGATATCCTGGGATGCGAGCTAATTATTTGTACAGCAGTATCACCAGATTTTAGCCACAGTGTGAGAGATTGAGTGAATCATGTGGTAATATTGTTACTGTCGGCGCGGTAAATTTTAACTTCAACCGGTCGATTTTTGTGATTTAAACTCACCCGGGTTAAAGTTAAGGGGGGTGGTGTTACGATGTGGGCATCGTTCGCCTCCAAACGACTTAGGGTGGGGTTGTCACGTGCTTCAATATGGCGCTATCGTCTATATAAGCACGTGTAGCCTACCCTCAGCGCTTCTTGCTTGGCTCGTTACCAGCGATTTACCAGTTATAAATTAGAATATCGCGTTGTCAATCAGTCGATATATTTATAATTATCTGAGTATTTGTCTGCGTTTGAATATCGCGTTAGAATTGGTTACAGTTAGTTAACCAGGCGAACATCAATCCCGTATAATCATTACACTTAGTTAATGATTATAGCGACCAGTTAGTGTTGCACAAAGAATCAGAGCAATAATCCGGCTCCTTGTAATAGTCGCGTTATTGGGTAAATTAGCCCTGTACAGTTAGTTACAGTAACGGTAGTATCACATGCAGTTAGTTGTGTGATACCAGGACTTTGTAATCAGAGTGTGTGCGAAGTGGCAATATTGATAATTATTCAATAAATCATAATTATCTTTAAATAAGAAACTGAACCAGAGTTTGAGTGAATTCACCCTGTTCATCCACCTCCTATTGTGAATAATAAGAGTAGCTGCATCTGAGAGCTGAGTCCGGTCCAAGGAGGCGATTTCCAAGGACCAACCAATCGCCTAGTCCATCAACACCAAGGACAACGACACCGAACACTAAAATTAGGCTAAGTACTAGTATTAGTTTAGTTTTATAAAGGCCAGTTCGGGTAATTAAATTAATCAGAGTCTCATTTTGGAGCGTAGTCCGGCAATTGACTCACGAAACCTGCACGACCACACCTTAAGTGCAGGAGAACGAATCCCCTACGTTTCAAAATACACGAGTTGTTTGTAAAGAGTATCTAGCAGCTTCAATATATTCTAGTTCAGACAATTCAATTTCACCTAAAATATGTGCAAATGGAATTTCACGCGGAGCTTTGCTCAATTCATCAAGATAATCTGTAATCTTCTGAAAGTTTAGTTTTACTTTTTGATTTCGTTGATTCGTTGGTAACTTTGTTAAAATTTTTGTTTCTGGTATTGGCCACAAAGGATAATGGAAGCGACATTTTTTTTAATTTTTTGAACCTTTATAGCATGTGAAAATATGTTTATGAACTTGATAGTTCATTACGTATGGATTATTTTGATCTAATCGACATGTTATAAATTTGTCGATAAATTGAATGCGATCTTCTACAGATGTACTGTCTTCAGGGTCATATGTTGCACACGTCACGGGATTATTGCGTATTAAAAGAAGTTTTTCATTATATTCAAGATCAAGTGCATTCTGCAAACTGATTTTTTATCATATTGATCTTCATAGAGTTGTTGCAATATATAGGGATCGCTCTCTGAAGAAATAGAGAATGTAACAAATAAAGTTGCTGGACCTATTTGTGCAATTTTAGCAATCAAAAACTTTTTTTTATCCTCTAAATAAGCAGGAGAACCAACAATCGGCTTTAAAAATTTATAGGCTTTGTCTTTATTAATAAGCTCATCAACTACTTTTTTTTGTAAAAGGTCTTAAGCTTTTGAAGATTCGTTTTTACCGCCTCGACGAGATACAAAAGTCATTGAATCTCTTGTACGTTTTTGTACTGTCATTTGACCGTGTAAAAGAACAAACGTTGGATCAATCCGGCAACGTGGATCTTTGTGAGTGAGTTTTGCTTCATCAAAAGGCTCACTTCCAAATATTTGTGGAAAACAGAAAATTTCATAATGAGGAATGCTGTGCAGTGGTACAGGTTTTTTATGTTCACCAGACGCAATAATTCGAGTTAATTCGGCTGCCCCACGATTTTGATCAATAATTAAAACATTATCTCGGTCAAAATCTCCACGACAATCAATGTCTTCAATATCCTCGTCATCATTATTAAATTTTGTAAATAATTCATTTTGCGACTTCAAAAGATATCCTTTATCCTTAAATACGAAAAATAAAAGATTTTTTTTTTTCGTTTTTTTTTGGATATTTTGAAAACTGTTGAATCGATCAATTCCAAAATCTAATCAGCTCTAGAACTCGATAAAAGCTTTCGATTTACGCCAAGAACGTCTCAATCGGATAATCTGTTCGAAAGATATCGTCGACGAAAGAAATAGTAAAAAACTGTATTTTGCGAATATCATAGTAATGACCAAACCAATCATTCACGAAATTGTATCAGCTCTAGAACTCAATAAAACGCGCCGATTGCCACCTTAAACGTCTCAATCGGATAATTCATTCGAGAGATATCGTCGACGGAAGAATGAAAAAAAATCGTTTTTTTTTTTTCGTTTTTCGTGATTATTTCGGAAAATATTGAGTCGATCAATTCCAAAATCTAATCAGCTGTAGAACTCGATAAAAGCATTCGATTGCTGCCAAGAACGTCCCAATCAGATAATTCGCTCGAGAGATATCGTTGACGGAATAATCAATGGAAAATCTGTATCAGCTTTTTTCGTTGAATAACATGATAATTACTGAACAACATAACTCAAAACTACTATGTTCTTCTTTATGTAAGTCATTGGAAGTGACTTCTTAAAAATCATCATGTTCGCTCGTTTCACGATGTACTTACTCCATATAGATACAATGTATCACGTAAACTTATTTTTGAGCGAACTATTGAACATAATTGTGAATAAATATGTATAAAACGCTTATTTATTATTTATTTTGGAGTCTAAATTTTTCAATTTTAATATAATACGTAATCCTTTTGAGCTTGGAAATCTCATAAAAAGAATAACAAAGGTTTTTTCGAGCTCGAAGAGCTCGAAAACGTATGTATACTAATGTTTTCGGGATCTTCATGCTCGAAAACAGCGGAAAGTTACGGGGCTGGCTGACAGGGCCAACCGATGCCCAGATTTTTTTCTTCAATTTTTATAGTCAATGAAATGGATTTTACAAAACTTAATGGAACCACTACCTTGAAAGACATCTTACCTAAGAAGCAAAGGTGCGAGTTAAATGTCAATGTTGAATAACAAGTCACCAAGTTAAAACTAATCAACACCAAATTCGGAGACAGCGTCGTTGCTTCGCTAGACAGTGAGTCTTGTGTATACTTACCGAAACGTGCAACTACAGCTATTCGAGAGGATCCATCGGCTTTACCAACATGGAATAAAGTAATCGAAAAAGAACAAAACTTATATATCAGATACCTTGGCGGACAATATAATAAATTCAAATTCTTCATAAAAGACAAACACTAATGATTATATCAATCAAATTTGTACATACTATCAACCTCTTAATAAAGCATAAATTGTCAACTATGTCATCTTGAATTATTAATATTTAATAATAATAATAATAATAATAATAATAATAATAATAATAATAATAATAATAATAATAATAATAATAATAATAATAATAATAATAATAATAATAATAATAATAATAATAATAATAATAATAATAATAATAATAATAATAATAATAATAATAATAATAATAATAATAATAATAATAATAATAATAATAATAATAATAATAATAATAATAATAATAATAATAATAATAATAATAATAATAATAATAATAATAATAATAATAATAATAATAATAATAATAATAATAATAATAATAATAATAATAATAATAATAATAATAATAATAATAATAATAATAATAATAATAATAATAATAATAATAATAATAATAATAATAATAATAATAATAATAATAATAATAATAATAATAATAATAATAATAATAATAATAATAATAATAATAATAATAATAATAATAATAATAATAATAATAATAATAATAATAATAATAATAATAATAATAATAATAATAATAATAATAATAATAATAATAATAATAATAATAATAATAATAATAATAATAATAATAATAATAATAATAATAATAATAATAATAATAATAATAATAATAATAATAATAATAATAATAATAATAATAATAATAATAATAATAATAATAATAATAATAATAATAATAATAATAATAATAATAATAATAATAATAATAATAATAATAATAATAATAATAATAATAATAATAATAATAATAATAATAATAATAATAATAATAATAATAATAATAATAATAATAATAATAATAATAATAATAATAATAATAATAATAATAATAATAATAATAATAATAATAATAATAATAATAATAATAATAATAATAATAATAACAATAATAATAATAATAATAATAATAATAATAATAATAATAATAATAATAATAATAATAATAATAATAATAATAATAAAACATCTACTTGACACGGAAAACCACGAACTGTCTGCTCGGATTCGGGAAGACTCTCCTTTGCTCATCATCAATCAAGCTGTCTATGATGCTGCTTCCTCACTCTTACCTCCCGCGAGGAGAAACGTTTCTTCTCCTGAGGCTAAGATGAGAGGGCGCATTGGACAGCTATCACTGAAGATTGATGATCTCCGGAAACATGTCTCCCGCATTCAGTGTGTGATTGACTTTGTAAATGCTCGTAAAGCATTTACACTAAAAGTCCGCCGTATTGCGGCTCAATTACGATATCAGCATCACACACTGAATAAGGCGAAGCTTCTTAACATCAAAGAAGGTTCCCTTAACAGGTTGCGGGCTCTAGTGACTGCTAAAAAGTCACTAGAGAAAAAGCTGAAGCGGCTTACCGATAACTCTTTGTTTCGGTTAAGTCCTTCACGCTTTCTGACACCTAAGACTTCTGTTTCTGGTGATCCCCCATCCATCGAGCGAGTAGAAGCTTTCTGGTCCGAGTTGTACGGTGATCAGCCGAACGTGAATCGCGACACTCCAGCTCTCAACGACTTCGAGGCATTTTGTCGACAACATCGCAACGGCAATGCTGATGAAGAGATCCCTGAAGTCAGCGTGGAAGAAGTTCGTTCAGCTCTGAATAATGGTAAGAACTGGGCTGCTCCGGGTCCAGATGGCATAAACTTGTATTGGTGGAAGAAACTAACTTCTACCCATAGTCATTTGGCCCGGATTTTTACAGCGTTCATCAGAGGTAATGAACCAATTCCATGCTGGCTTGTAGAAGGGCGAACCGTGCTCATCCCGAAGAAAGGAGACTTGTCTGACCCGAAAAACTACAGGCCTATCACCTGTTTGAATGCGGTTTATAAGATTTTCACCAAAATCTTGAATAATCGCATTCTGCAGGAGATAGACCCTGTATGGCAGCAGATATACGAACAACGAGGCAGTAAAAGAGGGCTGTCAGGTTGCAAAGAGAACCTGTTAGTGGATCGATGCGTCATTCAAGACGCGATCTACTATCAGCGCAACCTGTCAATGGCCTGGATTGACTACCGCAAGGCATTCGACTCAACATCTCATGAGCTTATTCTCTTTTTGCTCAAATGCCTTGGGGTCAATCGCGATACAGTGAGATGCATTCAGCGTACGATGCAGCTTTGGCGAACACGGTTCCACATTTCATGTGGTAACGACAAGCGTGTAACCGAAGTTGTACAGTACAAACGAGGAGTCTTTCAGGGAGATTCTCTGAGCCCTCTGCTGTTTTGCATCTCACTGCTGCCAATATCTGTTGCGCTACGCCGCACTCGTGGATACTCAGTGGGTCCACCAAATGATCGAAAATACTCGATCACCCACTTACTCTACATGGATGATCTGAAGGTGTATGCTCCTGATGAGGAACACCTTCAGACATCCTTGAATATCGTAGGAGAGTATACACGGGATGTCGGCATGGCTTTCGGGTGGGACAAGTGCGCGGTCGTTAATCTGGTGAAGGGTAAGTGTTCCGATGTGCGTGAAGATATCGAGTTAGTAGATGGGAGCGTCATAGACCATCTTGACGCCGGAGAGTCGTACAAATATCTAGGGATTGACGGGAGTCCTATGCAGGACGTCTCGAAAATCAAAACGACTCTCTGCAGCGAGTATGTGCGGAGACTCCGGAAAATCTGGTCATCAGAACTTTCCGGGAAAAACAAAGTCTCTGCAACGAACATGCTTGCTGTCCCGGTACTCCTGTACTCTTTCGGTGTTCTCAAATGGGCCCGAAAAGAGCTCAGAGATCTTGATATCAAGACACGCAAAGTCATGAACATGCATCGGAGCATGCACCCTAAATCCTCAATCACCAGATTATACCTTTCCCGGCACATCGGAGAGAGAGGTCTACAGAGCTTGGAGTGTCTACATGATCGTTTGGTTTTGGGTATAACATACGAGGTTGTCAATTTCACAGCAGATGAAGACGACTTCCTTATGCAAATTGTTCATAGTCATGAGAATAGGCGTAAGGGAGCGTTTTTATATAAGGCAGCAATTTACGCGGCAAAATCCCTCGGTCTTGGAAGAGTAAACCCGCTTATTGGACTCCCTAAGGAGGAATTTAAGACGGTCGTCAGGAACGCTGAGCAACAGAAACTGCTCAGCACACATATGGACAAGTCGATGCACAGTGTGTTCTTTAAACACGTGCGTGATCATGGCTTGTCCACACAGCTGACGTTTTCCTTCCTCAAGTCAGCTGGCCTGATGTCCGAGACCGAAGGATACATCTTTGCCTGCCAAGATGGTGTTATTAACACTCTCGAATATCGTGCTAAAGTACTCCAGATGCAGCTACCCGACACATTGTGTAGGGTATGTAAGCAACATCCTGAGACGCTTATGCATCTTTTGTCAGCATGTCCTGTGCTGGCAAGAAATGCATACGTCCAGCGTCACAATGCTGCTCTGCGAGTACTTTATTACCATCTAAGACACACGCACGGTATCGACAAAACACCAGTGCTGCCTTATCTGCCAGGAGAGATTCCGCAAGTTGTTGAGAATGACCGTTGCCGTATTTATTGGAACGTGCCATTCGCAACAACGCGGAGAATCGACCATAATAAACCTGATATTGTGCTCTTCGATAAAACCGCTCGTAACATTTATGTTATTGAGTTCTCAGCTCCGGCTGAGTATAACATCACGGTAAAAGAGGAGCACAAACACGAGATATATCAGGATCTCCTGTTTGAAATTGGCAAACTTTACCCAGGCTATCGTGTCAAGCTTGTCGTACTCATTGTTGGCGTCCTAGGAGGGATGAAACAGTCTTTTGTGTCTGCATTGGCTAAAATCCCAACTTGTTTATCGCAAGTTGAGTTTTTGGCATCGCGGATGCAAAAGGCTGTGATACTCGGATCCCTCCGTCTCCTAAGGCAACGAAACTTGGCCTGCTGCGCATGCTGATCATCTTGTTGATGAAGCATCGCAGCAGTAACGATTTGGCGCTCAGGTGAGGCCCTCGGTAGAGTCGGACTACCGGGGATAACCCCTGAGCATTTAACTAAAAAAAAATAATAATAATAATAATAATAATAATAATAATAATAATAATAATAATAATAATAATAATAATAATAATAATAATAATAATAATAATAATAATAATAATAATAATAATAATAATAATAATAATAATAATAATAATAATAATAATAATAATAATAATAATAATAATAATAATAATAATAATAATAATAATAATAATAATAATAATAATAATAATAATAATAATAATAATAATAATAATAATAATAATAATAATAATAATAATAATAATAATAATAATAATAATAATAATAATAATAATAATAATAATAATAATAATAATAATAATAATAATAATAATAATAATAATAATAATAATAATAATAATAATAATAATAATAATAATAATAATAATAATAATAATAATAATAATAATAATAATAATAATAATAATAATAATAATAATAATAATAATAATAATAATAATAATAATAATAATAATAATAATAATAATAATAATAATAATAATAATAATAATAATAATAATAATAATAATAATAATAATAATAATAATAATAATAATTATAATTATAATTATAATAATAATAATAATAATAATAATAATAATAATAATAATAATAATAATAATAATAATAATAATAATAATAATAATAATAATAATAATAATAATAATAATAATAATAATAATAATAATAATAATAATAATAATAATAATAATAATAATAATAATAATAATAATAATAATAATAATAATAATAATAATAATAGTAATAATAATAATAATAATAATAATAATAATAATAATGTAAACAGCATCCAGAGACGCTTATGCATCTTTTGTCAGCATGTCCTGTGCTGGCAAGAAATGCATACATCCAGCGCCATAATGCTGCTCTGCGAGTACTTTATTACCATCTAAGACACACGCACGGTATCGACAGAACACCAGTGCTGCCTTATCTGCCAGGAGAGATTCCGCAAGTTGTTGAGAATGAGCGTTGCCGTATTTATTGGAACGTGCCATTCGCAACAACGCGGAAAATCGACCATAATAAACCTGATATTGTGCTCTTCGATCAAACCGCTCGTAACATTTATGTTATTGAGTTCTCAGCTCCGGCTGAGTATAACATCACGGTAAAAGAGGAGCACAAACACAAGATATATCAGGATCTCCTGTTTGAAATTGGCATGCTTTACCCAGGCTACCGTGTCAAGCTTGTCGTACTCATTGTTGGCGTCCTAGGAGGGATGAAACAGACTATTGTGTCTGCATTGGCTGAAATCCCAAATCGTTTATCGCAAGTTGAGTTTTTGGCTTCGCGGATGCAAAAGGCTGTAATTCTCGGATCCCTCCGTCTACTTAGGCAACGAAACTTGGCCTGCTGCGCATGCTGATCATCTTGTTGATGAAGCATCGCAGCAGTTACGATTTGGCGCTCAGGTAAGGCCCTCGGTAGAGTCGGACTACCGGGGATAACCCCCTGAGCATTTAACAAAAAAAAGAAATAATAATAATAATAATAATAATAATAATAATAATAATAATAATAATAATAATAATAATAATAATAAAAATAATAATAATAAAAATAATAATAATAATAATAATAATAATAATAATAATAATAATAATAATAATAATAATAATAATAATAATAATAATAATAATAATAATAATAATAATAATAATAATAATAATAATAATAATAATAATAATAATAATAATAATAATAATAATAATAATAATAATAATAATAATAATAATAATAATAATAATAATTATAATTATAATAATAATAATAATAATAATAATAATAATAATAATAATAATAATAATAATAATAATAATAATAATAATAATAATAATAATGTAAACAGCATCCAGAGACGCTTATGCATCTTTTGTCAGCATGTCCTGTGATGAAGCATCGCAGCAGTTACGATTTGGCGCTCAGGTAAGGCCCTCGGTAGAGTCGGACTACCGGGGATAACCCCCTGAGCATTTAACAAAAAAAGAAATAATAATAATAATAATAATAATAATAATAATAATAATAATAATAATAATAATAATAATAATAATAATAATAATAATAATAATAATAATAATAATAATAATAATAATAATAATAATAATAATAATAATAATAATAATAATAATAATAATAATAATAATAATAATAATAATAATAATAATAATAATAATAATAATAATAATAATAATAATAATAATAATAATAATAATTGTTCATAGTCATGAAAATAGGCATAAGGGAGCGTTTTTATATAAGGCAGCAAGGTACGCGGCAAAATCCCTCGGTCTTGGAAGAGTAAACCCGCTTATTGAACTCCCTAAGGAGGAATTTAAGACGGTCATCAGGAATGCTGAGCAACAAAAACTGCTTAGTACTCACATGGACAAGTCCATGCACAGCGTGTTCTTTAAACACGTGCGTGATCATGGCTTGTCCACACAGCTGACGTTTTCCTTCCTTAAGTCAGCTGGCCTGATGTCCGAGACCGAAGGATATATTTTTGCCTGCCAAGATGGTGTTATTAACACTCTCGAATACCGTGCTAAAGTGCTCCAGACGCAGCTACCCGACACTTTGTGTAGGGTTTGTAAACAGCATCCAGAGACGCTTATGCATCTGTTGTCAGCATGTCCTGTGCTGGCAAGAAATGCATACATCCAGCGCCATAATGCTGCTCTGCGAGTACTTTATTACCATCTTAGACACACGCACGGTATCGACAAAACACCAGTGCTGCCTTATCTGCCAGGAGATATTCCGCAAGTTGTTGAGAATGAGCGTTGCCGTATTTATTGGAACGTGCCATTCGCAACAACGCGGAAAATCGATCATAATAAACCTGATATTGTGCTCTTCGATAAAACCGCTCGTAACATTTATGTTATTGAGTTCTCAGCTCCGGCTGAGTATAACATCACGGTAAAAGAGAAGCACAAACACGAGATATATCAGGATCTCCTGTTTGAAATTGGCAAACTTTACCCAGGCTACCGTGTCAAGCTTGTCGTACTCATTGTTGGCGTCCTAGGAGGGATGAAACAGTC